>JAMWYP010000410.1:0-288532 GCA_025563575.1 Acacia pycnantha | reverse complement strand
GGAACTCCCCCTCCTCATTCCATTTTCCACAAGGAATCCAAAATGGTAGACGCTTTTCCGAAATTAATGCGTTTCCTCCCCAAATTGATCACGGCTCGTTTTGAGGGCGGTTTTGCGCTTTCAAGGGGCAATTGCTCCATAGGGCTCGGATTTGCACGGAACTCCCCCTCCTCATTCCATTTTCCACAAGGAATCCAAAATGGTAGACGCTTTTCCGAAATTAATGCGTTTCCTCCCCCAAATTGATCACGGCTCGTTTTGAGGGCGGTTTTGCGCTTTCAAGGGGCAATTGCTCCATAGGGCTCGGATTTGCACGGAACTCCCCCTCCTCATTCCATTTTCCACAAGGAATCCAAAATGGTAGACGCTTTTCCGAAATTAATGCGTTTCCTCCCCAAATTGATCACGGCTCGTTTTGAGGGCGGTTTTGCGCTTTCAAGGGGCAATTGCTCCATAGGGCTCGGATTTGCACGGAACTCCCCCTCCTCATTCCATTTTCCACAAGGAATCCAAAATGGTAGACGCTTTTCCGAAATTAATGCGTTTCCTCCCCAAATTGATCACGGCTCGTTTTGAGGGCGGTTTTGCGCTTTCAAGGGGCAATTGCTCCATAGGGCTCGGATTTGCACGGAACTCCCCCTCCTCATTCCATTTTCCACAAGGAATCCAAAATGGTAGACGCTTTTCCGAAATTAATGCGTTTCCTCCCCAAATTGATCACGGCTCGTTTTGAGGGCGGTTTTGCGCTTTCAAGGGGCAATTGCTCCATAGGGCTCGGATTTGCACGGAACTCCCCCTCCTCATTCCATTTTCCACAAGGAATCCAAAATGGTAGACGCTTTTCGAAATTAATGCGTTTCCTCCCCAAATTGATCACGGCTCGTTTTGAGGGCGGTTTTGCGCTTTCAAGGGGCAATTGCTCCATAGGGCTCGGATTTGCACGGAACTCCCCCTCCTCATTCCATTTTCCACAAGGAATCCAAAATGGTAGACGCTTTTCCGAAATTAATGCGTTTCCTCCCCAAATTGATCACGGCTCGTTTTGAGGGCGGTTTTGCGCTTTCAAGGGGCAATTGCTCCATAGGGCTCGGATTTGCACGGAACTCCCCCTCCTCATTCCATTTTCCACAAGGAATCCAAAATGGTAGACGCTTTTCCGAAATTAATGCGTTTCCTCCCCAAATTGATCACGGCTCGTTTTGAGGGCGGTTTTGCGCTTTCAAGGGGCAATTGCTCCATAGGGCTCGGATTTGCACGGAACTCCCCCTCCTCATTCCATTTTCCACAAGGAATCCAAAATGGTAGACGCTTTTCCGAAATTAATGCGTTTCCTCCCCAAATTGATCACGGCTCGTTTTGAGGGCGGTTTTGCGCTTTCAAGGGGCAATTGCTCCATAGGGCTCGGATTTGCACGGAACTCCCCCTCCTCATTCCATTTTCCACAAGGAATCCAAAATGGTAGACGCTTTTCCGAAATTAATGCGTGTCCTCCCCCAAATTGATCACGGCTCGTTTTGAGGGCGGTTTTTGCGCTTTCAAGGGGCAATTGCTCCATAGGGCTCGGATTTGCACGGAACTCCCCCTCCTCATTCCATTTTCCACAAGGAATCCAAAATGGTAGACGCTTTTCCGAAATTAATGCGTTTCCTCCCCCAAATTGATCACGGCTCGTTTTGAGGGCGGTTTTGCGCTTTCAAGGGGCAATTGCTCCATAGGGCTCGGATTTGCACGGAACTCCCCCTCCTCATTCCATTTTCCACAAGGAATCCAAAATGGTAGACGCTTTTCCGAAATTAATGCGTTTCCTCCCCAAATTGATCACGGCTCGTTTTGAGGGCGGTTTTGCGCTTTCAAGGGGCAATTGCTCCATAGGGCTCGGATTTGCACGGAACTCCCCCTCCTCATTCCATTTTCCACAAGGAATCCAAAATGGTAGACGCTTTTCCGAAATTAATGCGTTTCCTCCCCCAAATTGATCACGGCTCGTTTTGAGGGCGGTTTTGCGCTTTCAAGGGGCAATTGCTCCATAGGGCTCGGATTTGCACGGAACTCCCCCTCCTCATTCCATTTTCCACAAGGAATCCAAAATGGTAGACGCTTTTCCGAAATTAATGCGTTTCCTCCCCCAAATTGATCACGGCTCGTTTTGAGGGCGGTTTTGCGCTTTCAAGGGGCAATTGCTCCATAGGGCTCGGATTTGCACGGAACTCCCCCTCCTCATTCCATTTTCCACAAGGAATCCAAAATGGTAGACGCTTTTCCGAAATTAATGCGTTTCCTCCCCAAATTGATCACGGCTCGTTTTGAGGGCGGTTTTGCGCTTTCAAGGGGCAATTGCTCCATAGGGCTCGGATTTGCACGGAACTCCCCCTCCTCATTCCATTTTCCACAAGGAATCCAAAATGGTAGACGCTTTTCCGAAATTAATGCGTTTCCTCCCCCAAATTGATCACGGCTCGTTTTGAGGGCGGTTTTGCGCTTTCAAGGGGCAATTGCTCCATAGGGCTCGGATTTGCACGGAACTCCCCCTCCTCATTCCATTTTCCACAAGGAATCCAAAATGGTAGACGCTTTTCTGAAATTAATGCGTTTCCTCCCCAAATTGATCACGGCTCGTTTTGAGGGCGGTTTTGCGCTTTCAAGGGGCAATTGCTCCATAGGGCTCGGATTTGCACGGAACTCCCCCTCCTCATTCCATTTTCCACAAGGAATCCAAAATGGTAGACGCTTTTCCGAAATTAATGCGTTTCCTCCCCAAATTGATCACGGCTCGTTTTGAGGGCGGTTTTGCGCTTTCAAGGGGCAATTGCTCCATAGGGCTCGGATTTGCACGGAACTCCCCCTCCTCATTCCATTTTCCACAAGGAATCCAAAATGGTAGACGCTTTTCCGAAATTAATGCGTTTCCTCCCCAAATTGATCACGGCTCGTTTTGAGGGCGGTTTTGCGCTTTCAAGGGGCAATTGCTCCATAGGGCTCGGATTTGCACGGAACTCCCCCTCCTCATTCCATTTTCCACAAGGAATCCAAAATGGTAGACGCTTTTCCGAAATTAATGCGTTTCCTCCCCAAATTGATCACGGCTCGTTTTGAGGGCGGTTTTGCGCTTTCAAGGGGCAATTGCTCCATAGGGCTCGGATTTGCACGGAACTCCCCCTCCTCATTCCATTTTCCACAAGGAATCCAAAATGGTAGACGCTTTTCCGAAATTAATGCGTTTCCTCCCCAAATTGATCACGGCTCGTTTTGAGGGCGGTTTTGCGCTTTCAAGGGGCAATTGCTCCATAGGGCTCGGATTTGCACGGAACTCCCCCTCCTCATTCCATTTTCCACAAGGAATCCAAAATGGTAGACGCTTTTCCGAAATTAATGCGTTTCCTCCCCAAATTGATCACGGCTCGTTTTGAGGGCGGTTTTGCGCTTTCAAGGGGCAATTGCTCCATAGGGCTCGGATTTGCACGGAACTCCCCCTCCTCATTCCATTTTCCACAAGGAATCCAAAATGGTAGACGCTTTTCCGAAATTAATGCGTTTCCTCCACCAAATTGATCACGGCCCGTTTTGAATGCGGTTTTGCGCTTTCAAGGGGCAATTGCTCCATAGGGCTCGGATTTGCACGGAACTCCCCCTCCTCATTCCATTTTCCACAAGGAATCCAAAATGGTAGACGCTTTTCCGAAATTAATGCGTTTCCTCCCCCAAATTGATCACGGCTCGTTTTGAGGGCGGTTTTGCGCTTTCAAGGGGCAATTGCTCCATAGGGCTCGGATTTGCACGGAACTCCCCCTCCTCATTCCATTTTCCACAAGGAATCCAAAATGGTAGACGCTTTTCGAAATTAATGCGTTTCCTCCCCAAATTGATCACGGCTCGTTTTGAGGGCGGTTTTGCGCTTTCAAGGGGCAATTGCTCCATAGGGCTCGGATTTGCACGGAACTCCCCCTCCTCATTCCATTTTCCACAAGGAATCCAAAATGGTAGACGCTTTTCCGAAATTAATGCGTTTCCTCCCCAAATTGATCACGGCTCGTTTTGAGGGCGGTTTTGCGCTTTCAAGGGGCAATTGCTCCATAGGGCTCGGATTTGCACGGAACTCCCCCTCCTCATTCCATTTTCCACAAGGAATCCAAAATGGTAGACGCTTTTCCGAAATTAATGCGTTTCCTCCCCAAATTGATCACGGCTCGTTTTGAGGGCGGTTTTGCGCTTTCAAGGGGCAATTGCTCCATAGGGCTCGGATTTGCACGGAACTCCCCCTCCTCATTCCATTTTCCACAAGGAATCCAAAATGGTAGACGCTTTTCCGAAATTAATGCGTTTCCTCCCCAAATTGATCACGGCTCGTTTTGAGGGCGGTTTTGCGCTTTCAAGGGGCAATTGCTCCATAGGGCTCGGATTTGCACGGAACTCCCCCTCCTCATTCCATTTTCCACAAGGAATCCAAAATGGTAGACGCTTTTCCGAAATTAATGCGTTTCCTCCCCCAAATTGATCACGGCTCGTTTTGAGGGCGGTTTTGCGCTTTCAAGGGGCAATTGCTCCATAGGGCTCGGATTTGCACGGAACTCCCCCTCCTCATTCCATTTTCCACAAGGAATCCAAAATGGTAGACGCTTTTCCGAAATTAATGCGTTTCCTCCCCAAATTGATCACGGCTCGTTTTGAGGGCGGTTTTGCGCTTTCAAGGGGCAATTGCTCCATAGGGCTCGGATTTGCACGGAACTCCCCCTCCTCATTCCATTTTCCACAAGGAATCCAAAATGGTAGACGCTTTTCCGAAATTAATGCGTTTCCTCCCCAAATTGATCACGGCTCGTTTTGAGGGCGGTTTTGCGCTTTCAAGGGGCAATTGCTCCATAGGGCTCGGATTTGCACGGAACTCCCCCTCCTCATTCCATTTTCCACAAGGAATCCAAAATGGTAGACGCTTTTCCGAAATTAATGCGTTTCCTCCCCCAAATTGATCACGGCTCGTTTTGAGGGCGGTTTTGCGCTTTCAAGGGGCAATTGCTCCATAGGGCTCGGATTTGCACGGAACTCCCCCTCCTCATTCCATTTTCCACAAGGAATCCAAAATGGTAGACGCTTTTCCGAAATTAATGCGTTTCCTCCCCCAAATTGATCACGGCTCGTTTTGAGGGCGGTTTTGCGCTTTCAAGGGGCAATTGCTCCATAGGGCTCGGATTTGCACGGAACTCCCCCTCCTCATTCCATTTTCCACAAGGAATCCAAAATGGTAGACGCTTTTCCGAAATTAATGCGTTTCCTCCCCAAATTGATCACGGCTCGTTTTGAGGGCGGTTTTGCGCTTTCAAGGGGCAATTGCTCCATAGGGCTCGGATTTGCACGGAACTCCCCCTCCTCATTCCATTTTCCACAAGGAATCCAAAATGGTAGACGCTTTTCCGAAATTAATGCGTTTCCTCCCCAAATTGATCACGGCTCGTTTTGAGGGCGGTTTTGCGCTTTCAAGGGGCAATTGCTCCATAGGGCTCGGATTTGCACGGAACTCCCCCTCCTCATTCCATTTTCCACAAGGAATCCAAAATGGTAGACGCTTTTCCGAAATTAATGCGTTTCCTCCCCCAAATTGATCACGGCTCGTTTTGAGGGCGGTTTTGCGCTTTCAAGGGGCAATTGCTCCATAGGGCTCGGATTTGCACGGAACTCCCCCTCCTCATTCCATTTTCCACAAGGAATCCAAAATGGTAGACGCTTTTCCGAAATTAATGCGTTTCCTCCCCAAATTGATCACGGCTCGTTTTGAGGGCGGTTTTGCGCTTTCAAGGGGCAATTGCTCCATAGGGCTCGGATTTGCACGGAACTCCCCCTCCTCATTCCATTTTCCACAAGGAATCCAAAATGGTAGACGCTTTTCCGAAATTAATGCGTTTCCTCCCCCAAATTGATCACGGCTCGTTTTGAGGGCGGTTTTGCGCTTTCAAGGGGCAATTGCTCCATAGGGCTCGGATTTGCACGGAACTCCCCCTCCTCATTCCATTTTCCACAAGGAATCCAAAATGGTAGACGCTTTTCCGAAATTAATGCGTTTCCTCCCCCAAATTGATCACGGCTCGTTTTGAGGGCGGTTTTGCGCTTTCAAGGGGCAATTGCTCCATAGGGCTCGGATTTGCACGGAACTCCCCCTCCTCATTCCATTTTCCACAAGGAATCCAAAATGGTAGACGCTTTTCCGAAATTAATGCGTTTCCTCCCCAAATTGATCACGGCTCGTTTTGAGGGCGGTTTTGCGCTTTCAAGGGGCAATTGCTCCATAGGGCTCGGATTTGCACGGAACTCCCCCTCCTCATTCCATTTTCCACAAGGAATCCAAAATGGTAGACGCTTTTCCGAAATTAATGCGTTTCCTCCCCAAATTGATCACGGCTCGTTTTGAGGGCGGTTTTGCGCTTTCAAGGGGCAATTGCTCCATAGGGCTCGGATTTGCACGGAACTCCCCCTCCTCATTCCATTTTCCACAAGGAATCCAAAATGGTAGACGCTTTTCCGAAATTAATGCGTTTCCTCCCCAAATTGATCACGGCTCGTTTTGAGGGCGGTTTTGCGCTTTCAAGGGGCAATTGCTCCATAGGGCTCGGATTTGCACGGAACTCCCCCTCCTCATTCCATTTTCCACAAGGAATCCAAAATGGTAGACGCTTTTCCGAAATTAATGCGTTTCCTCCCCCAAATTGATCACGGCTCGTTTTGAGGGCGGTTTTGCGCTTTCAAGGGGCAATTGCTCCATAGGGCTCGGATTTGCACGGAACTCCCCCTCCTCATTCCATTTTCCACAAGGAATCCAAAATGGTAGACGCTTTTCCGAAATTAATGCGTTTCCTCCCCAAATTGATCACGGCTCGTTTTGAGGGCGGTTTTGCGCTTTCAAGGGGCAATTGCTCCATAGGGCTCGGATTTGCACGGAACTCCCCCTCCTCATTCCATTTTCCACAAGGAATCCAAAATGGTAGACGCTTTTCCGAAATTAATGCGTTTCCTCCCCAAATTGATCACGGCTCGTTTTGAGGGCGGTTTTGCGCTTTCAAGGGGCAATTGCTCCATAGGGCTCGGATTTGCACGGAACTCCCCCTCCTCATTCCATTTTCCACAAGGAATCCAAAATGGTAGACGCTTTTCTGAAATTAATGCGTTTCCTCCCCAAATTGATCACCGCTCGTTCTGAGGGCGGTTTTGCGCTTTCAAGGGGCAATTGCTCCATAGGTCTCGGATTTGCACGGAACTCCCCCTCTTATTCCATTTTCCACAAGGAATCCAAAATGTAGACGCTTTTCCGAAATTAATGCGTGTCCTCCCCCAAATTGATCACGGCTCGTTTTGAGGGCGGTTTTGCGCTTTCAAGGGGCAATTGCTCCATAGGGCTCGGATTTGCACGGAACTCCCCCTCCTCATTCCATTTTCCACAAGGAATCCAAAATGGTAGACGCTTTTCCGAAATTAATGCGTTTCCTCCCCCAAATTGATCACGGCCCGTTTTGAATGCGGTTTTGCGCTTTCAAGGGGCAATTGCTCCATAGGGCTCGGATTTGCACGGAACTCCCCCTCCTCATTCCATTTTCCACAAGGAATCCAAAATGGTAGACGCTTTTCCGAAATTAATGCGTTTCCTCCCCAAATTGATCACGGCTCGTTTTGAGGGCGGTTTTGCGCTTTCAAGGGGCAATTGCTCCATAGGGCTCGGATTTGCACGGAACTCCCCCTCCTCATTCCATTTTCCACAAGGAATCCAAAATGGTAGACGCTTTTCCGAAATTAATGCGTTTCCTCCCCAAATTGATCACGGCTCGTTTTGAGGGCGGTTTTGCGCTTTCAAGGGGCAATTGCTCCATAGGGCTCGGATTTGCACGGAACTCCCCCTCCTCATTCCATTTTCCACAAGGAATCCAAAATGGTAGACGCTTTTCCGAAATTAATGCGTTTCCTCCCCCAAATTGATCACGGCTCGTTTTGAGGGCGGTTTTGCGCTTTCAAGGGGCAATTGCTCCATAGGGCTCGGATTTGCACGGAACTCCCCCTCCTCATTCCATTTTCCACAAGGAATCCAAAATGGTAGACGCTTTTCCGAAATTAATGCGTTTCCTCCCCAAATTGATCACGGCTCGTTTTGAGGGCGGTTTTGCGCTTTCAAGGGGCAATTGCTCCATAGGGCTCGGATTTGCACGGAACTCCCCCTCCTCATTCCATTTTCCACAAGGAATCCAAAATGGTAGACGCTTTTCCGAAATTAATGCGTTTCCTCCCCAAATTGATCACGGCTCGTTTTGAGGGCGGTTTTGCGCTTTCAAGGGGCAATTGCTCCATAGGGCTCGGATTTGCACGGAACTCCCCCTCCTCATTCCATTTTCCACAAGGAATCCAAAATGGTAGACGCTTTTCCGAAATTAATGCGTTTCCTCCCCAAATTGATCACGGCTCGTTTTGAGGGCGGTTTTGCGCTTTCAAGGGGCAATTGCTCCATAGGGCTCGGATTTGCACGGAACTCCCCCTCCTCATTCCATTTTCCACAAGGAATCCAAAATGGTAGACGCTTTTCCGAAATTAATGCGTTTCCTCCCCAAATTGATCACGGCTCGTTTTGAATGCGGTTTTGCGCTTTCAAGGGGCAATTGCTCCATAGGGCTCGGATTTGCACGGAACTCCCCCTCCTCATTCCATTTTCCACAAGGAATCCAAAATGGTAGACGCTTTTCCGAAATTAATGCGTTTCCTCCCCCAAATTGATCACGGCTCGTTTTGAGGGCGGTTTTGCGCTTTCAAGGGGCAATTGCTCCATAGGGCTCGGATTTGCACGGAACTCCCCCTCCTCATTCCATTTTCCACAAGGAATCCAAAATGGTAGACGCTTTTCCGAAATTAATGCGTTTCCTCCCCAAATTGATCACGGCTCGTTTTGAGGGCGGTTTTGCGCTTTCAAGGGGCAATTGCTCCATAGGGCTCGGATTTGCACGGAACTCCCCCTCCTCATTCCATTTTCCACAAGGAATCCAAAATGGTAGACGCTTTTCCGAAATTAATGCGTTTCCTCCCCAAATTGATCACGGCTCGTTTTGAGGGCGGTTTTGCGCTTTCAAGGGGCAATTGCTCCATAGGGCTCGGATTTGCACGGAACTCCCCCTCCTCATTCCATTTTCCACAAGGAATCCAAAATGGTAGACGCTTTTCCGAAATTAATGCGTTTCCTCCCCCAAATTGATCACGGCTCGTTTTGAGGGCGGTTTTGCGCTTTCAAGGGGCAATTGCTCCATAGGGCTCGGATTTGCACGGAACTCCCCCTCCTCATTCCATTTTCCACAAGGAATCCAAAATGGTAGACGCTTTTCCGAAATTAATGCGTTTCCTCCACCAAATTGATCACGGCCCGTTTTGAATGCGGTTTTGCGCTTTCAAGGGGCAATTGCTCCATAGGGCTCGGATTTGCACGGAACTCCCCCTCCTCATTCCATTTTCCACAAGGAATCCAAAATGGTAGACGCTTTTCCGAAATTAATGCGTTTCCTCCCCCAAATTGATCACGGCTCGTTTTGAGGGCGGTTTTGCGCTTTCAAGGGGCAATTGCTCCATAGGGCTCGGATTTGCACGGAACTCCCCCTCCTCATTCCATTTTCCACAAGGAATCCAAAATGGTAGACGCTTTTCCGAAATTAATGCGTTTCCTCCCCAAATTGATCACGGCTCGTTTTGAGGGCGGTTTTGCGCTTTCAAGGGGCAATTGCTCCATAGGGCTCGGATTTGCACGGAACTCCCCCTCCTCATTCCATTTTCCACAAGGAATCCAAAATGGTAGACGCTTTTCCGAAATTAATGCGTTTCCTCCCCCAAATTGATCACGGCCCGTTTTGAATGCGGTTTTGCGCTTTCAAGGGGCAATTGCTCCATAGGGCTCGGATTTGCACGGAACTCCCCCTCCTCATTCCATTTTCCACAAGGAATCCAAAATGGTAGACGCTTTTCCGAAATTAATGCGTTTCCTCCCCAAATTGATCACGGCTCGTTTTGAGGGCGGTTTTGCGCTTTCAAGGGGCAATTGCTCCATAGGGCTCGGATTTGCACGGAACTCCCCCTCCTCATTCCATTTTCCACAAGGAATCCAAAATGGTAGACGCTTTTCCGAAATTAATGCGTTTCCTCCCCAAATTGATCACGGCTCGTTTTGAGGGCGGTTTTGCGCTTTCAAGGGGCAATTGCTCCATAGGGCTCGGATTTGCACGGAACTCCCCCTCCTCATTCCATTTTCCACAAGGAATCCAAAATGGTAGACGCTTTTCCGAAATTAATGCGTTTCCTCCCCAAATTGATCACGGCTCGTTTTGAGGGCGGTTTTGCGCTTTCAAGGGGCAATTGCTCCATAGGGCTCGGATTTGCACGGAACTCCCCCTCCTCATTCCATTTTCCACAAGGAATCCAAAATGGTAGACGCTTTTCCGAAATTAATGCGTTTCCTCCACCAAATTGATCACGGCCCGTTTTGAATGCGGTTTTGCGCTTTCAAGGGGCAATTGCTCCATAGGGCTCGGATTTGCACGGAACTCCCCCTCCTCATTCCATTTTCCACAAGGAATCCAAAATGGTAGACGCTTTTCCGAAATTAATGCGTTTCCTCCCCAAATTGATCACGGCTCGTTTTGAGGGCGGTTTTGCGCTTTCAAGGGGCAATTGCTCCATAGGGCTCGGATTTGCACGGAACTCCCCCTCCTCATTCCATTTTCCACAAGGAATCCAAAATGGTAGACGCTTTTCCGAAATTAATGCGTTTCCTCCCCAAATTGATCACGGCTCGTTTTGAGGGCGGTTTTGCGCTTTCAAGGGGCAATTGCTCCATAGGGCTCGGATTTGCACGGAACTCCCCCTCCTCATTCCATTTTCCACAAGGAATCCAAAATGGTAGACGCTTTTGCGAAATTAATGCGTTTCCTCCCCAAATTGATCACGGCTCGTTTTGAGGGCGGTTTTGCGCTTTCAAGGGGCAATTGCTCCATAGGGCTCGGATTTGCACGGAACTCCCCCTCCTCATTCCATTTTCCACAAGGAATCCAAAATGGTAGACGCTTTTCCGAAATTAATGCGTTTCCTCCCCAAATTGATCACGGCTCGTTTTGAGGGCGGTTTTGCGCTTTCAAGGGGCAATTGCTCCATAGGGCTCGGATTTGCACGGAACTCCCCCTCCTCATTCCATTTTCCACAAGGAATCCAAAATGGTAGACGCTTTTCCGAAATTAATGCGTTTCCTCCCCAAATTGATCACGGCTCGTTTTGAGGGCGGTTTTGCGCTTTCAAGGGGCAATTGCTCCATAGGGCTCGGATTTGCACGGAACTCCCCCTCCTCATTCCATTTTCCACAAGGAATCCAAAATGGTAGACGCTTTTCCGAAATTAATGCGTTTCCTCCCCAAATTGATCACGGCTCGTTTTGAGGGCGGTTTTGCGCTTTCAAGGGGCAATTGCTCCATAGGGCTCGGATTTGCACGGAACTCCCCCTCCTCATTCCATTTTCCACAAGGAATCCAAAATGGTAGACGCTTTTCCGAAATTAATGCGTTTCCTCCCCCAAATTGATCACGGCTCGTTTTGAGGGCGGTTTTGCGCTTTCAAGGGGCAATTGCTCCATAGGGCTCGGATTTGCACGGAACTCCCCCTCCTCATTCCATTTTCCACAAGGAATCCAAAATGGTAGACGCTTTTCCGAAATTAATGCGTTTCCTCCCCAAATTGATCACGGCTCGTTTTGAGGGCGGTTTTGCGCTTTCAAGGGGCAATTGCTCCATAGGGCTCGGATTTGCACGGAACTCCCCCTCCTCATTCCATTTTCCACAAGGAATCCAAAATGGTAGACGCTTTTCCGAAATTAATGCGTTTCCTCCCCAAATTGATCACGGCTCGTTTTGAGGGCGGTTTTGCGCTTTCAAGGGGCAATTGCTCCATAGGGCTCGGATTTGCACGGAACTCCCCCTCCTCATTCCATTTTCCACAAGGAATCCAAAATGGTAGACGCTTTTCCGAAATTAATGCGTTTCCTCCCCAAATTGATCACGGCTCGTTTTGAGGGCGGTTTTGCGCTTTCAAGGGGCAATTGCTCCATAGGGCTCGGATTTGCACGGAACTCCCCCTCCTCATTCCATTTTCCACAAGGAATCCAAAATGGTAGACGCTTTTCCGAAATTAATGCGTTTCCTCCACCAAATTGATCACGGCCCGTTTTGAATGCGGTTTTGCGCTTTCAAGGGGCAATTGCTCCATAGGGCTCGGATTTGCACGGAACTCCCCCTCCTCATTCCATTTTCCACAAGGAATCCAAAATGGTAGACGCTTTTCCGAAATTAATGCGTTTCCTCCCCCAAATTGATCACGGCTCGTTTTGAGGGCGGTTTTGCGCTTTCAAGGGGCAATTGCTCCATAGGGCTCGGATTTGCACGGAACTCCCCCTCCTCATTCCATTTTCCACAAGGAATCCAAAATGGTAGACGCTTTTCCGAAATTAATGCGTTTCCTCCCCCAAATTGATCACGGCTCGTTTTGAGGGCGGTTTTGCGCTTTCAAGGGGCAATTGCTCCATAGGGCTCGGATTTGCACGGAACTCCCCCTCCTCATTCCATTTTCCACAAGGAATCCAAAATGGTAGACGCTTTTCCGAAATTAATGCGTTTCCTCCCCCAAATTGATCACGGCTCGTTTTGAGGGCGGTTTTGCGCTTTCAAGGGGCAATTGCTCCATAGGGCTCGGATTTGCACGGAACTCCCCTCCTCATCCCATTTTCCACAAGGAATCCAAAATGGTAGACGCTTTTCGAAATTAATGCGTTTCCTCCCCAAATTGATCACGGCTCGTTTTGAGGGCGGTTTTGCGCTTTCAAGGGGCAATTGCTCCATAGGGCTCGGATTTGCACGGAACTCCCCCTCCTCATTCCATTTTCCACAAGGAATCCAAAATGGTAGACGCTTTTCCGAAATTAATGCGTTTCCTCCCCCAAATTGATCACGGCTCGTTTTGAGGGCGGTTTTGCGCTTTCAAGGGGCAATTGCTCCATAGGGCTCGGATTTGCACGGAACTCCCCTCCTCATTCCATTTTCCACAAGGAATCCAAAATGGTAGACGCTTTTCCGAAATTAATGCGTTTCCTCCCCAAATTGATCACGGCTCGTTTTGAGGGCGGTTTTGCGCTTTCAAGGGGCAATTGCTCCATAGGGCTCGGATTTGCACGGAACTCCCCCTCCTCATTCCATTTTCCACAAGGAATCCAAAATGGTAGACGCTTTTCGAAATTAATGCGTTTCCTCCCCAAATTGATCACGGCTCGTTTTGAGGGCGGTTTTGCGCTTTCAAGGGGCAATTGCTCCATAGGGCTCGGATTTGCACGGAACTCCCCCTCCTCATTCCATTTTCCACAAGGAATCCAAAATGGTAGACGCTTTTCCGAAATTAATGCGTTTCCTCCCCAAATTGATCACGGCTCGTTTTGAGGGCGGTTTTGCGCTTTCAAGGGGCAATTGCTCCATAGGGCTCGGATTTGCACGGAACTCCCCCTCCTCATTCCATTTTCCACAAGGAATCCAAAATGGTAGACGCTTTTCCGAAATTAATGCGTTTCCTCCCCCAAATTGATCACGGCTCGTTTTGAGGGCGGTTTTGCGCTTTCAAGGGGCAATTGCTCCATAGGGCTCGGATTTGCACGGAACTCCCCCTCCTCATTCCATTTTCCACAAGGAATCCAAAATGGTAGACGCTTTTCCGAAATTAATGCGTTTCCTCCCCCAAATTGATCACGGCTCGTTTTGAGGGCGGTTTTGCGCTTTCAAGGGGCAATTGCTCCATAGGGCTCGGATTTGCACGGAACTCCCCTCCTCATTCCATTTTCCACAAGGAATCCAAAATGGTAGACGCTTTTCCGAAATTAATGCGTTTCCTCCCCCAATTTATCACGGCTCGTTTTGAGGGCGGTTTTGCGCTTTCAAGGGGCAATTGCTCCATAGGGCTCGGATTTGCACGGAACTCCCCCTCCTCATTCCATTTTCCACAAGGAATCCAAAATGGTAGACGCTTTTCCGAAATTAATGCGTTTCCTCCCCAAATTGATCACGGCTCGTTTTGAGGGCGGTTTTGCGCTTTCAAGGGGCAATTGCTCCATAGGGCTCGGATTTGCACGGAACTCCCCCTCCTCATTCCATTTTCCACAAGGAATCCAAAATGGTAGACGCTTTTCCGAAATTAATGCGTTTCCTCCCCCAAATTGATCACGGCTCGTTTTGAGGGCGGTTTTGCGCTTTCAAGGGGCAATTGCTCCATAGGGCTCGGATTTGCACGGAACTCCCCCTCCTCATTCCATTTTCCACAAGGAATCCAAAATGGTAGACGCTTTTCCGAAATTAATGCGTTTCCTCCCCAAATTGATCACGGCTCGTTTTGAGGGCGGTTTTGCGCTTTCAAGGGGCAATTGCTCCATAGGGCTCGGATTTGCACGGAACTCCCCCTCCTCATTCCATTTTCCACAAGGAATCCAAAATGGTAGACGCTTTTCTGAAATTAATGCGTTTCCTCCCCCAAATTGATCACGGCTCGTTTTGAGGGCGGTTTTGCGCTTTCAAGGGGCAATTGCTCCATAGGGCTCGGATTTGCACGGAACTCCCCCTCCTCATTCCATTTTCCACAAGGAATCCAAAATGGTAGACGCTTTTCCGAAATTAATGCGTTTCCTCCCCCAAATTGATCACGGCTCGTTTTGAGGGCGGTTTTGCGCTTTCAAGGGGCAATTGCTCCATAGGGCTCGGATTTGCACGGAACTCCCCCTCCTCATTCCATTTTCCACAAGGAATCCAAAATGGTAGACGCTTTTCCGAAATTAATGCGTTTCCTCCCCAAATTGATCACGGCTCGTTTTGAGGGCGGTTTTGCGCTTTCAAGGGGCAATTGCTCCATAGGGCTCGGATTTGCACGGAACTCCCCCTCCTCATTCCATTTTCCACAAGGAATCCAAAATGGTAGACGCTTTTCCGAAATTAATGCGTTTCCTCCCCCAAATTGATCACGGCTCGTTTTGAGGGCGGTTTTGCGCTTTCAAGGGGCAATTGCTCCATAGGGCTCGGATTTGCACGGAACTCCCCCTCCTCATTCCATTTTCCACAAGGAATCCAAAATGGTAGACGCTTTTCCGAAATTAATGCGTTTCCTCCCCCAAATTGATCACGGCTCGTTTTGAGGGCGGTTTTGCGCTTTCAAGGGGCAATTGCTCCATAGGGCTCGGATTTGCACGGAACTCCCCCTCCTCATTCCATTTTCCACAAGGAATCCAAAATGGTAGACGCTTTTCCGAAATTAATGCGTTTCCTCCCCAAATTGATCACGGCTCGTTTTGAGGGCGGTTTTGCGCTTTCAAGGGGCAATTGCTCCATAGGGCTCGGATTTGCACGGAACTCCCCCTCCTCATTCCATTTTCCACAAGGAATCCAAAATGGTAGACGCTTTTCCGAAATTAATGCGTTTCCTCCCCCAAATTGATCACGGCTCGTTTTGAGGGCGGTTTTGCGCTTTCAAGGGGCAATTGCTCCATAGGGCTCGGATTTGCACGGAACTCCCCTCCTCATTCCATTTTCCACAAGGAATCCAAAATGGTAGACGCTTTTCCGAAATTAATGCGTTTCCTCCCCAAATTGATCACGGCTCGTTTTGAGGGCGGTTTTGCGCTTTCAAGGGGCAATTGCTCCATAGGGCTCGGATTTGCACGGAACTCCCCCTCCTCATTCCATTTTCCACAAGGAATCCAAAATGGTAGACGCTTTTCCGAAATTAATGCGTTTCCTCCCCAAATTGATCACGGCTCGTTTTGAGGGCGGTTTTGCGCTTTCAAGGGGCAATTGCTCCATAGGGCTCGGATTTGCACGGAACTCCCCCTCCTCATTCCATTTTCCACAAGGAATCCAAAATGGTAGACGCTTTTCCGAAATTAATGCGTTTCCTCCCCAAATTGATCACGGCTCGTTTTGAGGGCGGTTTTGCGCTTTCAAGGGGCAATTGCTCCATAGGGCTCGGATTTGCACGGAACTCCCCCTCCTCATTCCATTTTCCACAAGGAATCCAAAATGGTAGACGCTTTTCCGAAATTAATGCGTTTCCTCCCCCAAATTGATCACGGCTCGTTTTGAGGGCGGTTTTGCGCTTTCAAGGGGCAATTGCTCCATAGGGCTCGGATTTGCACGGAAACTCCCCCTCCTCATTCCATTTTCCACAAGGAATCCAAAATGGTAGACGCTTTTCCGAAATTAATGCGTTTCCTCCCCCAAATTGATCACGGCTCGTTTTGAGGGCGGTTTTGCGCTTTCAAGGGGCAATTGCTCCATAGGGCTCGGATTTGCACGGAACTCCCCTCCTCATTCCATTTTCCACAAGGAATCCAAAATGGTAGACGCTTTTCCGAAATTAATGCGTTTCCTCCCCAAATTGATCACGGCTCGTTTTGAGGGCGGTTTTGCGCTTTCAAGGGGCAATTGCTCCATAGGGCTCGGATTTGCACGGAACTCCCCCTCCTCATTCCATTTTCCACAAGGAATCCAAAATGGTAGACGCTTTTCCGAAATTAATGCGTTTCCTCCCCAAATTGATCACGGCTCGTTTTGAGGGCGGTTTTGCGCTTTCAAGGGGCAATTGCTCCATAGGGCTCGGATTTGCACGGAACTCCCCCTCCTCATTCCATTTTCCACAAGGAATCCAAAATGGTAGACGCTTTTCCGAAATTAATGCGTTTCCTCCCCAAATTGATCACGGCTCGTTTTGAGGGCGGTTTTGCGCTTTCAAGGGGCAATTGCTCCATAGGGCTCGGATTTGCACGGAACTCCCCCTCCTCATTCCATTTTCCACAAGGAATCCAAAATGGTAGACGCTTTTCCGAAATTAATGCGTTTCCTCCCCCAAATTGATCACGGCTCGTTTTGAGGGCGGTTTTGCGCTTTCAAGGGGCAATTGCTCCATAGGGCTCGGATTTGCACGGAACTCCCCCTCCTCATTCCATTTTCCACAAGGAATCCAAAATGGTAGACGCTTTTCCGAAATTAATGCGTTTCCTCCCCAAATTGATCACGGCTCGTTTTGAGGGCGGTTTTGCGCTTTCAAGGGGCAATTGCTCCATAGGGCTCGGATTTGCACGGAACTCCCCCTCCTCATTCCATTTTCCACAAGGAATCCAAAATGGTAGACGCTTTTCCGAAATTAATGCGTTTCCTCCCCAAATTGATCACGGCTCGTTTTGAGGGCGGTTTTGCGCTTTCAAGGGGCAATTGCTCCATAGGGCTCGGATTTGCACGGAACTCCCCCTCCTCATTCCATTTTCCACAAGGAATCCAAAATGGTAGACGCTTTTCCGAAATTAATGCGTTTCCTCCCCAAATTGATCACGGCTCGTTTTGAGGGCGGTTTTGCGCTTTCAAGGGGCAATTGCTCCATAGGGCTCGGATTTGCACGGAACTCCCCCTCCTCATTCCATTTTCCACAAGGAATCCAAAATGGTAGACGCTTTTCCGAAATTAATGCGTTTCCTCCCCCAAATTGATCACGGCTCGTTTTGAGGGCGGTTTTGCGCTTTCAAGGGGCAATTGCTCCATAGGGCTCGGATTTGCACGGAACTCCCCCTCCTCATTCCATTTTCCACAAGGAATCCAAAATGGTAGACGCTTTTCCGAAATTAATGCGTTTCCTCCCCCAAATTGATCACGGCTCGTTTTGAGGGCGGTTTTGCGCTTTCAAGGGGCAATTGCTCCATAGGGCTCGGATTTGCACGGAACTCCCCCTCCTCATTCCATTTTCCACAAGGAATCCAAAATGGTAGACGCTTTTCCGAAATTAATGCGTTTCCTCCCCCAAATTGATCACGGCTCGTTTTGAGGGCGGTTTTGCGCTTTCAAGGGGCAATTGCTCCATAGGGCTCGGATTTGCACGGAACTCCCCTCCTCATTCCATTTTCCACAAGGAATCCAAAATGGTAGACGCTTTTCCGAAATTAATGCGTTTCCTCCCCAAATTGATCACGGCTCGTTTTGAGGGCGGTTTTGCGCTTTCAAGGGGCAATTGCTCCATAGGGCTCGGATTTGCACGGAACTCCCCCTCCTCATTCCATTTTCCACAAGGAATCCAAAATGGTAGACGCTTTTCCGAAATTAATGCGTTTCCTCCCCAAATTGATCACGGCTCGTTTTGAGGGCGGTTTTGCGCTTTCAAGGGGCAATTGCTCCATAGGGCTCGGATTTGCACGGAACTCCCCTCCTCATTCCATTTTCCACAAGGAATCCAAAATGGTAGACGCTTTTCCGAAATTAATGCGTTTCCTCCCCAAATTGATCACGGCTCGTTTTGAGGGCGGTTTTGCGCTTTCAAGGGGCAATTGCTCCATAGGGCTCGGATTTGCACGGAACTCCCCCTCCTCATTCCATTTTCCACAAGGAATCCAAAATGGTAGACGCTTTTCCGAAATTAATGCGTTTCCTCCCCAAATTGATCACGGCTCGTTTTGAGGGCGGTTTTGCGGTTTCAAGGGGCAATTGCTCCATAGGGCTCGGATTTGCACGGAACTCCCCTCCTCATTCCATTTTCCACAAGGAATCCAAAATGGTAGACGCTTTTCCGAAATTAATGCGTTTCCTCCCCAAATTGATCACGGCTCGTTTTGAGGGCGGTTTTGCGCTTTCAAGGGGCAATTGCTCCATAGGGCTCGGATTTGCACGGAACTCCCCCTCCTCATTCCATTTTCCACAAGGAATCCAAAATGGTAGACGCTTTTCCGAAATTAATGCGTTTCCTCCCCCAAATTGATCACGGCTCGTTTTGAGGGCGGTTTTGCGCTTTCAAGGGGCAATTGCTCCATAGGGCTCGGATTTGCACGGAACTCCCCCTCCTCATTCCATTTTCCACAAGGAATCCAAAATGGTAGACGCTTTTCCGAAATTAATGCGTTTCCTCCCCAAATTGATCACGGCTCGTTTTGAGGGCGGTTTTGCGCTTTCAAGGGGCAATTGCTCCATAGGGCTCGGATTTGCACGGAACTCCCCCTCCTCATTCCATTTTCCACAAGGAATCCAAAATGGTAGACGCTTTTCCGAAATTAATGCGTTTCCTCCCCCAAATTGATCACGGCTCGTTTTGAGGGCGGTTTTGCGCTTTCAAGGGGCAATTGCTCCATAGGGCTCGGATTTGCACGGAACTCCCCTCCTCATTCCATTTTCCACAAGGAATCCAAAATGGTAGACGCTTTTCCGAAATTAATGCGTTTCCTCCCCAAATTGATCACGGCTCGTTTTGAGGGCGGTTTTGCGCTTTCAAGGGGCAATTGCTCCATAGGGCTCGGATTTGCACGGAACTCCCCCTCCTCATTCCATTTTCCACAAGGAATCCAAAATGGTAGACGCTTTTCCGAAATTAATGCGTTTCCTCCCCAAATTGATCACGGCTCGTTTTGAGGGCGGTTTTGCGGTTTCAAGGGGCAATTGCTCCATAGGGCTCGGATTTGCACGGAACTCCCCTCCTCATTCCATTTTCCACAAGGAATCCAAAATGGTAGACGCTTTTCCGAAATTAATGCGTTTCCTCCCCAAATTGATCACGGCTCGTTTTGAGGGCGGTTTTGCGCTTTCAAGGGGCAATTGCTCCATAGGGCTCGGATTTGCACGGAACTCCCCCTCCTCATTCCATTTTCCACAAGGAATCCAAAATGGTAGACGCTTTTCCGAAATTAATGCGTTTCCTCCCCCAAATTGATCACGGCTCGTTTTGAGGGCGGTTTTGCGCTTTCAAGGGGCAATTGCTCCATAGGGCTCGGATTTGCACGGAACTCCCCTCCTCATTCCATTTTCCACAAGGAATCCAAAATGGTAGACGCTTTTCCGAAATTAATGCGTTTCCTCCCCAAATTGATCACGGCTCGTTTTGAGGGCGGTTTTGCGCTTTCAAGGGGCAATTGCTCCATAGGGCTCGGATTTGCACGGAACTCCCCCTCCTCATTCCATTTTCCACAAGGAATCCAAAATGGTAGACGCTTTTCCGAAATTAATGCGTTTCCTCCCCAAATTGATCACGGCTCGTTTTGAGGGCGGTTTTGCGCTTTCAAGGGGCAATTGCTCCATAGGGCTCGGATTTGCACGGAACTCCCCCTCCTCATTCCATTTTCCACAAGGAATCCAAAATGGTAGACGCTTTTCCGAAATTAATGCGTTTCCTCCCCAAATTGATCACGGCTCGTTTTGAGGGCGGTTTTGCGCTTTCAAGGGGCAATTGCTCCATAGGGCTCGGATTTGCACGGAACTCCCCCTCCTCATTCCATTTTCCACAAGGAATCCAAAATGGTAGACGCTTTTCCGAAATTAATGCGTTTCCTCCCCCAAATTGATCACGGCTCGTTTTGAGGGCGGTTTTGCGCTTTCAAGGGGCAATTGCTCCATAGGGCTCGGATTTGCACGGAACTCCCCCTCCTCATTCCATTTTCCACAAGGAATCCAAAATGGTAGACGCTTTTCCGAAATTAATGCGTTTCCTCCCCCAAATTGATCACGGCTCGTTTTGAGGGCGGTTTTGCGCTTTCAAGGGGCAATTGCTCCATAGGGCTCGGATTTGCACGGAACTCCCCTCCTCATTCCATTTTCCACAAGGAATCCAAAATGGTAGACGCTTTTCCGAAATTAATGCGTTTCCTCCCCAAATTGATCACGGCTCGTTTTGAGGGCGGTTTTGCGCTTTCAAGGGGCAATTGCTCCATAGGGCTCGGATTTGCACGGAACTCCCCCTCCTCATTCCATTTTCCACAAGGAATCCAAAATGGTAGACGCTTTTCCGAAATTAATGCGTTTCCTCCCCAAATTGATCACGGCTCGTTTTGAGGGCGGTTTTGCGCTTTCAAGGGGCAATTGCTCCATAGGGCTCGGATTTGCACGGAACTCCCCCTCCTCATTCCATTTTCCACAAGGAATCCAAAATGGTAGACGCTTTTCCGAAATTAATGCGTTTCCTCCCCAAATTGATCACGGCTCGTTTTGAGGGCGGTTTTGCGCTTTCAAGGGGCAATTGCTCCATAGGGCTCGGATTTGCACGGAACTCCCCTCCTCATTCCATTTTCCACAAGGAATCCAAAATGGTAGACGCTTTTCCGAAATTAATGCGTTTCCTCCCCAAATTGATCACGGCTCGTTTTGAGGGCGGTTTTGCGCTTTCAAGGGGCAATTGCTCCATAGGGCTCGGATTTGCACGGAACTCCCCTCCTCATTCCATTTTCCACAAGGAATCCAAAATGGTAGACGCTTTTCCGAAATTAATGCGTTTCCTCCCCCAAATTGATCACGGCTCGTTTTGAGGGCGGTTTTGCGCTTTCAAGGGGCAATTGCTCCATAGGGCTCGGATTTGCACGGAACTCCCCTCCTCATTCCATTTTCCACAAGGAATCCAAAATGGTAGACGCTTTTCCGAAATTAATGCGTTTCCTCCCCAAATTGATCACGGCTCGTTTTGAGGGCGGTTTTGCGCTTTCAAGGGGCAATTGCTCCATAGGGCTCGGATTTGCACGGAACTCCCCTCCTCATTCCATTTTCCACAAGGAATCCAAAATGGTAGACGCTTTTCCGAAATTAATGCGTTTCCTCCCCAAATTGATCACGGCTCGTTTTGAGGGCGGTTTTGCGCTTTCAAGGGGCAATTGCTCCATAGGGCTCGGATTTGCACGGAACTCCCCTCCTCATTCCATTTTCCACAAGGAATCCAAAATGGTAGACGCTTTTCCGAAATTAATGCGTTTCCTCCCCAAATTGATCACGGCTCGTTTTGAGGGCGGTTTTGCGCTTTCAAGGGGCAATTGCTCCATAGGGCTCGGATTTGCACGGAACTCCCCCTCCTCATTCCATTTTCCACAAGGAATCCAAAATGGTAGACGCTTTTCCGAAATTAATGCGTTTCCTCCCCAAATTGATCACGGCTCGTTTTGAGGGCGGTTTTGCGCTTTCAAGGGGCAATTGCTCCATAGGGCTCGGATTTGCACGGAACTCCCCTCCTCATTCCATTTTCCACAAGGAATCCAAAATGGTAGACGCTTTTCCGAAATTAATGCGTTTCCTCCCCCAAATTGATCACGGCTCGTTTTGAGGGCGGTTTTGCGCTTTCAAGGGGCAATTGCTCCATAGGGCTCGGATTTGCACGGAACTCCCCTCCTCATTCCATTTTCCACAAGGAATCCAAAATGGTAGACGCTTTTCCGAAATTAATGCGTTTCCTCCCCAAATTGATCACGGCTCGTTTTGAGGGCGGTTTTGCGCTTTCAAGGGGCAATTGCTCCATAGGGCTCGGATTTGCACGGAACTCCCCTCCTCATTCCATTTTCCACAAGGAATCCAAAATGGTAGACGCTTTTCCGAAATTAATGCGTTTCCTCCCCAAATTGATCACGGCTCGTTTTGAGGGCGGTTTTGCGCTTTCAAGGGGCAATTGCTCCATAGGGCTCGGATTTGCACGGAACTCCCCCTCCTCATTCCATTTTCCACAAGGAATCCAAAATGGTAGACGCTTTTCCGAAATTAATGCGTTTCCTCCCCAAATTGATCACGGCTCGTTTTGAGGGCGGTTTTGCGCTTTCAAGGGGCAATTGCTCCATAGGGCTCGGATTTGCACGGAACTCCCCTCCTCATTCCATTTTCCACAAGGAATCCAAAATGGTAGACGCTTTTCCGAAATTAATGCGTTTCCTCCCCAAATTGATCACGGCTCGTTTTGAGGGCGGTTTTGCGCTTTCAAGGGGCAATTGCTCCATAGGGCTCGGATTTGCACGGAACTCCCCTCCTCATTCCATTTTCCACAAGGAATCCAAAATGGTAGACGCTTTTCCGAAATTAATGCGTTTCCTCCCCAAATTGATCACGGCTCGTTTTGAGGGCGGTTTTGCGCTTTCAAGGGGCAATTGCTCCATAGGGCTCGGATTTGCACGGAACTCCCCTCCTCATTCCATTTTCCACAAGGAATCCAAAATGGTAGACGCTTTTCCGAAATTAATGCGTTTCCTCCCCAAATTGATCACGGCTCGTTTTGAGGGCGGTTTTGCGCTTTCAAGGGGCAATTGCTCCATAGGGCTCGGATTTGCACGGAACTCCCCTCCTCATTCCATTTTCCACAAGGAATCCAAAATGGTAGACGCTTTTCCGAAATTAATGCGTTTCCTCCCCAAATTGATCACGGCTCGTTTTGAGGGCGGTTTTGCGCTTTCAAGGGGCAATTGCTCCATAGGGCTCGGATTTGCACGGAACTCCCCTCCTCATTCCATTTTCCACAAGGAATCCAAAATGGTAGACGCTTTTCCGAAATTAATGCGTTTCCTCCCCAAATTGATCACGGCTCGTTTTGAGGGCGGTTTTGCGCTTTCAAGGGGCAATTGCTCCATAGGGCTCGGATTTGCACGGAACTCCCCTCCTCATTCCATTTTCCACAAGGAATCCAAAATGGTAGACGCTTTTCCGAAATTAATGCGTTTCCTCCCCAAATTGATCACGGCTCGTTTTGAGGGCGGTTTTGCGCTTTCAAGGGGCAATTGCTCCATAGGGCTCGGATTTGCACGGAACTCCCCCTCATTCCATTTTCCACAAGGAATCCAAAATGGTAGACGCTTTTCCGAAATTAATGCGTTTCCTCCCCCAAATTGATCACGGCTCGTTTTGAGGGCGGTTTTGCGCTTTCAAGGGGCAATTGCTCCATAGGGCTCGGATTTGCACGGAACTCCCCTCCTCATTCCATTTTCCACAAGGAATCCAAAATGGTAGACGCTTTTCCGAAATTAATGCGTTTCCTCCCCAAATTGATCACGGCTCGTTTTGAGGGCGGTTTTGCGCTTTCAAGGGGCAATTGCTCCATAGGGCTCGGATTTGCACGGAACTCCCCTCCTCATTCCATTTTCCACAAGGAATCCAAAATGGTAGACGCTTTTCCGAAATTAATGCGTTTCCTCCCCAAATTGATCACGGCTCGTTTTGAGGGCGGTTTTGCGCTTTCAAGGGGCAATTGCTCCATAGGGCTCGGATTTGCACGGAACTCCCCTCCTCATTCCATTTTCCACAAGGAATCCAAAATGGTAGACGCTTTTCCGAAATTAATGCGTTTCCTCCCCAAATTGATCACGGCTCGTTTTGAGGGCGGTTTTGCGCTTTCAAGGGGCAATTGCTCCATAGGGCTCGGATTTGCACGGAACTCCCCTCCTCATTCCATTTTCCACAAGGAATCCAAAATGGTAGACGCTTTTCCGAAATTAATGCGTTTCCTCCCCAAATTGATCACGGCTCGTTTTGAGGGCGGTTTTGCGCTTTCAAGGGGCAATTGCTCCATAGGGCTCGGATTTGCACGGAACTCCCCCTCCTCATTCCATTTTCCACAAGGAATCCAAAATGGTAGACGCTTTTCCGAAATTAATGCGTTTCCTCCCCAAATTGATCACGGCTCGTTTTGAGGGCGGTTTTGCGCTTTCAAGGGGCAATTGCTCCATAGGGCTCGGATTTGCACGGAACTCCCCCTCCTCATTCCATTTTCCACAAGGAATCCAAAATGGTAGACGCTTTTCCGAAATTAATGCGTTTCCTCCCCAAATTGATCACGGCTCGTTTTGAGGGCGGTTTTGCGCTTTCAAGGGGCAATTGCTCCATAGGGCTCGGATTTGCACGGAACTCCCCCTCCTCATTCCATTTTCCACAAGGAATCCAAAATGGTAGACGCTTTTCCGAAATTAATGCGTTTCCTCCCCCAAATTGATCACGGCTCGTTTTGAGGGCGGTTTTGCGCTTTCAAGGGGCAATTGCTCCATAGGGCTCGGATTTGCACGGAACTCCCCTCCTCATTCCATTTTCCACAAGGAATCCAAAATGGTAGACGCTTTTCCGAAATTAATGCGTTTCCTCCCCAAATTGATCACGGCTCGTTTTGAGGGCGGTTTTGCGCTTTCAAGGGGCAATTGCTCCATAGGGCTCGGATTTGCACGGAACTCCCCTCCTCATTCCATTTTCCACAAGGAATCCAAAATGGTAGACGCTTTTCCGAAATTAATGCGTTTCCTCCCCAAATTGATCACGGCTCGTTTTGAGGGCGGTTTTGCGCTTTCAAGGGGCAATTGCTCCATAGGGCTCGGATTTGCACGGAACTCCCCCTCCTCATTCCATTTTCCACAAGGAATCCAAAATGGTAGACGCTTTTCCGAAATTAATGCGTTTCCTCCCCAAATTGATCACGGCTCGTTTTGAGGGCGGTTTTGCGCTTTCAAGGGGCAATTGCTCCATAGGGCTCGGATTTGCACGGAACTCCCCTCCTCATTCCATTTTCCACAAGGAATCCAAAATGGTAGACGCTTTTCCGAAATTAATGCGTTTCCTCCCCAAATTGATCACGGCTCGTTTTGAGGGCGGTTTTGCGCTTTCAAGGGGCAATTGCTCCATAGGGCTCGGATTTGCACGGAACTCCCCTCCTCATTCCATTTTCCACAAGGAATCCAAAATGGTAGACGCTTTTCCGAAATTAATGCGTTTCCTCCCCAAATTGATCACGGCTCGTTTTGAGGGCGGTTTTGCGCTTTCAAGGGGCAATTGCTCCATAGGGCTCGGATTTGCACGGAACTCCCCTCCTCATTCCATTTTCCACAAGGAATCCAAAATGGTAGACGCTTTTCCGAAATTAATGCGTTTCCTCCCCAAATTGATCACGGCTCGTTTTGAGGGCGGTTTTGCGCTTTCAAGGGGCAATTGCTCCATAGGGCTCGGATTTGCACGGAACTCCCCTCCTCATTCCATTTTCCACAAGGAATCCAAAATGGTAGACGCTTTTCCGAAATTAATGCGTTTCCTCCCCAAATTGATCACGGCTCGTTTTGAGGGCGGTTTTGCGCTTTCAAGGGGCAATTGCTCCATAGGGCTCGGATTTGCACGGAACTCCCCCTCCTCATTCCATTTTCCACAAGGAATCCAAAATGGTAGACGCTTTTCCGAAATTAATGCGTTTCCTCCCCAAATTGATCACGGCTCGTTTTGAGGGCGGTTTTGCGCTTTCAAGGGGCAATTGCTCCATAGGGCTCGGATTTGCACGGAACTCCCCTCCTCATTCCATTTTCCACAAGGAATCCAAAATGGTAGACGCTTTTCCGAAATTAATGCGTTTCCTCCCCCAAATTGATCACGGCTCGTTTTGAGGGCGGTTTTGCGCTTTCAAGGGGCAATTGCTCCATAGGGCTCGGATTTGCACGGAACTCCCCTCCTCATTCCATTTTCCACAAGGAATCCAAAATGGTAGACGCTTTTCCGAAATTAATGCGTTTCCTCCCCAAATTGATCACGGCTCGTTTTGAGGGCGGTTTTGCGCTTTCAAGGGGCAATTGCTCCATAGGGCTCGGATTTGCACGGAACTCCCCTCCTCATTCCATTTTCCACAAGGAATCCAAAATGGTAGACGCTTTTCCGAAATTAATGCGTTTCCTCCCCCAAATTGATCACGGCTCGTTTTGAGGGCGGTTTTGCGCTTTCAAGGGGCAATTGCTCCATAGGGCTCGGATTTGCACGGAACTCCCCTCCTCATTCCATTTTCCACAAGGAATCCAAAATGGTAGACGCTTTTCCGAAATTAATGCGTTTCCTCCCCAAATTGATCACGGCTCGTTTTGAGGGCGGTTTTGCGCTTTCAAGGGGCAATTGCTCCATAGGGCTCGGATTTGCACGGAACTCCCCCTCCTCATTCCATTTTCCACAAGGAATCCAAAATGGTAGACGCTTTTCCGAAATTAATGCGTTTCCTCCCCAAATTGATCACGGCTCGTTTTGAGGGCGGTTTTGCGGTTTCAAGGGGCAATTGCTCCATAGGGCTCGGATTTGCACGGAACTCCCCTCCTCATTCCATTTTCCACAAGGAATCCAAAATGGTAGACGCTTTTCCGAAATTAATGCGTTTCCTCCCCAAATTGATCACGGCTCGTTTTGAGGGCGGTTTTGCGGTTTCAAGGGGCAATTGCTCCATAGGGCTCGGATTTGCACGGAACTCCCCTCCTCATTCCATTTTCCACAAGGAATCCAAAATGGTAGACGCTTTTCCGAAATTAATGCGTTTCCTCCCCAAATTGATCACGGCTCGTTTTGAGGGCGGTTTTGCGCTTTCAAGGGGCAATTGCTCCATAGGGCTCGGATTTGCACGGAACTCCCCCTCCTCATTCCATTTTCCACAAGGAATCCAAAATGGTAGACGCTTTTCCGAAATTAATGCGTTTCCTCCCCCAAATTGATCACGGCTCGTTTTGAGGGCGGTTTTGCGCTTTCAAGGGGCAATTGCTCCATAGGGCTCGGATTTGCACGGAACTCCCCTCCTCATTCCATTTTCCACAAGGAATCCAAAATGGTAGACGCTTTTCCGAAATTAATGCGTTTCCTCCCCAAATTGATCACGGCTCGTTTTGAGGGCGGTTTTGCGCTTTCAAGGGGCAATTGCTCCATAGGGCTCGGATTTGCACGGAACTCCCCTCCTCATTCCATTTTCCACAAGGAATCCAAAATGGTAGACGCTTTTCCGAAATTAATGCGTTTCCTCCCCAAATTGATCACGGCTCGTTTTGAGGGCGGTTTTGCGCTTTCAAGGGGCAATTGCTCCATAGGGCTCGGATTTGCACGGAACTCCCCCTCCTCATTCCATTTTCCACAAGGAATCCAAAATGGTAGACGCTTTTCCGAAATTAATGCGTTTCCTCCCCAAATTGATCACGGCTCGTTTTGAGGGCGGTTTTGCGGTTTCAAGGGGCAATTGCTCCATAGGGCTCGGATTTGCACGGAACTCCCCTCCTCATTCCATTTTCCACAAGGAATCCAAAATGGTAGACGCTTTTCCGAAATTAATGCGTTTCCTCCCCAAATTGATCACGGCTCGTTTTGAGGGCGGTTTTGCGCTTTCAAGGGGCAATTGCTCCATAGGGCTCGGATTTGCACGGAACTCCCCTCCTCATTCCATTTTCCACAAGGAATCCAAAATGGTAGACGCTTTTCCGAAATTAATGCGTTTCCTCCCCCAAATTGATCACGGCTCGTTTTGAGGGCGGTTTTGCGCTTTCAAGGGGCAATTGCTCCATAGGGCTCGGATTTGCACGGAACTCCCCTCCTCATTCCATTTTCCACAAGGAATCCAAAATGGTAGACGCTTTTCCGAAATTAATGCGTTTCCTCCCCAAATTGATCACGGCTCGTTTTGAGGGCGGTTTTGCGGTTTCAAGGGGCAATTGCTCCATAGGGCTCGGATTTGCACGGAACTCCCCTCCTCATTCCATTTTCCACAAGGAATCCAAAATGGTAGACGCTTTTCCGAAATTAATGCGTTTCCTCCCCCAAATTGATCACGGCTCGTTTTGAGGGCGGTTTTGCGCTTTCAAGGGGCAATTGCTCCATAGGGCTCGGATTTGCACGGAACTCCCCCTCCTCATTCCATTTTCCACAAGGAATCCAAAATGGTAGACGCTTTTCCGAAATTAATGCGTTTCCTCCCCCAAATTGATCACGGCTCGTTTTGAGGGCGGTTTTGCGCTTTCAAGGGGCAATTGCTCCATAGGGCTCGGATTTGCACGGAACTCCCCTCCTCATTCCATTTTCCACAAGGAATCCAAAATGGTAGACGCTTTTCCGAAATTAATGCGTTTCCTCCCCAAATTGATCACGGCTCGTTTTGAGGGCGGTTTTGCGCTTTCAAGGGGCAATTGCTCCATAGGGCTCGGATTTGCACGGAACTCCCCCTCCTCATTCCATTTTCCACAAGGAATCCAAAATGGTAGACGCTTTTCCGAAATTAATGCGTTTCCTCCCCAAATTGATCACGGCTCGTTTTGAGGGCGGTTTTGCGCTTTCAAGGGGCAATTGCTCCATAGGGCTCGGATTTGCACGGAACTCCCCCTCCTCATTCCATTTTCCACAAGGAATCCAAAATGGTAGACGCTTTTCCGAAATTAATGCGTTTCCTCCCCAAATTGATCACGGCTCGTTTTGAGGGCGGTTTTGCGGTTTCAAGGGGCAATTGCTCCATAGGGCTCGGATTTGCACGGAACTCCCCTCCTCATTCCATTTTCCACAAGGAATCCAAAATGGTAGACGCTTTTCCGAAATTAATGCGTTTCCTCCCCCAAATTGATCACGGCTCGTTTTGAGGGCGGTTTTGCGCTTTCAAGGGGCAATTGCTCCATAGGGCTCGGATTTGCACGGAACTCCCCTCCTCATTCCATTTTCCACAAGGAATCCAAAATGGTAGACGCTTTTCCGAAATTAATGCGTTTCCTCCCCAAATTGATCACGGCTCGTTTTGAGGGCGGTTTTGCGCTTTCAAGGGGCAATTGCTCCATAGGGCTCGGATTTGCACGGAACTCCCCTCCTCATTCCATTTTCCACAAGGAATCCAAAATGGTAGACGCTTTTCCGAAATTAATGCGTTTCCTCCCCAAATTGATCACGGCTCGTTTTGAGGGCGGTTTTGCGGTTTCAAGGGGCAATTGCTCCATAGGGCTCGGATTTGCACGGAACTCCCCCTCCTCATTCCATTTTCCACAAGCAATGCAAAATGGTAGACGCTTTTCCGAAATTAATGCGTTTCCTCCCCCAAATTGATCACCGCTCGTTCTGAGGGCGGTTTTGCGCTTTCAAGGGGCAATTGCTCCATAGGTCTCGGATTTGCACGGAACTCCCCCTCTTATTCCATTTTCCACAAGGAATCCAAAATGTAGACGCTTTTCCGAAATTAATGCGTGTCCTCCCCAAATTGATCACGGCTCGTTTTGAGGGCGGTTTTGCGCTTTCAAGGGGCAATTGCTCCATAGGGCTCGGATTTGCACGGAACTCCCCCTCCTCATTCCATTTTCCACAAGGAATCCAAAATGGTAGACGCTTTTCCGAAATTAATGCGTTTCCTCCCCAAATTGATCACGGCTCGTTTTGAGGGCGGTTTTGCGCTTTCAAGGGGCAATTGCTCCATAGGGCTCGGATTTGCACGGAACTCCCCCTCCTCATTCCATTTTCCACAAGGAATCCAAAATGGTAGACGCTTTTCCGAAATTAATGCGTTTCCTCCCCAAATTGATCACGGCTCGTTTTGAGGGCGGTTTTGCGGTTTCAAGGGGCAATTGCTCCATAGGGCTCGGATTTGCACGGAACTCCCCTCCTCATTCCATTTTCCACAAGGAATCCAAAATGGTAGACGCTTTTCCGAAATTAATGCGTTTCCTCCCCAAATTGATCACGGCTCGTTTTGAGGGCGGTTTTGCGCTTTCAAGGGGCAATTGCTCCATAGGGCTCGGATTTGCACGGAACTCCCCTCCTCATTCCATTTTCCACAAGGAATCCAAAATGGTAGACGCTTTTCCGAAATTAATGCGTTTCCTCCCCCAAATTGATCACGGCTCGTTTTGAGGGCGGTTTTGCGCTTTCAAGGGGCAATTGCTCCATAGGGCTCGGATTTGCACGGAACTCCCCTCCTCATTCCATTTTCCACAAGGAATCCAAAATGGTAGACGCTTTTCCGAAATTAATGCGTTTCCTCCCCAAATTGATCACGGCTCGTTTTGAGGGCGGTTTTGCGCTTTCAAGGGGCAATTGCTCCATAGGGCTCGGATTTGCACGGAACTCCCCCTCCTCATTCCATTTTCCACAAGGAATCCAAAATGGTAGACGCTTTTCCGAAATTAATGCGTTTCCTCCCCCAAATTGATCACGGCTCGTTTTGAGGGCGGTTTTGCGCTTTCAAGGGGCAATTGCTCCATAGGGCTCGGATTTGCACGGAACTCCCCTCCTCATTCCATTTTCCACAAGGAATCCAAAATGGTAGACGCTTTTCCGAAATTAATGCGTTTCCTCCCCAAATTGATCACGGCTCGTTTTGAGGGCGGTTTTGCGCTTTCAAGGGGCAATTGCTCCATAGGGCTCGGATTTGCACGGAACTCCCCCTCCTCATTCCATTTTCCACAAGGAATCCAAAATGGTAGACGCTTTTCCGAAATTAATGCGTTTCCTCCCCAAATTGATCACGGCTCGTTTTGAGGGCGGTTTTGCGCTTTCAAGGGGCAATTGCTCCATAGGGCTCGGATTTGCACGGAACTCCCCCTCCTCATTCCATTTTCCACAAGGAATCCAAAATGGTAGACGCTTTTCCGAAATTAATGCGTTTCCTCCCCCAATTTGATCACGGCTCGTTTTGAGGGCGGTTTTGCGCTTTCAAGGGGCAATTGCTCCATAGGGCTCGGATTTGCACGGAACTCCCCCTCCTCATTCCATTTTCCACAAGGAATCCAAAATGGTAGACGCTTTTCCGAAATTAATGCGTTTCCTCCCCCAAATTGATCACGGCTCGTTTTGAGGGCGGTTTTGCGCTTTCAAGGGGCAATTGCTCCATAGGGCTCGGATTTGCACGGAACTCCCCCTCCTCATTCCATTTTCCACAAGGAATCCAAAATGGTAGACGCTTTTCCGAACGAGGAGGCGGATTTCGGGAAACCCGAGCCCTCGTGGAGCAATTGCACCTTGAAAGCGCAAAACCGCCCTCAAAACGAGCCAGGAGCAATTTTGCGGGAGGAAACGCATGAATTTCGGAAAAGCGTCTGCAATTTTTGATTCCTTTTGGAAAATAGAATGAGGAGGGGGATTTCCGTGCAATTCCGAGCCCTACGGAGCAATTGCCCCTTGAAAGCGCAAAACCGCCCTCAAAACGAGCCGTGAGCAATTTTCGGGAGGAAACGCATGAATTTCGGAAAAGCGTCTACCATTTTGGATTCCTTGTGGAAAATGGAATGAGGAGGCGGATTTCAGTGGAAACCCGAGGCCTGTGGATCTATTGCCCCTTGAAAGCGCAAAACCGCCCTCAAAACGAGCCGTGAGCAATTTTCGGGAGGAAACGCATGAATTTCGAAAAAGCGTCTTACATTTTGGATTCCTTGTGGAAAATGGAATGAGGAGGCGGATTTCCGTGCAAATCCGAGCCCTATGGAGCAATTGCCCCTTGAAAGCGCAAAACCGCCCTCAAAACGAGCCGTGAGCAATTTTCGGGAGGAAACGCATGAATTTCGGAAAAGCGTCTACCATTTTGGATTCCTTGTGGAAAATGGAATGAGGAGGCGGATTTCAGTGGAAACCCGAGGCCTGTGGAGCAATTGCCCCTTGAAAGCGCAAAACCGCCCTCAAAACGAGCCGTGAGCAATTTTCGGGAGGAAACGCATGAATTTCGGAAAAGCGTCTACCATTTTGGATTCCTTGTGGTTAATGGAATGAGGAGGCGGATTTCAGTGGAAACCCGAGGCCTGTGGACCAATTGCCCCTTGAAGGCGCAAAACCGACCTCAAAACGAGCCGTGAGCAATTTTCGGGAGGAAACGCATGAATTTCGAAAAGCGTCTACCATTTTGGATTCCTTGTGGAAAATGGAATGAGGAGGCGGATTTCAGTGGAAACCCGAGCCCTGTGGAGCAATTGCCCCTTGAAAGCGCAAAACCGCCCTCAAAACGAGCCGTGAGCAATTTTCGGGAGGAAACGCATGAATTTCGGAAAAGCGTCTACCATTTTGGATTCCTTGAGGAAAATGGAATGAGGAGGCGGATTTCAGTGGAAACCCGAGCCCTGTGGAGCAATTGCCCCTTGAAAGCGCAAAACCGCCCTCAAAACGAGCCGTGAGCAATTTTCGGGAGGAAACGCATGAATTTCGGAAAAGCGTCTACCATTTTGGATTCCTTGTGGAAAATGGAATGAGGAGGCGGATTTCAGTGGAAACCCGAGGCCTGTGGAGCAATTGCCCTTCGAAAGCACAAAACCGCCCTCAAAACGAGCCGTGAGCAATTTTCGGGAGGAAACGCATGAATTTCGGAAAAGCGTCTACCATTTTGGATTCCTTGTGGAAAATGGAATGAGGAGGCGGATTTCAGTGGAAACCCGAGCCCCGTGGAGCAATTGCACCTTGAAAGCGCAAAACCGCCCTCAAAACGAGCCGTGAGCAATTTTCGGGAGGAAACGCATGAATTTCGGAAAAGCGTCTACCATTTTGGATTCCTTGTGGAAAATGGAATGAGGAGGCGGCTTTCATTGGAAACCCGAGCCCCGTGGAGCAGTTGCCCGTTGAAAGCGCAAAACCGCACTCAAAGCGAGCCGTGAGCAACGTTCGGGAGGAAACGCATGAATTTCTGAAAAGCGTCTACCATTTTGGATTCCTTGTGGAAAATGGAATGAGGAGGCGGCTTTCAGTGGAAACCCGAGCCCTGTGGAGCAATTGCCCCTTGAAAGCGCAAAACCGACCTCAAAACGAGCCGTGAGCAATTTTCGGGAGGAAACACATGAATTTCGGAAAAGCGTCTACCATTTTGGATTCCTTGTGGAAAATGGAATGAGGAGGCGGCTTTCAGTGGAAACCCGAGCCCCGTGGAGCAATTGCCCGTTGAAAGCGTAAAACCGCACTCAAAGCGAGCCGTGAGCAATGTTCGGGAGGAAACGCATGAATTTTGGAAAAGCGTCTACCATTTTGGATTCCTTGTGGAAAATGGAATGAGGAGGCGGCTTTCAGTGGAAACCCGAGCCCTATGGAACAATTGCACCTTGAAAGCGCAAAACCGCCCTCAAAACGAGCGGTGAGCAATTTTCGGGAGGAAACGCATGAATTTCGGAAAAGCGTCTACCATTTTGGATTCCTTGTGGAAAATGGAATGAGGAGGCGGCTTTCAGTGGAAACCCGAGGCCTGTGGAGCAATTGCCCCTTGAAAGCGCAAAACCGCCCTCAAAACGAGCCGTGAGCAATTTTCGGGAGGAAACGCATGAATTTCGGAAAAGCGTCTACCATTTTGGATTCCTTGTGGAAAATGGAATGAGGAGGCGGATTTCAGTGGAAACCCGAGCCCTGTGGAGCAATTGCCCCTTGAAAGCGCAAAACCGCCCTCAAAACGAGCCGTGAGCAATTTTCGGGAGGAAACGCATGAATTTCGGAAAAGCGTCTACCATTTTGGATTCCTTGTGGAAAATGGAATGAGGAGGCGGCTTTCAGTGGAAACCCGAGCCCTGTGGAACAATTGCCCCTTGAAAGCGCAAAACCGCCCTCAAAACGAGCCGTGAGAAATTTTCGGGAGGAAACGCATGAATTTCGGAAAAGCGTCTACCATTTTGGATTCCTTGTGGAAAATGGAATGAGGAGGGGGATTTCTGTGAAACCCGAGGCCTGTGGAGCAATTGCCCCTTGAAAGCGCAAAACCGCCCTCAAAACGAGCCGTGAGCAATTTTCGGGAGGAAACGCATGAATTTCGGAAAAGCGTCTACCATTTTGGATTCCTTGTGGAAAATGGAATGAGGAGGCGGATTTCAGTGGAAACCCGAGCCCTATGGAACAATTGCCCCTTGAAAGCGCAAAACCGCCCTCAAAACGAGCCGTGAGCAATTTTCGGGAGGAAACGCATGAATTTCGGAAAAGCGTCTACCATTTTGGATTCCTTGTGGAAAATGGAATGAGGAGGCAGATTTCAGTGGAAACCCGAGCCCTTTGGAACAATTGCACCTTGAAAGCGCAAAACCGCCCTCAAAACGAGCCGTGAGCAATTTTCGGGAGGAAACGCATGAATTTCGGAAAAGCGTCTACCATTTTGGATTCCTTGTGGAAAATGGAATGAGGAGGCGGATTTCAGTGGAAACCCGAGGCCTGTGGAGCAATTGCCCCTTGAAAGCGCAAAACCGCCCTCAAAACGAGCCGTGAGCAATTTTCGGGAGGAAACGCATGAATTTCGGAAAAGCGTCTACCATTTTGGATTCCTTGTGGAAAATGGAATGAGGAGGCGGATTTCAGTGGAAATCCGAGCCCTGTGGAGCAATTGCCCTTTGAAAGCGCAAAACCGCCCTCAAAACGAGCCGTGAGCAATTTTCGGGAGGAAACGCATGAATTTCGGAAAAGCGTCTACCATTTTGGATTCCTTGTGGAAAATGGAATGAGGAGGCAGATTTAAGTGGAAACCCGAGCCCTTTGGAACAATTGCACCTTGAAAGCGCAAAACCGCCCTCAAAACGAGCCGTGAGCAATTTTCGGGAGGAAACGCATGAATTTCGGAAAAGCGTCTACCATTTTGGATTCCTTGTGGAAAATGGAATGAGGAGGCGGCTTTCAGTGGAAACCCGAGCCCTGTGGAACAATTGCCCATTGAAAGCGCAAAACCGCCCTCAAAACGAGCCGTGAGCAATTTTCGGGAGGAAACGCATGAATTTCGGAAAAGCGTCTACCATTTTGGATTCCTTGTGGAAAATGGAATGAGGAGGCGGCTTTCAGTGGAAACCCGAGCCCTATGGAACAATTGCACCTTGAAAGCGCAAAACCGCCCTCAAAACGAGCCGTGAGCAATTTTCGGGAGGAAACGCATGAATTTCGGAAAAGCGTCTACCATTTTGGATTCCTTGTGGAAAATGGAATGAGGAGGCAGATTTCAGTGGAAACCCGAGCCCTTTGGAACAATTGCACCTTGAAAGCGCAAAACCGCCCTCAAAACGAGCCGTGAGCAATTTTCGGGAGGAAACGCATGAATTTCGGAAAAGCGTCTACCATTTTGGATTCCTTGTGGAAAATGGAATGAGGAGGCGGATTTCAGTGGAAACCCGAGCCCTATGGACCAATTGCCCCTTGAAAGCGCAAAACCGCCCTCAAAACGAGCCGTGAGCAATTTTCGGGAGGAAACGCATGAATTTCGGAAAAGCGTCTACCATTTTGGATTCCTTGTGGAAAATGGAATGAGGAGGCGGCTTTCAGTGGAAACCCGAGCCCTGTGGAACAATTGCCCCTTGAAAGCGCAAAACCGCCCTCAAAACGAGCCGTGAGCAATTTTCGGGAGGAAACGCATGAATTTCGGAAAAGCGTCTACCATTTTGGATTCCTTGTGGAAAATGGAATGAGGAGGCGGCTTTCAGTGGAAACCCGAGCCCTGTGGAACAATTGCACCTTGAAAGCGCAAAACCGCCCTCAAAACGAGCCGTGAGCAATTTTCGGGAGGAAACGCATGAATTTCGGAAAAGCGTCTACCATTTTGGATTCCTTGTGGAAAATGGAATGAGGAGGCGGATTTCAGTGGAAACCCGAGCCCTGTGGAACAATTGCCCCTTGAAAGCGCAAAACCGCCCTCAAAACGAGCCGTGAGCAATTTTCGGGAGGAAACGCATGAATTTCGGAAAAGCGTCTACCATTTTGGATTCCTTGTGGAAAATGGAATGAGGAGGCGGCTTTCAGTGGAAACCCGAGCCCTGTGGAACAATTGCACCTTGAAAGCGCAAAACCGCCCTCAAAACGAGCCGTGAGCAATTTTCGGGAGGAAACGCATGAATTTCGGAAAAGCGTCTACCATTTTGGATTCCTTGTGGAAAATGGAATCTGGAGGCGGATTTCAGTGGAAACCTGACTCCTATGGAGCAATTGCACCTTGAAAGCGAAAAACCGCCCTTAAAACGAGCCAGGCGCAATTTAGGGGCGGAAACGCAAGAATTTTGGAAAAGCGTCTACCATTTTGGATTCCTTGTGGAAAATGGAATGAGGAGGCGGCTTTTAGTGAAACCCGAGCCCTGTGGAACAATTGCACCTTGAAAGCGCAAAACCGCCCTCAAAACGAGCCGTGAGCAATTTTCGGGAGGAAACGCATGAATTTCGGAAAAGCGTCTACCATTTTGGATTCCTTGTGGAAAATGGAATGAGGAGGCGGATTTCGTGAAATCCGAGCCCCATGGAACAATTGCCCCTTGAAAGCGCAAAACCGCCCTCAAAACGAGCCGTGAGCAATTTTCGAGAGGAAACGCATGAATTTCGGAAAAGCGTCTACCATTTTGGATTCCTTGTGGAAAATGGAACCTGGAGGCGGATTTCGTGAAACCCGAGCCCTGTGGAACAATTGCCCCTTGAAAGCGCAAAACCGCCCTCAAAACGAGCCGTGAGCAATTTTCGGGAGGAAACGCATGAATTTCGGAAAAGCGTCTAACATTTTGGATTCCTTGTGGAAAATGGAATGAGGAGGCGGCTTTCAGTGGAAACCCGAGCCCTTTGGAACAATTGCACCTTGAAAGCGCAAAACCGCCCTCAAAACGAGCCGTGAGCAATTTTCGGGAGGAAACACATGAATTTCGGAAAAGCGTCTACCATTTTGGATTCCTTGTGGAAAATGGAATGAGGAGGCGGATTTCTGTGGAAACCCGAGCCCTTTGGAGCAATTGCACCTTGAAAGCGCAAAACCGCCCTCAAAACGAGCCGTGAGCAATTTTCGGGAGGAAACACATGAATTTCGGAAAAGCGTCTACCATTTTGGATTCCTTGTGGAAAATGGAATGAGGAGGGGGATTTCAGTGGAAACCCAAGCCCTGTGGAACAATTGCACCTTGAAAGCGCAAAACCGCCCTCAAAACGAGCCGTGAGCAATTTTCGGGAGGAAACGCATGAATTTCGGAAAAGCGTCTACCATTTTGGATTCCTTGTGGAAAATGGAATGAGGAGGCGGATTTCAGTGGAAACCCGAGCCCTGTGGAACAATTGCACCTTGAAAGCGCAAAACCGCCCTCAAAACGAGCCGTGAGCAATTTTCGGGAGGAAACGCATGAATTTCGGAAAAGCGTCTACCATTTTGGATTCCTTGTGGAAAATGGAATGAGGAGGCGGATTTCAGTGAAACCCGAGCCCGATGGAACAATTGCACCTTGAACGCGCAAAACCGCCCTCAAAACGAGCCGTGAGCAATTTTCGGGAGGAAACGCATGAATTTCGGAAAAGCGTCTACCATTTTGGATTCCTTGTGGAAAATGGAATCAGGAGGCGGCTTTCAGTGGAAACCCGAGCCCTGTGGAACAATTGCCCCTTGAAAGCGCAAAACCGCCCTCAAAACGAGCCGTGAGCAATTTTCGGGAGGAAACGCATGAATTTCGGAAAAGCGTCTACCATTTTGGATTCCTTGTGGAAAATGGAATGAGGAGGGGGATTTCAGTGGAAACCCGAGCCCTATGGAACAATTGCCCTTGAAAGCGCAAAACCGCCCTCAAAACGAGCCGTGAGCAATTTTCGGGAGGAAACGCATGAATTTCGGAAAAGCGTCTACCATTTTGGATTCCTTGTGGAAAATGGAATGAGGAGGCGGCTTTCAGTGGAAACCCGAGCCCTGTGGAACAATTGCACCTTGAAAGCGCAAAACCGCCCTCAAAACGAGCCGTGAGCAATTTTCGGGAGGAAACGCATGAATTTCGGAAAAGCGTCTACCATTTTGGATTCCTTGTGGAAAATGGAATGAGGAGGGGGATTTCCGTAATGAGGAGGCGGATTTCAGTGGAAACCCGAGCCCTGTGGAGCAATTGCCCCTTGAAAGCGCAAAACCGCCCTCAAAACGAGCCGTGAGCAATTTTCGGGAGGAAACGCATGAATTTCGGAAAAGCGTCTACCATTTTGGATTCCTTGTGGAAAATGGAATGAGGAGGCGGATTTCAGTGGAAACCCGAGCCCTATGGAACAATTGCCCCTTGAAAGCGCAAAACCGCCCTCAAAACGAGCCGTGAGCAATTTTCGGGAGGAAACGCATGAATTTCGGAAAAGCGTCTACCATTTTGGATTCCTTGTGGAAAATGGAATGAGGAGGCGGATTTCAGTGGAAACCCGAGCCCTGTGGAACAATTGCACCTTGAAAGCGCAAAACCGCCCTCAAAACGAGCCGTGAGCAATTTTCGGGAGGAAACGCATGAATTTCGGAAAAGCGTCTACCATTTTGGATTCCTTGTGGAAAATGGAATGAGGAGGCGGCTTTCAGTGGAAACCCGAGCCCTGTGGAACAATTGCACCTTGAAAGCGCAAAACCGCCCTCAAAACGAGCCGTGAGCAATTTTCGGGAGGAAACGCATGAATTTCGGAAAAGCGTCTACCATTTTGGATTCCTTGTGGAAAATGGAATGAGGAGGCAGATTTCAGTGGAAACCCGAGCCCTATGGAACAATTGCCCCTTGAAAGCGCAAAACCGCCCTCAAAACGAGCCGTGAGCAATTTTCGGGAGGAAACGCATGAATTTCGGAAAAGCGTCTACCATTTTGGATTCCTTGTGGAAAATGGAATGAGGAGGCGGATTTCAGTGGAAATCCGAGCCCTGTGGAGCAATTGCCCTTTGAAAGCGCAAAACCGCCCTCAAAACGAGCCGTGAGCAATTTTCGGGAGGAAACGCATGAATTTCGGAAAAGCGTCTACCATTTTGGATTCCTTGTGGAAAATGGAATGAGGAGGCAGATTTCAGTGGAAACCCGAGCCCTTTGGAGCAATTTCCCTTTGAAAGCGCAAAACCGCCCTCAAAACGAGCCGTGAGCAATTTTCGGGAGGAAACGCATGAATTTCGGAAAAGCGTCTACCATTTTGGATTCCTTGTGGAAAATGGAATGAGGAGGCGGATTTCAGTGGAAACCCGAGCCCATTGGAGCAATTGCACCTTGAAAGCGCAAAACCGCCCTCAAAACGAGCCGTGAGCAATTTTCGGGAGGAAACGCATGAATTTCGGAAAAGCGTCTACCATTTTGGATTCCTTGTGGAAAATGGAATGAGGAGGCGGATTTCAGTGGAAACCCGAGCCCTGTGGAGCAATTGCCCCTTGAAAGCGCAAAACCGCCCTCAAAACGAGCCGTGAGCAATTTTCGGGAGGAAACGCATGAATTTCGGAAAAGCGTCTACCATTTTGGATTCCTTGTGGAAAATGGAATGAGGAGGCGGATTTCAGTGGAAACCCGAGGCCTGTGGAGCAATTGCCCCTTGAAAGCGCAAAACCGCCCTCAAAACGAGCCGTGAGCAATTTTCGGGAGGAAACGCATGAATTTCGGAAAAGCGTCTTACATTCTGGATTCCTTGTGGAAAATGGAATGAGGAGGCGGATTTCAGTGGAAACCCGAGGCCTGTGGAGCAATTGCCCCTTGAAAGCGCAAAACCGCCCTCAAAACGAGCCGTGAGCAATTTTCGGGAGGAAACGCATGAATTTCGGAAAAGCGTCTACCATTTTGGATTCCTTGTGGAAAATGGAATGAGGAGGCGGATTTCAGTGGAAACCCGAGCCCTTTGGAGCAATTTCCCTTGAAAGCGCAAAACCGCCCTCAAAACGAGCCGTGAGCAATTTTCGGGAGGAAACGCATGAATTTCGGAAAAGCGTCTACCATTTTGGATTCCTTGTGGAAAATGGAATGAGGAGGCGGATTTCAGTGGAAACCCGAGGCCTGTGGAGCAATTGCCCCTTGAAAGCGCAAAACCGCCCTCAAAACGAGCCGTGAGCAATTTTCGGGAGGAAACGCATGAATTTCGGAAAAGCGTCTACCATTTTGGATTCCTTGTGGAAAATGGAATGAGGAGGCGGATTTCAGTGGAAACCCGAGCCCTGTGGAGCAATTGCCCCTTGAAAGCGCAAAACCGCCCTCAAAACGAGCCGTGAGCAATTTTCGGGAGGAAACGCATGAATTTCGGAAAAGCGTCTACCATTTTGGATTCCTTGTGGAAAATGGAATGAGGAGGCGGATTTCAGTGGAAACCCGAGGCCTGTGGAGCAATTGCCCCTTGAAAGCGCAAAACCGCCCTCAAAACGAGCCGTGAGCAATTTTCGGGAGGAAACGCATGAATTTCGGAAAAGCGTCTACCATTTTGGATTCCTTGTGGAAAATGGAATGAGGAGGCGACTTTCAGTGGAAACCCGAGCCCTGTGGAGCAATTGCCCCTTGAAAGCGCAAAACCGCCCTCAAAACGAGCCGTGAGCAATTTTCGGGAGGAAACGCATGAATTTCGGAAAAGCGTCTACCATTTTGGATTCCTTGTGGAAAATGGAATGAGGAGGCGGATTTCAGTGGAAACCCGAGGCCTGTGGAGCAATTGCCCCTTGAAAGCGCAAAACCGCCCTCAAAACGAGCCGTGAGCAATTTTCGGGAGGAAACGCATGAATTTCGGAAAAGCGTCTACCATTTTGGATTCCTTGTGGAAAATGGAATGAGGAGGTGGATTTCGTGCAAAACCCGAGCCCTTTGGAGCAATTGCCCCTTGAAAGCGCAAAACCGCCCTCAAAACGAGCCGTGAGCAATTTTCGGGAGGAAACGCATGAATTTCGGAAAAGCGTCTACCATTTTGGATTCCTTGTGGAAAATGGAATGAGGAGGCGGATTTCAGTGGAAACCCGAGCCCTGTGGAGCAATTGCACCTTGAAAGCGCAAAACCGCCCTCAAAACGAGCCGTGAGCAATTTTCGGGAGGAAACGCATGAATTTCGGAAAAGCGTCTACCATTTTGGATTCCTTGTGGAAAATGGAATGAGGAGGCGGATTTCAGTGGAAATCCGAGCCCTGTGGAGCAATTGCCCTTTGAAAGCGCAAAACCGCCCTCAAAACGAGCCGTGAGCAATTTTCGGGAGGAAACGCATGAATTTCGGAAAAGCGTCTACCATTTTGGATTCCTTGTGGAAAATGGAATGAGGAGGCGGATTTCAGTGGAAACCCGAGCCCTATGGAGCAATTGCCCCTTGAAAGCGCAAAACCGCCCTCAAAACGAGCCGTGAGCAATTTTCGGGAGGAAACGCATGAATTTCGGAAAAGCGTCTACCATTTTGGATTCCTTGTGGAAAATGGAATGAGGAGGCGGATTTCAGTGGAAACCCGAGGCCTGTGGAGCAATTGCCCCTTGAAAGCGCAAAACCGCCCTCAAAACGAGCCGTGAGCAATTTTCGGGAGGAAACGCATGAATTTCGGAAAAGCGTCTACCATTTTGGATTCCTTGTGGAAAATGGAATGAGGAGGCGGATTTCAGTGGAAACCCGAGGCCTGTGGAGCAATTGCCCCTTGAAAGCGCAAAACCGCCCTCAAAACGAGCCGTGAGCAATTTTCGGGAGGAAACGCATGAATTTCGGAAAAGCGTCTACCATTTTGGATTCCTTGTGGAAAATGGAATGAGGAGGCGGATTTCAGTGGAAACCCGAGGCCTATGGAGCAATTGCCCCTTGAAAGCGCAAAACCGCCCTCAAAACGAGCCGTGAGCAATTTTCGGGAGGAAACGCATGAATTTCGGAAAAGCGTCTACCATTTTGGATTCCTTGTGGAAAATGGAATGAGGAGGCGGATTTCAGTGGAAACCCGAGGCCTGTGGAGCAATTGCCCCTTGAAAGCGCAAAACCGCCCTCAAAACGAGCCGTGAGCAATTTTCGGGAGGAAACGCATGAATTTCGGAAAAGCGTCTACCATTTTGGATTCCTTGTGGAAAATGGAATGAGGAGGCGGATTTCAGTGGAAACCCGAGGCCTATGGAGCAATTTCCCTTTGAAAGCGCAAAATCGCCCTCAAAACGAGCCGTGAGCAATTTTCGGGAGGAAACGCATGAATTTCGGAAAAGCGTCTACCATTTTGGATTCCTTGTGGAAAATGGAATGAGGAGGCGGATTTCAGTGGAAACCCGAGGCCTGTGGAGCAATTGCCCTTTAAAAGCGCAAAACCGCCCTCAAAACGAGCCGTGAGCAATTTTCGGGAGGAAACGCATGAATTTCGGAAAAGCGTCTACCATTTTGGATTCCTTGTGGAAAATGGAATGAGGAGGCAGATTTAAGTGGAAACCCGAGCCCTTTGGAGCAATTGCACCTTGAAAGCGCAAAACCGCCCTCAAAACGAGCCGTGAGCAATTTTCGGGAGGAAACGCATGAATTTCGGAAAAGCGTCTACCATTTTGGATTCCTTGTGGAAAATGGAATGAGGAGGCGGATTTCAGTGGAAACCCGAGGCCTGTGGAGCAATTGCCCCTTGAAAGCGCAAAACCGCCCTCAAAACGAGCCGTGAGCAATTTTCGGGAGGAAACGCATGAATTTCGGAAAAGCGTCTACCATTTTGGATTCCTTGTGGAAAATGGAATGAGGAGGCGGATTTCAGTGGAAACCCGAGCCCTGTGGAGCAATTGCCCCTTGAAAGCGCAAAACCGCCCTCAAAACGAGCCGTGAGCAATTTTCGGGAGGAAACGCATGAATTTCGGAAAAGCGTCTACCATTTTGGATTCCTTGTGGAAAATGGAATGAGGAGGCGGATTTCAGTGGAAACCCGAGGCCTGTGGAGCAATTGCCCCTTGAAAGCGCAAAACCGCCCTCAAAACGAGCCGTGAGCAATTTTCGGGAGGAAACGCATGAATTTCGGAAAAGCGTCTACCATTTTGGATTCCTTGTGGAAAATGGAATGAGGAGGCGGATTTCAGTTGAAACCCGAGCCCTGTGGAGCAATTGCCCCTTGAAAGCGCAAAACCGCCCTCAAAACGAGCCGTGAGCAATTTTCGGGAGGAAACGCATGAATTTCGGAAAAGCGTCTACCATTTTGGATTCCTTGTGGAAAATGGAATGAGGAGGCGGATTTCAGTTGAAACCCGAGGCCTGTGGAGCAATTGCCCCTTGAAAGCGCAAAACCGCCCTCAAAACGAGCCGTGAGCAATTTTCGGGAGGAAACGCATGAATTTCGGAAAAGCGTCTACCATTTTGGATTCCTTGTGGAAAATGGAATGAGGAGGCGGATTTCAGTGGAAACCCGAGCCCTATGGAGCAATTGCCCCTTGAAAGCGCAAAACCGCCCTCAAAACGAGCCGTGAGCAATTTTCGGGAGGAAACGCATGAATTTCGGAAAAGCGTCTACCATTTTGGATTCCTTGTGGAAAATGGAATGAGGAGGCGGATTTCAGTGGAAACCCGAGGCCTGTGGAGCAATTGCCCCTTGAAAGCGCAAAACCGCCCTCAAAACGAGCCGTGAGCAATTTTCGGGAGGAAACGCATGAATTTCGGAAAAGCGTCTACCATTTTGGATTCCTTGTGGAAAATGGAATGAGGAGGCGGATTTCAGTGGAAACCCGAGGCCTGTGGAGCAATTGCCCCTTGAAAGCGCAAAACCGCCCTCAAAACGAGCCGTGAGCAATTTTCGGGAGGAAACGCATGAATTTCGGAAAAGCGTCTACCATTTTGGATTCCTTGTGGAAAATGGAATGAGGAGGCGGATTTCAGTGGAAACCCGAGCCCTTTGGAGCAATTGCCCTTGAAAGCGCAAAACCGCCCTCAAAACGAGCCGTGAGCAATTTTCGGGAGGAAACGCATGAATTTCGGAAAAGCGTCTACCATTTTGGATTCCTTGTGGAAAATGGAATGAGGAGGCGGATTTCAGTGGAAACCCGAGCCCTATGGAGCAATTGCCCCTTGAAAGCGCAAAACCGCCCTCAAAACGAGCCGTGAGCAATTTTCGGGAGGAAACGCATGAATTTCGGAAAAGCGTCTACCATTTTGGATTCCTTGTGGAAAATGGAATGAGGAGGCGGCTTTCAGTGGAAACCCGAGCCCCGTGGAGCAGTTGCCCTTTGAAAGCGCAAAACCGCACTCAAAACGAGCCGGGAGCAATGTTCGGGAGGAAACGCATGAATTTTGGAAAAGCGTCTGCCATTTTGGATTCCTTGTGGAAAATGGAATGAGGAGGCGGATTTCAGTGGAAACCCGAGGCCTGTGGAGCAATTGACCCTTGAAAGCGCAAAACCGCCCTCAAAACGAGCCGTGAGCAATTTTCGGGAGGAAACGCATGAATTTCGGAAAAGCGTCTACCATTTTGGATTCCTTGTGGAAAATGGAATGAGGAGGCGGATTTCAGTGGAAACCCGAGGCCTGTGGAGCAATTGCCCTTCGAAAGCACAAAACCGCCCTCAAAACGAGCCGTGAGCAATTTTCGGGAGGAAACGCATGAATTTCGGAAAAGCGTCTACCATTTTGGATTCCTTGTGGAAAATGGAATGAGGAGGCGGATTTCAGTGGAAACCCGAGCCCTATGGAGCAATTGCCCCTTGAAAGCGCAAAACCGCCCTCAAAACGAGCCGTGAGCAATTTTCGGGAGGAAACGCATGAATTTCGGAAAAGCGTCTACCATTTTGGATTCCTTGTGGAAAATGGAATGAGGAGGCGGCTTTCAGTGGAAACCCGAGCCCCGTGGAGCAGTTGCCCCTTGAAAGCGCAAAACCGCCCTCAAAACGAGCCGTGAGCAATTTTCGGGAGGAAACGCATGAATTTCGGAAAAGCGTCTACCATTTTGGATTCCTTGTGGAAAATGGAATGAGGAGGCGGATTTCAGTGGAAACCCGAGGCCTGTGGAGCAATTGCCCCTTGAAAGCGCAAAACCGCCCTCAAAACGAGCCGTGAGCAATTTTCGGGAGGAAACGCATGAATTTCGGAAAAGCGTCTACCATTTTGGATTCCTTGTGGAAAATGGAATGAGGAGGCGGCTTTCATTGGAAACCCGAGCCCCGTGGAGCAGTTGCCCGTTGAAAGCGCAAAACCGCCCTCAAAACGAGCCGTGAGCAATTTTCGGGAGGAAACGCATGAATTTCGGAAAAGCGTCTACCATTTTGGATTCCTTGTGGAAAATGGAATGAGGAGGCGGATTTCAGTGGAAACCCGAGCCCTATGGAGCAATTGCCCCTTGAAAGCGCAAAACCGCCCTCAAAACGAGCCGTGAGCAATTTTCGGGAGGAAACGCATGAATTTCGGAAAAGCGTCTACCATTTTGGATTCCTTGTGGAAAATGGAATGAGGAGGCGGATTTCAGTGGAAACCCGAGGCCTGTGGAGCAATTGCCCCTTGAAAGCGCAAAACCGCCCTCAAAACGAGCCGTGAGCAATTTTCGGGAGGAAACGCATGAATTTCGGAAAAGCGTCTACCATTTTGGATTCCTTGTGGAAAATGGAATGAGGAGGCGGATTTCAGTGGAAACCCGAGTCCTATGGAGCAATTGCCCCTTGAAAGCGCAAAACCGCCCTCAAAACGAGCCGTGAGCAATTTTCGGGAGGAAACGCATGAATTTCGGAAAAGCGTCTACCATTTTGGATTCCTTGTGGAAAATGGAATGAGGAGGCGGATTTCCGTGCAAATCCGAGCCCTGTGGAGCAATTGCCCCTTGAAAGCGCAAAACCGCCCTCAAAACGAGCCGTGAGCAATTTTCGGGAGGAAACGCATGAATTTCGGAAAAGCGTCTACCATTTTGGATTCCTTGTGGTTAATGGAATGAGGAGGCGGATTTCAGTGGAAACCCGAGCCCTGTGGAGCCTTGCAAGCGCAAAACCGCCCTCAAAACGAGCCGTGAGCAATTTTCGGGAGGAAACGCATGAATTTCGGAAAAGCGTCTACCATTTTGGATTCCTTGTGGAAAATGGAATGAGGAGGCGGATTTCAGTGGAAACCCGAGCCCTATGGAGCAATTGCCCCTTGAAAGCGCAAAACCGCCCTCAAAACGAGCCGTGAGCAATTTTCGGGAGGAAACGCATGAATTTCGGAAAAGCGTCTACCATTTTGGATTCCTTGTGGAAAATGGAATGAGGAGGCGGATTTCAGTGGAAACCCGAGGCCTGTGGAGCAATTGCCCCTTGAAAGCGCAAAACCGCCCTCAAAACGAGCCGTGAGCAATTTTCGGGAGGAAACGCATGAATTTCGGAAAAGCGTCTTTCATTTCAGATTCCTTGTGGAAAATGGAATGAGGAGGCGGATTTCCGTGCAAATCCGAGCCCTGTGGAGCAATTGCCCCTTGAAAGCGCAAAACCGCCCTCAAAACGAGCCGTGAGCAATTTTCGGGAGGAAACGCATGAATTTCGGAAAAGCGTCTACCATTTTGGATTCCTTGTGGAAAATGGAATGAGGAGGCGGATTTCAGTGGAAACCCGAGCCCTATGGAGCAATTGCCCCTTGAAAGCGCAAAACCGCCCTCAAAACGAGCCGTGAGCAATTTTCGGGAGGAAACGCATGAATTTCGGAAAAGCGTCTACCATTTTGGATTCCTTGTGGAAAATGGAATGAGGAGGCAGATTTCAGTGGAAACCCGAGCCCTTTGGAGCAATTTCCCTTTGAAAGCGCAAAACCGCCCTCAAAACGAGCCGTGAGCAATTTTCGGGAGGAAACGCATGAATTTCGGAAAAGCGTCTACCATTTTGGATTCCTTGTGGAAAATGGAATGAGGAGGCGGATTTCCGTGCAAATCCGAGCCCTATGGAGCAATTGCCCCTTGAAAGCGCAAAACCGCCCTCAAAACGAGCCGTGAGCAATTTTCGGGAGGAAACGCATGAATTTCGGAAAAGCGTCTACCATTTTGGATTCCTTGTGGAAAATGGAATGAGGAGGCGGATTTCAGTGGAAACCCGAGGCCTGTGGAGCAATTGACCCTTGAAAGCGCAAAACCGCCCTCAAAACGAGCCGTGAGCAATTTTCGGGAGGAAACGCATGAATTTCGGAAAAGCGTCTACCATTTTGGATTCCTTGTGGAAAATGGAATGAGGAGGCGGATTTCCGTGCAAATCCGAGCCCTATGGAGCAATTGCCCCTTGAAAGCGCAAAACCGCCCTCAAAACGAGCCGTGAGCAATTTTCGGGAGGAAACGCATGAATTTCGGAAAAGCGTCTACCATTTTGGATTCCTTGTGGAAAATGGAATGAGGAGGCGGATTTCAGTGGAAACCCGAGGCCTGTGGAGCAATTGCCCCTTGAAAGCGCAAAACCGCCCTCAAAACGAGCCGTGAGCAATTTTCGGGAGGAAACGCATGAATTTCGGAAAAGCGTCTACCATTTTGGATTCCTTGTGGAAAATGGAATGAGGAGGCGGATTTCAGTGCAAACCCGAGGCCTGTGGATCAATTATCCCTTGAAAGCGCAAAACCGCCCTCAAAACGAGCCGTGAGCAATTTTCGGGAGGAAACGCATGAATTTCGGAAAAGCGTCTACCATTTTGGATTCCTTGTGGAAAATGGAATGAGGAGGCGGATTTCCGTGCAAATCCGAGCCCTGTGGAGCAATTGCCCCTTGAAAGCGCAAAACCGCCCTCAAAACGAGCCGTGAGCAATTTTCGGGAGGAAACGCATGAATTTCGGAAAAGCGTCTACCATTTTGGATTCCTTGTGGAAAATGGAATGAGGAGGCGGATTTCCGTGCAAATCCGAGCCCTATGGAGCAATTGCCCCTTGAAAGCGCAAAACCGCCCTCAAAACGAGCCGTGAGCAATTTTCGGGAGGAAACGCATGAATTTCGGAAAAGCGTCTTTCATTTCAGATTCCTTGTGGAAAATGGAATGAGGAGGCGGATTTCCGTGCAAATCCGAGCCCTGTGGAGCAATTGACCCTTGAAAGCGCAAAACCGCCCTCAAAACGAGCCGTGAGCAATTTTCGGGAGGAAACGCATGAATTTCGGAAAAGCGTCTACCATTTTGGATTCCTTGTGGAAAATGGAATGAGGAGGCGGATTTCCGTGCAAATCCGAGCCCTATGGAGCAATTGCCCCTTGAAAGCGCAAAACCGCCCTCAAAACGAGCCGTGAGCAATTTTCGGGAGGAAACGCATGAATTTCGGAAAAGCGTCTTTCATTTCAGATTCCTTGTGGAAAATGGAATGAGGAGGCGGATTTCCGTGCAAATCCGAGCCCTGTGGAGCAATTGCCCCTTGAAAGCGCAAAACCGCCCTCAAAACGAGCCGTGAGCAATTTTCGGGAGGAAACGCATGAATTTCGGAAAAGCGTCTACCATTTTGGATTCCTTGTGGAAAATGGAATGAGGAGGCGGATTTCAGTGGAAACCCGAGGCCTGTGGAGCAATTGCCCCTTGAAAGCGCAAAACCGCCCTCAAAACGAGCCGTGAGCAATTTTCGGGAGGAAACGCATGAATTTCGGAAAAGCGTCTACCATTTTGGATTCCTTGTGGAAAATGGAATGAGGAGGCGGATTTCCGTGCAAATCCGAGCCCTGTGGAGCAATTGCCCCTTGAAAGCGCAAAACCGCCCTCAAAACGAGCCGTGAGCAATTTTCGGGAGGAAACGCATGAATTTCGGAAAAGCGTCTACCATTTTGGATTCCTTGTGGAAAATGGAATGAGGAGGCGGATTTCCGTGCAAATCCGAGCCCTGTGGAGCAATTGCCCCTTGAAAGCGCAAAACCGCCCTCAAAACGAGCCGTGAGCAATTTTCGGGAGGAAACGCATGAATTTCGGAAAAGCGTCTACCATTTTGGATTCCTTGTGGAAAATGGAATGAGGAGGCGGATTTCAGTGGAAACCCGAGCCCTATGGAGCAATTGCCCCTTGAAAGCGCAAAACCGCCCTCAAAACGAGCCGTGAGCAATTTTCGGGAGGAAACGCATGAATTTCGGAAAAGCGTCTACCATTTTGGATTCCTTGTGGAAAATGGAATGAGGAGGCGGATTTCCGTGCAAATCCGAGCCCTATGGAGCAATTGCCCCTTGAAAGCGCAAAACCGCCCTCAAAACGAGCCGTGAGCAATTTTCGGGAGGAAACGCATGAATTTCGGAAAAGCGTCTACCATTTTGGATTCCTTGTGGAAAATGGAATGAGGAGGCGGATTTCCGTGCAAATCCGAGCCCTGTGGAGCAATTGCCCCTTGAAAGCGCAAAACCGCCCTCAAAACGAGCCGTGAGCAATTTTCGGGAGGAAACGCATGAATTTCGGAAAAGCGTCTACCATTTTGGATTCCTTGTGGAAAATGGAATGAGGAGGCGGATTTCAGTGGAAACCCGAGGCCTGTGGAGCAATTGCCCCTTGAAAGCGCAAAACCGCCCTCAAAACGAGCCGTGAGCAATTTTCGGGAGGAAACGCATGAATTTCGGAAAAGCGTCTACCATTTTGGATTCCTTGTGGAAAATGGAATGAGGAGGCGGATTTCCGTGCAAATCCGAGCCCTATGGAGCAATTGACCCTTGAAAGCGCAAAACCGCCCTCAAAACGAGCCGTGAGCAATTTTCGGGAGGAAACGCATGAATTTCGGAAAAGCGTCTACCATTTTGGATTCCTTGTGGAAAATGGAATGAGGAGGCGGATTTCCGTGCAAATCCGAGCCCTGTGGAGCAATTGCCCCTTGAAAGCGCAAAACCGCCCTCAAAACGAGCCGTGAGCAATTTTCGGGAGGAAACGCATGAATTTCGGAAAAGCGTCTACCATTTTGGATTCCTTGTGGAAAATGGAATGAGGAGGCGGATTTCCGTGCAAATCCGAGCCCTATGGAGCAATTGACCCTTGAAAGCGCAAAACCGCCCTCAAAACGAGCCGTGAGCAATTTTCGGGAGGAAACGCATGAATTTCGGAAAAGCGTCTACCATTTTGGATTCCTTGTGGAAAATGGAATGAGGAGGCGGATTTTGCGTGAAAATCCGAGCCCTGTGGAGCAATTGCCCCTTGAAAGCGCAAAACCGCCCTCAAAACGAGCCGTGAGCAATTTTCGGGAGGAAACGCATGAATTTCGGAAAAGCGTCTACCATTTTGGATTCCTTGTGGAAAATGGAATGAGGAGGCGGATTTCAGTGGAAACCCGAGGCCTGTGGAGCAATTGCCCCTTGAAAGCGCAAAACCGCCCTCAAAACGAGCCGTGAGCAATTTTCGGGAGGAAACGCATGAATTTCGGAAAAGCGTCTACCATTTTGGATTCCTTGTGGAAAATGGAATGAGGAGGCGGATTTCCGTGCAAATCCGAGCCCTGTGGAGCAATTGCCCCTTGAAAGCGGAAAACCGCCCTCAAAACGAGTCGTGAGCAATTTTCGAGAGGAAACGCATGAATTTCGGAAAAGCATCTACCATTTAGGATTCCTTGTGGAAAATGGAATGAGGAGGCGGATTTCCGTGCAAATCCGAGCCCTGTGGAGCAATTGCCCCTTGAAAGCGCAAAACCGCCCTCAAAACGAGCCGTGAGCAATTTTCGGGAGGAAACGCATGAATTTCGGAAAAGCGTCTACCATTTTGGATTCCTTGTGGAAAATGGAATGAGGAGGCGGATTTCCGTGCAAATCCGAGCCCTGTGGAGCAATTGCCCCTTGAAAGCGCAAAACCGCCCTCAAAACGAGCCGTGAGCAATTTTCGGGAGGAAACGCATGAATTTCGGAAAAGCGTCTACCATTTTGGATTCCTTGTGGAAAATGGAATGAGGAGGCGGATTTCCGTGCAAATCCGAGCCCTGTGGAGCAATTGCCCCTTGAAAGCGCAAAACCGCCCTCAAAACGAGCCGTGAGCAATTTTCGGGAGGAAACGCATGAATTTCGGAAAAGCGTCTACCATTTTGGATTCCTTGTGGAAAATGGAATGAGGAGGCGGATTTCTTCGCAAATCCGAGCCCTGTGGAGCAATTGCCCCTTGAAAGCGCAAAACCGCCCTCAAAACGAGCCGTGAGCAATTTTCGGGAGGAAACGCATGAATTTCGGAAAAGCGTCTACCATTTTGGATTCCTTGTGGAAAATGGAATGAGGAGGCGGATTTCAGTGGAAACCCGAGGCCTGTGGAGCAATTGCCCCTTGAAAGCGCAAAACCGCCCTCAAAACGAGCCGTGAGCAATTTTCGGGAGGAAACGCATGAATTTCGGAAAAGCGTCTACCATTTTGGATTCCTTGTGGAAAATGGAATGAGGAGGCGGATTTCAGTGCAAACCCGAGGCCTGTGGATCAGTTGCCCTTGAAAGCGCAAAACCGCCCTCAAAACGAGCCGTGAGCAATTTTCGGGAGGAAACGCATGAATTTCGGAAAAGCGTCTACCATTTTGGATTCCTTGTGGAAAATGGAATGAGGAGGCGGATTTCCGTGCAAATCCGAGCCCTATGGAGCAATTGCCCCTTGAAAGCGCAAAACCGCCCTCAAAACGAGCCGTGAGCAATTTTCGGGAGGAAACGCATGAATTTCGGAAAAGCGTCTACCATTTTGGATTCCTTGTGGAAAATGGAATGAGGAGGCGGCTTTCAAACGAGCCGTGAGCAATTTTCGGGAGGAAACGCATGAATTTCGGAAAAGCGTCTACCATTTTGGATTCCTTGAGGAAAATGGAATCAGGAGGCGGATTTCAGTGGAAACCGGACTCCTGTGGAGCAATTGCCCCTTGAAAGCGCAAAACCGCCCTCAAAACGAGCCGTGAGCAATTTTCGGGAGGAAACGCATGAATTTCGGAAAAGCGTCTACCATTTTGGATTCCTTGTGGAAAATGGAATGAGGAGGTGGATTTTCGTGCAAATCCGAGCCCTATGGAGCAATTGCCCCTTGAAAGCGCAAAACCGCCCTCAAAACGAGCCGTGAGCAATTTTCGGGAGGAAACGCATGAATTTCGGAAAAGCGTCTACCATTTTGGATTCCTTGTGGAAAATGGAATGAGGAGGCGGATTTCCGTGCAAATCCGAGCCCTGTGGAGCAATTGCCCCTTGAAAGCGCAAAACCGCCCTCAAAACGAGCCGTGAGCAATTTTCGGGAGGAAACGCATGAATTTCGGAAAAGCGTCTACCATTTTGGATTCCTTGTGGAAAATGGAATGAGGAGGCGGATTTCCGTGCAAATCCGAGCCCTATGGAGCAATTGCCCCTTGAAAGCGCAAAACCGCCCTCAAAACGAGCCGTGAGCAATTTTCGGGAGGAAACGCATGAATTTCGGAAAAGCGTCTACCATTTTGGATTCCTTGTGGAAAATGGAATGAGGAGGCGGATTTCCGTGCAAATCCGAGCCCTATGGAGCAATTGCCCCTTGAAAGCGCAAAACCGCCCTCAAAACGAGCCGTGAGCAATTTTCGGGAGGAAACGCATGAATTTCGGAAAAGCGTCTACCATTTTGGATTCCTTGTGGAAAATGGAATGAGGAGGCGGATTTCTGTGCAAATCCGAGCCCTATGGAGCAATTGCCCCTTGAAAGCGCAAAACCGCCCTCAAAACGAGCCGTGAGCAATTTTCGGGAGGAAACGCATGAATTTCGGAAAAGCGTCTACCATTTTGGATTCCTTGTGGAAAATGGAATGAGGAGGCGGATTTCCGTGCAAATCCGAGCCCTATGGAGCAATTGCCCCTTGAAAGCGCAAAACCGCCCTCAAAACGAGCCGTGAGCAATTTTCGGGAGGAAACGCATGAATTTCGGAAAAGCGTCTACCATTTTGGATTCCTTGTGGAAAATGGAATGAGGAGGCGGATTTCCGTGCAAATCCGAGCCCTGTGGAGCAATTGCCCCTTGAAAGCGCAAAACCGCCCTCAAAACGAGCCGTGAGCAATTTTCGGGAGGAAACGCATGAATTTCGGAAAAGCGTCTACCATTTTGGATTCCTTGTGGAAAATGGAATGAGGAGGCGGATTTCCGTGCAAATCCGAGCCCTGTGGAGCAATTGCCCCTTGAAAGCGCAAAACCGCCCTCAAAACGAGCCGTGAGCAATTTTCGGCAGGAAACACACAAAACCGCCCTCAAAACGAGCCCTGAGCAATTTTCGGGAGGAAACGCATGAATTTCGGAATAGCGTCTACCATTTTGGATTCCTTGTGGAAAATGGAATGAGGAGGCGGATTTCTGTGCAAATCCGAGCCCTGTGGAGCAATTGCCCCTTGAAAGCGCAAAACCGCCCTCAAAACGAGCCGTGAGCAATTTTCGGGAGGAAACGCATGAATTTCGGAAAAGCGTCTTTCATTCTGGATTCCTTGTGGAAAATGGAATGAGGAGGCGGATTTCCGTGCAAATCCGAGCCCTGTGGAGCAATTGACCCTTGAAAGCGCAAAACCGCCCTCAAAACGAGCCGTGAGCAATTTTCGGGAGGAAACGCATGAATTTCGGAAAAGCGTCTTTCATTTCGGATTCCTTGTGGAAAATGGAATGAGGAGGCGGATTTCCGTGCAAATCCGAGCCCTGTGGAGCAATTGACCCTTGAAAGCGCAAAACCGCCCTCAAAACGAGCCGTGAGCAATTTTCGGGAGGAAACGCATGAATTTCGGAAAAGCGTCTACCATTTTGGATTCCTTGTGGAAAATGGAATGAGGAGGCGGATTTCAGTGGAAACCCGAGGCCTGTGGAGCAATTGCCCCTTGAAAGCGCAAAACCGCCCTCAAAACGAGCCGTGAGCAATTTTCGGGAGGAAACGCATGAATTTCGGAAAAGCGTCTACCATTTTGGATTCCTTGTGGAAAATGGAATGAGGAGGCGGATTTCCGTGCAAATCCGAGCCCTATGGAGCAATTGCCCCTTGAAAGCGCAAAACCGCCCTCAAAACGAGCCGTGAGCAATTTTCGGGAGGAAACGCATGAATTTCGGAAAAGCGTCTACCATTTTGGATTCCTTGTGGAAAATGGAATGAGGAGGCGGATTTCCGTGCAAATCCGAGCCCTATGGAGCAATTGCCCCTTGAAAGCGCAAAACCGCCCTCAAAACGAGCCGTGAGCAATTTTCGGGAGGAAACGCATGAATTTCGGAAAAGCGTCTACCATTTTGGATTCCTTGTGGAAAATGGAATGAGGAGGCGGATTTCCGTGCAAATCCGAGCCCTATGGAGCAATTGCCCCTTGAAAGCGCAAAACCGCCCTCAAAACGAGCCGTGAGCAATTTTCGGGAGGAAACGCATGAATTTCGGAAAAGCGTCTACCATTTTGGATTCCTTGTGGAAAATGGAATGAGGAGGCGGATCTCGTGCAAATCCGAGCCCTATGGAGCAATTGCCCCTTGAAAGCGCAAAACCGCCCTCAAAACGAGCCGTGAGCAATTTTCGGGAGGAAACGCATGAATTTCGGAAAAGCGTCTACCATTTTGGATTCCTTGTGGAAAATGGAATGAGGAGGCGGATTTCCGTGCAAATCCGAGCCCTATGGAGCAATTGCCCCTTGAAAGCGCAAAACCGCCCTCAAAACGAGCCGTGAGCAATTTTCGGGAGGAAACGCATGAATTTCGGAAAAGCGTCTACCATTTTGGATTCCTTGTGGAAAATGGAATGAGGAGGCGGATTTCCGTGCAAATCCGAGCCCTGTGGAGCAATTGCCCCTTGAAAGCGCAAAACCGCCCTCAAAACGAGCCGTGAGCAATTTTCGGGAGGAAACGCATGAATTTCGGAAAAGCGTCTACCATTTTGGATTCCTTGTGGAAAATGGAATGAGGAGGCGGATTTCCGTGCAAATCCGAGCCCTATGGAGCAATTGCCCCTTGAAAGCGCAAAACCGCCCTCAAAACGAGCCGTGAGCAATTTTCGGGAGGAAACGCATGAATTTCGGAAAAGCGTCTTTCATTTCAGATTCCTTGTGGAAAATGGAATGAGGAGGCGGATTTCCGTGCAAATCCGAGCCCTGTGGAGCAATTGCCCCTTGAAAGCGCAAAACCGCCCTCAAAACGAGCCGTGAGCAATTTTCGGGAGGAAACGCATGAATTTCGGAAAAGCGTCTACCATTTTGGATTCCTTGTGGAAAATGGAATGAGGAGGCGGATTTCCGTGCAAATCCGAGACCCGTGGAGCAATTGCCCCTTGAAAGCGCAAAACCGCCCTCAAAACGAGCCGTGAGCAATTTTCGGGAGGAAACGCATGAATTTCGGAAAAGCGTCTACCATTTCGGATTCCTTGTGGAAAATGGAATGAGGAGGCGGATTTCCGTGCAAATCCGATCCCCGTGGAGCAATTGCCCCTTGAAAGCGCAAAACCGCCCTCAAGACGAGCCGTGAGCAATTTTCGGGAGGAAACGCATGAATTTCGGAAAACCGTCTACCATTTTGGATTCCTTGTGGAAAATGGAATGAGGAGGCGGATTTCCGTGCAAATCCGAGCCCTGTGGAGCAATTGCCCGTTGAAAGCGCAAAACCGCCCTCAAAACGAGCCGTGAGCAATTTTCGGGAGGAAACGCATGAATTTCGGAAAAGCGTCTGCAATTTTGGATTCCTTGAGGAAAATGGAATGAGGAGGCGGATTTCCGTGCAAATCCGAGCCCTATGGAGCAATTGCCCCTTGAAAGCGCAAAACCGCCCTCAAAACGAGCCGTGAGCAATTTGATGGAGGACACACATGAATTTCGGAAAAGCGTCTTTCATTTCGGATTCCTTGTGGAAAATGGAATGAGGAGGCGGATTTCCGTGCAAATCCGAGCCCTGTGGAGCAATTGCCCCTTGAAAGCGCAAAACCGCCCTCAAAACGAGCCGTGAGCAATTTTCGGGAGGAAACGCATGAATTTCGGAAAAGCGTCTACCATTTTGGATTCCTTGTGGAAAATGGAATGAGGAGGCGGATTTCCGTGCAAATCCGAGCCCTATGGAGCAATTGCCCCTTGAAAGCGCAAAACCGCCCTCAAAACGAGCCGTGAGCAATTTTCGGGAGGAAACGCATGAATTTCGGAAAAGCGTCTACCATTTTGGATTCCTTGTGGAAAATGGAATGAGGAGGCGGATTTCCGTGCAAATCCGAGCCCTGTGGAGCAATTGCCCCTTGAAAGCGCAAAACCGCCCTCAAAACGAGCCGTGAGCAATTTTCGGGAGGAAACGCATGAATTTCGGAAAAGCGTCTACCATTTTGGATTCCTTGTGGAAAATGGAATGAGGAGGCGGATTTCCGTGCAAATCCGAGCCCTGTGGAGCAATTGCCCCTTGAAAGCGCAAAACCGCCCTCAAAACGAGCCGTGAGCAATTTTCGGGAGGAAACGCATGAATTTCGGAAAAGCGTCTACCATTTTGGATTCCTTGAGGAAAATGGAATGAGGAGGCGGATTTCCGTGCAAATCCGAGCCCTATGGAGCAATTGCCCCTTGAAAGCGCAAAACCGCCCTCAAAACGAGCCGTGAGCAATTTGGGGCGGACACGCATGAATTTCGGAAAAGCGTCTACCATTTTGGATTCCTTGTGGAAAATGGAATGAGGAGGCGGATTTCCGTGCAAATCCGAGCCCTGTGGAGCAATTGCCCCTTGAAAGCGCAAAACCGCCCTCAAAACGAGCCGTGAGCAATTTTCGGGAGGAAACGCATGAATTTCGGAAAAGCGTCTACCATTTTGGATTCCTTGTGGAAAATGGAATGAGGAGGCCGATTTCAGTGGAAACCCGAGCCCTTTGGAGCAATTACCCTTTGAAAGCGCAAAACCGCACTCAAAACGAGCCGTGAGCAATGTTCGGGAGGAAACGCATGAATTTCGGAAAAGCGTCTACCATTTTGGATTCCTTGAGGAAAATGGAATGAGGAGGCGGATTTCTTTGCTAATCTGAGCCCTATGGAGCAATTGCCCCTTAAAAGCGGAAAACCGCCCTCAAAACGAGCCAGGAGCAATTTTCGGGAGGAAACGCATGAATTTCGGAAAAGCGTCTTACATTCTGGATTCCTTGTGGAAAATGGAATGAGGAGGCGGATTTCCGTGCAAATCCGAGCCCTGTGGAGCAATTGCCCCTTGAAAGCGCAAAACCGCCCTCAAAACGAGCCGTGAGCAATTTTCGGGAGGAAACGCATGAATTTCGGAAAAGCGTCTACCATTTTGGATTCCTTGTGGAAAATGGAATGAGGAGGCGGATTTCCGTGCAAATCCGAGCCCTGTGGAGCAATTGCCCCTTGAAAGCGCAAAACCGCCCTCAAAACGAGCCGTGAGCAATTTTCGGGAGGAAACGCATGAATTTCGGAAAAGCGTCTTACATTCTGGATTCCTTGTGGAAAATGGAATGAGGAGGCGGATTTCAGTGGAAAGCCGAGGCCTGTGGAGCAATTGCCCTTTGAAAGCGCAAAACCGCCCTCAAAACGAGCCGTGAGCAATTTTCGGGAGGAAACCCATGAATTTCGGAAAAGCGTCTGCCATTTTGGATTCCTTGAGGAAAATGGAATGAGGAGGCGGATTTCTTTGCTAATCTGAGCCCTATGGAGCAATTGCCCCTTGAAAGCGCAAAACCGCCCTCAAAACGAGCCGTGAGCAATTTTCGGGAGGAAACACATGAATTTCGGAAAAGCGTCTACCATTTTGGATTCCTTGTGGAAAATGGAATGAGGAGGCGGATTTCAGTGGAAATCCGAGCCCTGTGGAGCAATTACCCCCTGAAAGCGCAAAACCGCCCTTAAAACGAGCCACGAGCAATTTGGAGGCGGAAACGCATGAATTTCGGAAAAGCTTCTAGCATTTTGGATTCCTTGAGGAAAATGGAATGAGGAGGCGGATTTCCGTGCAAATCCGAGCCCTATGGAGCAATTTCCACTCGAAAGCGCAAAACCGCCCTCAAAACGAACCGTGAGCAATTTGATGGAGGACACACATGAATTTCGGAAAAGCGTCTTTCATTTCGGATTCCTTGTGGAAAATGGAATGAGGAGGCGGATTTCCTTGCAAATCGGAGCCGTGTGGAGCAATTGCCCCTTGAAAGCGGAAAACCGCCCTCAAAACGAGCCGTGAGCAATTTTCGGGAGGAAACCCAAGGAATCCAGAATTTAAGACGCTTTTCCGAAATTCATGTGTTTCCTCCCGAAAATTGCACGGCTCGTTTTGTGGTCGGTTTGCGCTTTCGAGGGCAATTGCTCCAGGGCTCAGTTGCAGGAAATCCGCCTCCTCATTCCATTTTCCCAAATAAGGACGCTTTCCGAAATTCATGGAATCCTCGAAAATTGCTCACGGCTCGTTTTGAGACGGGGCTCGGGTTTCACGAAATTCCCATTCATCCAAAATTTAAGACAGCTTTCCGAGAAATTCATGCGTTTCCCTCAAAATTGCTCACGGCTCGTTTTGAGGCGGTTTGCGCTTTCAAGGGGCAATTGCTCCACGTAGGGCTCGGTTTTGCGGAAATCCCCTCCTCATTCCATTTTCCACAAGGAATCCAAAATGGTAGGCTTTTCCAGAAATTCATGTTTCCTCCCAGAAAATTGCTCGCGGCTCGTTTTGAGGGCGGTTTTGAGCTTTCAAGGGGCAATTGCTCCAAAGGGCTCGGATTTTCACGAAATCCCCCTCCTCATTCTATATTCCACAAGGAATCCAAAATGTTCGACGCTTTTCCCAAATTCATGCATTTCCGCATCCACATTGCTCACGGCTCGTTTTGAGTGCGGTTTTGCGCTTTCAAAGGGTAATTGCTCCACAGGGCTCGGGTTTCCACTGAAAGCCGCCTCCTCATTCCATTTTCCACAAGGAATCCAAAATGGTAGACGCTTTTCCGAAATTCATGTGTTTCCTCCCGAAAATTGCTCACGGCTCGCTTTGAGGGCGGTTTTGCGCGTTCAAAGGGAAATTGCTCCAAAGGGCTCGGGTTTCCACGGAAATCCGCCTCCTCATTCCATTTTCCACAAGGAATCTGAAATGGGAGACGCTTTTCCGAAATTCATGTGTTTCCTCCAGAAAATTGCTCACGGCTCGTTTTGAGGGCGGTTTTGCGTTTTCAAGGGGCAATAGATCCACAGGCCTCGGGTTTCCACTAGATCCGCCTCCTCATTCCATTTTCCACAAGGAATCCAAAATGGGAGACGCTTTTCCGAAATTCATGTGTTTCCTCCCGAAAATTGCTCACGGCTCGTTTTGAGGGCGGTTTTGCTCTTTCAAGGGCAATTGCTCCACAGGGCTCGGTTTGCACGGAAATCCGCCTCCTGAATCCATTTTGCACAAGGAATCCAAAATGGTAGACGCTTTTCCGAAATTCATGCGTTTCCTCCCTAAATTGCTCACGGCTCGTTTTGAGGGCGGTTTTGCCCTTTCAGGGGGCAATTGCTCCACAGGCCACTAAAATCCGCCTCTTGATTTCATTTTCCACAAGGAATCCAAAATGAGCATTTCGACGCTTTCCAATCTCCCCGGGGCTCGGTTTGCAAATTCATGAGCTAGTTTCCTCCCGAAAATTGCTCACGGCTCGTTTTGAGGGCGGTTTTACGCTTTCAAAGGGCAATTGCTCCACAGGCCTCGGGTTTGCGCTGGGGGCAGGCGGGAAATCCGCCTCCTCATTCCATTTTCCCCAAGGAATCCAAAATGGGGCAGCTTTCCAGAAATTCATGGGTTTCCGTGTTTCCTCCCGAAAATTGCTCACGGCTCGTTTTAAGGTCGGTTTTGCGCTTTCAGGGGCAATTGCTGCACAGGGCTCGGATTTGCACGGAAATCCGCCTCCTCATTCCATTTTCCACAAGGAATCCAGAATGCAAGACGCTTTTCCGAAATTCATGCGTGTCCTCCATCAAATTGCTCACGGCTCGTTTTGAGGGCGGTTTTGCGCTTTCAAGGGGCAATTGCTCCACAGGGCTCGGATTTGCACGGAAATCCGCCTCCTCATTCCATTTTCCTCAAGGAATCCAAAATGGCAGACGCTTTTCCGAAATTCATGGGTTTCCTTTCGAAAATTGCTCACGGCTCGTTTTGAGTGCGGTTTTGCGCTTTCAAAGGGCAATTGCACCACAGGCCTCGGCTTTCCACTGAAATCCGCCTCCTCATTCCATTTTCCACAAGGAATCCAGAATGTAAGATGCTTTTTAGAAATTCATGCGTTTCCTCCCGAAAATTTCTCACGGCTCGTTTTGAGGGCGGTTTTGCGCTTTCAAGGGGCAATTGCTCCACAGGGCTCGGTTTGCACGAAATCCGCCTCCTCATTCCATTTTCCACAAGGAATCCAAAATGGTAGACGCTTTTCCGAAATTCATGTGTGTCCTCCATCAAATTGCGCACGGTTCGTTTTGAGGGCGGTTTTGCGCTTTCGAGGGGCAATTGCTCCATTGGGCTCAGATTTGCACGGAAATCCGCCTCCTCATTCCATTTTCCTCAAGGAATCCAAAATGGAAGACGCTTTTCCGAAATTCATGGGTTTCCTCCCGAAAATTGCTCACGGCTCGTTTTGAGGGCGGTTTTGCGCTTTCAAGGGGCAATTGCTCCACAGGGCTCGGATTTCCACGGAAATCCGCCTCCTCATTCCATTTTCCACAAGGAATCCAAAATGCTAGACGCTTTTCCGAAATTCATGCGTTTCCACCCGAAAATTGCTCACGGCTCGTTTTGAGGGCGGTTTTGCGCTTTCAAGGGGCAATTGCTCCACAGGCCTCGGATTTGCTCGCCAAAATGGCGAGGCAAAATCCGCCTCCTCATTCCATTTTCCTCAAGGAATCCAAAATGGTAGACGCTTTTCCAAAAATCATGCGTTTCCTCCAGAAAATTGCTCACGGCTCGTTTTGAGGCGATTTTGCGCTTTCAAAGGGCAATTGCTCCACAGGCCTCGGGTTTCCACTGAAATCCGCCTCCTCATTCCATTTTCCACAAGGAATCCAGAATGTAAGACGCTTTTCCGAAATTCATGTGTTTCCTCCCGAAAATTGCTCACGGCTCGTTTTGTGGTCGGTTTTGCGCTTTCAAGGGGCAATTGCTCCATAGGGCTCGGATTTGCACGGAAATCCGCCTCCTCATTCCATTTTCCTCAAGGAATCCAAAATGGCATACGCTTTTCCGAAATTCATGGGTTTCCTCCCGAAAATTGCTCACGGCTCGTTTTGAGGGCGGTTTTGCGCTTTCAAGGGTCAATTGCTCCACAGGGCTCGGATTTCCACTGAAATCCGCCTCCTCATTCCATTTTCCACAAGGAATCCAGAATGTAAGACGCTTTTCCGAAATTCATGCGTTTCCTCCCGAAAATTGCTCACGGCTCGTTTTGAGGGCGGTTTTGCGCTTTCAAGGGGAAATTGCTCCATAGGGCTCGGATTTGCACGGAAATCCGCCTCCTCATTCCATTTTCCTCAAGGAATCCAAAATTGCAGACTCTTTTCCAAAATTCATGCGTTTCCTCCCGAACATTGCTCACGGCTCGCTTTGAGTGCGGTTTTGCGCTTTCAAAGGCAATTGCTCCACGGGCTCGGATTTCCATGAAAGCCGCCTCCTCATTCCATTTTCCACAAGGAATCCAAAATGGCATACGCTTTTCCGAAATTCATGGGTTTCCTCCCGAAAATTGCTCACGGCTCGTTTTGAGGGCAGTTTTGTGCTTTCGAAGGGCAAATACTCCACAGGCCTCGGCTATCCACTGAAATCCGCCTCCTCATTCCATTTTCCACAAGGAATCCAAAATGGTAGACGCTTTTCCGAAATTCATGCGTTTCCTCCCGAAAATTGCTCACGGCTCGTTTTGAGGGCGGTTTTGCGCTTTCAAGGGTCAATTGCTCCACAGGGCTCGGATTTGCACGGAAATCCGCCTCCTCATTCCATTTTCCAAAAGGAATCCAGAATGTAAGACGCTTTTCCGAAATTCATGCGTTTCCTCTTTTGCGCTTTCAAGGGGCAATTGCTCCACAGGGCTCGGATTTGCACGGAAATCCGCCTCCTCATTCCATTTTCCACAAGGAATCCGAAATGAAAGACGCTTTTCCGAAATTCATGCGTGTCCTCCATCAAATTGCTCACGGCTCGTTTTGAGGGCGGTTTTGCGCTTTCAAGGGGCAATTGCTCCAGAGGGCTCGGGTTTCCATTGAAAGCCGCCTCCTCATTCCATTTTCCACAAGGAATCCAAAATGGTAGACGCTTTTCCGAAATTCATGTGTTTCCTCCCGAAAATTGCTCACGGCTCGTTTTGAGGGCGGTTTTCCGCTTTTAAGGGGCAATTGCTCCATAGGGCTCAGATTAGCACGGAAATCCGCCTCCTCATTCCATTTTCCTCAAGGAATCCAAAATGGTAGACGCTTTTCCGAAATTCATGCGTTTCCTCCCGAAAATTGCTCACGGCTCGTTTTGAGGGCGGTTTTGCGCTTTCAAGGGGCAATTGCTCCACAGGCCTCGGGTTTCCACTGAAATCCGCCTCCTCATTCCATTTTCCACAAGGAATCCAAAATGGTAGACGCTTTTCCGAAATTCATGCGTTTCCTCCCGAAAATTGCTCACGGCTCGTTTTGAGGGCGGTTTTGCGCTTTCAAGGGTCAATTGCTCCACAGGGCTCGGATTTGCACGGAAATCCGCCTCCTCATTCCATTTTCCACAAGGAATCCGAAATGAAAGACGCTTTTCCGAAATTCATGCGTGTCCTCCCGAAAATTGCTCACGGCTCGTTTTGAGGGCGGTTTTGAGCTTTCAAAGGGCAATTGCTCCACAGGCCTAGGCTTTCCACTGAAATCCGCCTCCTCATTCCATTTTCCACAAGGAATCCAAAATGGCATACGCTTTTCCGAAATTCATGGGTTTCCTCCCGAAAATTGCTCACGGCTCGTTTTGAGGGCGGTTTTGTGCTTTCGAAGGGCAATTGCTCCACAGGCCTCGGCTTTCCACTGAAATCCGCCTCCTCATTCCATTTTCCACAAGGAATCCAGAATGTAAGACGCTTTTCCGAAATTCATGCGTTTCCTCCCGAAAATTGCTCACGGCTCGTTTTGAGGGCGGTTTTGCGCTTTCAAGGGGCAATAGATCCACAGGGCGCGGATTTGCACGGAAATCCGCCTCCTCATTCCATTTTCCACAAGGAATCCAAAATGGCAGACGCTTTTCCGAAATTCATGCGTTTCCTCCCGAAAATTGCTCACGGCTCGTTTTGAGGGCGGTTTTGCGCTTTCAAGGGGCAATTGCTCCACAGGCCTCGGGTTTCCACTGAAATCCGCCTCCTCATTCCATTTTCCAGAAGGAATCCAAAATGGGAGACGCTATTTCGAAATTCATGCGTTTCCTCCCGAAAATTGCTCACGGCTCACTTTGAGTGCAGTTTTGCGCTTTCAAAGAGCAATTGCTCCACAGGGCTCGGGTTTCCACTGAAAGCCGCCTCCTCATTCCATTTTCCACAAGGAATCCAAAATGGTAGACGCTTTTCTGAAATTCATGTGTTTCCTCCCGAAAATTGCTCACGGCTCGTTTTGAGGGCGGTTTTGCGCTTTCAAGGGGCAATTGATCCACAGGCCTCGGGTTTCCACTGAAATCCGCCTCCTCATTCCATTTTCCACAAGGAATCCAAAATGGTAGACGCTTTTCCGAAATTCATGCGTTTCCTCCCGAAAATTGCTCACGGCTCGTTTTGAGGGCGGTTTTGCGCTTTCAAGGGTCAATTGCTCCAAAGGGCTCGGGTTTCCACTGAAATCCGCCTCCTCATTCCATTAACCACAAAGAATCCAAAATGGTAGACGTTTTTCCGAAATTCATGCGTTTCCTCCCGAAAATTGCTCACGGCTCGTTTTGAGGGCGGTTTTCCGCTTTCAAGGGGCAATTGCTCCACACGGCTCGGATTTGCACGGAAATCCGCCTCCTCATTCCATTTTCCACAAGGAATCCAAAATGGTAGACGCTTTTCCGAAATTCATGCGTTTCCTCCCGAAAATTGCTCACGGCTCGTTTTGAGGGCGGTTTTCCGCTTTTAAGGGGCAATTGCTCCATAGGGCTCAGATTAGCACGGAAATCCGCCTCCTCATTCCATTTTCCTCAAGGAATCCAAAATGGTAGACGCTTTTCCGAAATTCATGCGTTTCCTCCCGAAAATTGCTCACGGCTCGTTTTGAGGGCGGTTTTGCGCTTTCAAGGGGCAATTGCTCCACAGGGCTCGGATTTCCACTGAAATCCGCCTCCTCATTCCATTTTCCACAAGGAATCCAGAATGTAAGACGCTTTTCCGAAATTCATGCGTTTCCTCCCGAAAATTGCTCACGGCTCGTTTTGAGGGCGGTTTTGCGCTTTCAAGGGGCAATAGATCCACAGGCCTCGGGTTTCCACTGAAATCCGCCTCCTCATTCCATTTTCCACAAGGAATCCAAAATGGTAGACGCTTTTCCGAAATTCATGCGTTTCCTCCCGAAAATTGCTCACGGCTCGTTTGGGGGCGGTTTTGCGCTTTCAAGGGTCAATTGCTCCACGGGGCTCGGATTTCCACTGAAATCCGCCTCCTCATTCCATTTTCCACAAGGAATCCAGAATGTAAGACGCTTTTCCGAAATTCATGCGTTTCCTCCCGAAAATTGCTCACGGCTCGTTTTGAGGGCGGTTTTGCGCTTTCAAGGGGCAATTGCTCCATAGGGCTCAGATTAGCAAAGAAATCCGACTCCTCATTCCATTTTCCTCAAGGAATCCAAAATGGTAGACGCTTTTCCGAAATTCATGCCTTTCCGCCCGAAAATTGCTCACGGCTCGTTTTGAGGGCGGTTTTGCACTTTCAAAGGGCAATTGCTCCACAGGGCTCGGATTTCCACTGAAATCCGCCGCCACATTCCATTTTCAACAATGAATCCAAAATGGGAGACGCTTTCCGAAATTCATGTGTGTCCTCCATCAAATTGCTCACGGTTCGTTTTGAGGGCGGTTTTGCGCTTTCGAGTGGAAATTGCTCCATAGGGCTCGGATTTGCACGGAAATCCGCCTCCTCATTCCATTTTCCTCAAGGAATCCAAAATTGCAGACGCTTTTCCAAAATTCATGCGTTTCCTCCCGAACATTGCTCACGGCTCGTTTTGAGTGCGGTTTTGCGCTTTCAAAGGGCAATTGCTCCACAGGCCTCGGGTTTCCACTGAAATCCGCCTCCTCATTCCATTTTCCACAAGGAATCCAAAATGGTAGACGCTTTTCGAAATTCATGCGTTTCCTCCCGAAAATTTCTCACGGCTCGTTTTGAGGGCGGTTTTGCGCTTTCAAGGGGCAATTGCTCCACAGGGCTCGGATTTGCACGGAAATCCGCCTCCTCATTCCATTTTCCACAAGGAATCCAAAATGGTAGACGCTTTTCCGAAATTCATGCGTTTCCTCCCGAAAATTGCTCACGGCTCGTTTTGAGGGCGGTTTTGCGCTTTCGAGGGCAATTGCTCCATAGGGCTCGGATTAGCACGGAAATCCGCCTCCTCGTTCCATTTTCCTCAAGGAATCCAAAATGGTATACGCTTTTCCGAAATTCATGCGTCTCCTCCCCCAAATTGCTCACGGCTCATTTTGAGGGCGGTTTTGCTCTTTCAAGGGGCAATTGCTCCACAGGACTCGGGTTTGCACGAAATCCGCCTCCTCATTCCATTTTCCACAAGGAATCCAAAATGGTAGACGCTTTTCCAGAAATTCATGGGTTTCCTCCCGAAAATTGCTCACGGCTCGTTTTGAGGGCGGTTTTGCGCTTTCAAGGGGCAATTGCTCCACAGGCCTCGGGTTTCCACTGAAATCCGCCTCCTCATTCCATTTTCCACAAGGAATCCAGAATGTAAGACGCTTTTCCGAAATTCATGCGTTTCCTCCCGAAAATTGCTCACGGCTCGTTTTGAGGGCGGTTTTGCGCTTTCAAGGGTCAATTGCTCCACAGGGCTCGGATTTGCACGGAAATCCGCCTCCTCATTCCATTTTCCACAAGGAATCCAAAATTGCAGACGCTTTTCCAAAATTCATGCGTTTCCTCCCGAACATTGCTCACGGCTCGCTTTGAGTGCGGTTTTGCGCTTTCAAAGGGCAATTGCTCCACGGGGCTCGGGTTTCCACTGAAAGCCGCCTCCTCATTCCATTTTCCACAAGGAATCCAAAATGGTAGACGCTTTTCCGAAATTCATGCGTTTCCTCCCGAAAATTGCTCACGGCTCGTTTTGAGGGCGGTTTTGCGCTTTCAAGGGTCAATTGCTCCACAGGGCTCGGTTTGCACGGAAATCGGCCTCCTCATTCCATTTTCCACAAGGAATCCAAAATGGCAGACGGTTTTCCGAAATTCATGCGTGTCCTCCATCAAATTGCTCACGGCTCGCTTTGAGTGCGGTTTTGCGCTTTCAAAGGGCAATTGCTCCACGGGGCTCGGGTTTCCACTGAAAGCCGCCTCCTCATTCCATTTTCCACAAGGAATCCAAAATGGTAGACGCTTTTCCGAAATTCATGTGTTTCCTCCCGAAAATTGCTCACGGCTCGTTTTGAGGGCGGTTTTGCGCTTTCAAGGGAAATTGCTCCAAAGGGCTCGGGTTTCCACTGAAATCTGCCTCCTCATTCCATTTTCCACAAGGAATCCAAAATGGTAGACGCTTTTCCGAAATTCATGCGTTTCCTCCCGAAAATTGCTCACGGCTCGTTTTGAGGGCGGTTTTGCGCTTTCAAGGGGCAATTGCTCCATAGGAGTCGGGTTTCCACTGAAATCCGCCTCCTGATTCCATTTTCCTCAAGGAATCCAAAATGGTAGACGCTTTTCCGAAATTCATGCGTTTCCTCCCGAAAATTGCTCACGGCTCGTTTTGAGGCGGTTTTGCGCTTTCAAGGGCAATTGCTCCACGGGGCTCGGATTTGCACGAAATCCGCCTCCTCATTCCATTTTCCTCAAGGAATCCAAAATGGCATACGCTTTTCCGAAATTCATGGGTTTCCTCCCGAAAATTGCTCAGTTTTCCACAAGGAATGCAAAATGGTAGACGCTTTTCCAAAATTCTTGCGTTTCCGCCCCTAAAATTGCGCCTGGCTCGTTTTGAGGGCGGTTTTGCGCTTTCATGGGGCAATTGCTCCACAGGAGTCCGGTTTCCACTGAAATCCGCCTGCAGATTGCATTTTCCACAAGGAATCCAAAATGGTAGATTGTTTTCTGAAATTCATGCGTTTCCGCCCCCAAATTGCTCCTGGCTCGTTTTGAGGGCGGTTTTGCTCTTTCAAGGGGCAATTGCTCCACAGGAGTCCGGTTTCTACTGAAATCCGCCTCTATATTCCATTTTCCACAAGGAATCCAAAATGGTAGACGCTTTTCTGAAATTCATGCGTTTCCTCCCGAAAATTGCTCACGGCTCGTTTTGAGGGCGGTTTTGCGCTTTCAAGGGTCAATTGCTCCACAGGGCTCGGATTTGCACGGAAATCCGCCTCCTCATTCCATTTTCCACAAGGAATCCGAAATGAAAGACGCTTTTCCGAAATTCATGTGTGTCCTCCATCAAATTGCTCACGGTTCGTTTTGAGGGCGGTTTTGCGCTTTCGAGTGGAAATTGCTCCATAGGGCTCGGATTTGCACGGAAATCCGCCTCCTCATTCCATTTTCCTCAAGGAATCCAAAATGGCAGACGCTTTTCCGAAATTCATGGGTTTCCTCCCGAAAATTGCTCACGGCTCGTTTTGAGGGCGGTTTTGCGCTTTCAAGGGTCAATTGCTCCACAGGGCTCGGATTTGCACGAAATCCGCCTCCTCATTCCATTTTCCACAAGGAATCCAGAATGTAAGACGCTGTTCCGAAATTCATGCGTTTCCTCCCGAAAATTGCTCACGGCTCGTTTTGAGGGCGGTTTTGCGCTTTCAAAGGGCAATTGCTCCATAGGCCTCGGGTTTCCACTGAAATCCGCCTCCTCATTCCATTTTCCACAAGGAATCCAAAATGGTAGACGCTTTTCCGAAATTCATGCGTTTCCGCCCCCAAATTGCTCACGGCTCGTTTTGAGGGCGGTTTTCCGCTTTTAAGGGGCAATTGCTCCATAGGGCTCAGATTAGCACAGAAATCCGCCTCCTCATTCCATTTTCCTCAAGGAATCCAAAATGGTAGACGCTTTTCCAAAATTCATGCGTTTCCGCCCCCAAATTGCTCGTGGCTCGTTTTGAGGGCGGTTTTGCGCTTTCAACGGGCAATTGCTCCACGGGGCTCGGGTTTCCACTGAAAGCCGCCTCCTCATTCCATTTTCCACAAGGAATCCAAAATGGTAGACGCTTTTCCGAAATTCATGCGTTTCCACCCCAAAATTGCTCACGGCTCGTTTTGAGGGCGGTTTTGCGCTTTCAAGGGGCAATTGCTCCACGGGCTCGGATTTGCACGGAAATCCGCCTCCTCATTCCATTTTCCACAAGGAATCCAAAATGGTAGACGCTTTTCCACTGAAATTCATGCGTTTCCTCCCAAAATGAAAATTGCTCACGGCTCGTTTTGAGGGCGGTTTTGCGCTTTCAAGGGCAATTGCTCCACGGGGCTCGGATTTGCACGAAATCCGCCTCCTCATTCCATTTTCCACAAGGAATCCAAAATGGTAGACGCTTTTCCGAAATTCATGCGTTTCCTCCCGAAAATTGCTCACGGCTCGTTTTGAGGGCGGTTTTGCGCTTTCAAGGGTCAATTGCTCCACAGGGCTCGGATTTCCACTGAAATCCGCCTGCAGATTGCATTTTCCACAAGGAATCCAAAATGGTAGACGCTTTTCCAGAAATTCATGCGTTTCCTCCCGAAAATTGCTCACGGCTCGTTTTGAGGGCGGTTTTGCGCTTTCAAGGGGCAATTGCTCCATAGGGCTCGGATTTGCACGGAAATCCGCCTCCTCATTCCATTTTCCTCAAGGAATCCAAAATGGTAGACGCTTTTCCGAAATTCATGCGTTTCCTCCCCCAAATTGATCACGGCTCATTTTGAGGGCGGTTTTGCGCTTTCAAGGGCAAATTGCTCCACAGGCCTCGGGTTTCAACTGAAATCCGCCTCCTCATTCCATTTTCCACAAGGAATCCAAAATGGTAGACGTTTTTCCGAAATTCATGCGTTTCCTCCCCAAAATTGCTCACGGCTCGTTTTGAGGGCGGTTTGCGCTTTCAAGGGCAATTGCTCCATAGGCTTGGATTTGCACGGAAATCCGCCTCCTCATTCCATTTTCCACAAGGAATCCAAAATGGTAGACGCTTTTCCGAAATTCATGCGTTTCCTCCCGAAAATTGCTCACGGCTCGTTTTGAGGGCGGTTTTGCGCTTTCAAGGGGCAATTGCTCCATAGGGCTCGGATTTGCACGGAAATCCGCCTCCTCATTCCATTTTCCACAAGGAATCCAAAATGGTAGACTCTTTTCCGAAATTCATGCGTCTCCTCCTCCAAATTGCTCACGGCTCATTTTGGGGGCGGTTTTGCTCTTTCAAGGGCCAATTGCTCCAGGGGCTCGGGTTTGCACGGAAATCCGCCTCCTCATTCCATTTTCCACAAGAAATCCAAAATTGAAGACGCTTTTATGAAATTCATGTGTTTCCACCTGAAAAAATTGCTCACGGCTCGTTTTGAGGTCGGTTTTGCGCGTTCAATGGGCAATTGGTCCATAGGGCTCGGATTTGTACGAAAATCCCCCTCCTCATTCCATTTTCCACAAGGAATCCAGAATGGTAGACGCTTTTCCGAAATTCATGTGTTTCCTCCCGAAAATTGCTCACGGCTCGTTTTGAGGGCGGTTTTGCGCTTTCAAGGGGCAATTGCTCCATAGGGCTCGGATTTGCACGGAAATCCGCCTCCTCATTCCATTTTCCTCAAGGAATCCAAAATGGTAGACGCTTTTCCGAAATTCATGCGTTTCCTCCCGAAAATTGCTCACGGCTCGTTTTGAGGGCGGTTTTGCGCTTTCAAGGGGCAATTGCTCCACAGGGCTCGGATTTGCACGGAAATCCGCCTCCTCATTCCATTTTCCACAAGGAATCCAAAATGGTAGACGCTTTTCCGAAATTCATGCGTTTCCTCCCGAAAATTGCTCACGGCTCGTTTTGAGGGCGGTTTTGCGCTTTCAAGGGGCAATTGCTCCACAGGGCTCGGATTTGCACGGAAATCCGCCTCCTCATTCCATTTTCCTCAAGGAATCCAAAATGGTAGACGCTTTTCCGAAATTCATGCGTCTCCTCCCCCAAATTGCTCCTGGCTCGTTTTGAGGGCGGTTTTGCGCTTTCAAGGGGCAATTGCTCCGGAGTCAGGTTTCCACTGAAATCCGCCTCCTCATTCCATTTTCCACAAGGAATCCAAAATGGTAGACGCTTTTCCGAAATTCATGCGTTTCCTCCCGAAAATTGCTCACGGCTCGTTTTGAGGTCGGTTTTGCGCCTTTCAAGGAAAATTGCTCCATTGGACTCGGATTTGCAGGGAAATCCGCCTCCTCATTCAGTTTTCCACAAGGAATCCAAAATGGTAGACGCTTTTCCAAAATTCATGCGTTTCCGCCTCAAATTGCTCAGGGCTCGTTTTGAGGGCGGTTTTGCGCTTTCAAGGGGCAATTGCTCCATAGGGCTCGGATTTGCACGGAAATCCGCCTCCTCATTCCATTTTCCTCAAGGAATCCAAAATGGTAGACGCTTTTCCGAAATTCATGCGTTTCCTCCCGAAAATTGCTCACGGCTCGTTTTGAGGGCGGTTTTGCGCTTTCAAGGGGCAATTGCTCCACAGGGCTCGGATTTGCACGGAAATCCCCCTCCTCATTCCATTTTCCACAAGGAATCCAAAATGGTCGACGCTTTTCCGAAATTCATGCGTTTCCTCCCGAAAATTGCTCACGGCTCGTTTTGAGGGCGGTTTTGCGCTTTCAAGGGGCAATTGCTCCATTGGGCTCAGATTAGCAAAGAAATCCGCCTCCTCATTCCATTTTCCACAAGGAATCCAAAATGGTAGACGCTTTTCCAAAATTCATGCGTTTCCTCCCCTCCTCAAAATTGCTCACGTCTCGTTTTGAGGGCGGTTTTGCGCTTTCAAGGGGCAATTGCTCCATAGGGCTCGGATTTGCACGGAAATCCCCTCCTCATTCCATCTTCCACAAGGAATCCAAAATGGTAGACGCTTTTCCGAAATTCATGCGTTTCCGCCCCCAAATTGCTCGTGGCTCGTTTTGAGGGCGGTTTTGCGCTTTCAAGGGGCAATTGCTCCATGGGGCTCGGATTAGCACAGAAATCCGCCTCCTCATTCCATTTTCCTCAAGGAATCCAAAATGGTAGACGCTTTTCCGAAATTCATGCGTTTCCGCCCCCAAATTGCTCGTGGCTCGTTTTGAGGGCGGTTTTGCGCTTTAAAGGGCAATTGCTCCAAAGGGCTCGGATTTGCACTGAAATCCGCCTCCACATTCCATTTTCCACAATGAATCCAAAATGGGAGACGCTTTTCCAAATTCATGCGTTTCCTCCCCCAAATTGCTCACAGCTCGTTTTGAGGGCGGTTTTGCGCTTTCAAGGGGCAATTGCTCCACAGGGCTCGGATTTGCACGGAAATCCGCCTCCTCATTCCATTTTCCTCAAGGAATCCAAAATGGTAGACGCTTTCCAGAAATTCAAGCGTTTCTGCCCCCAAATAGCTCCTGGCTCGTTTTGAGGGATGTTTTGCGCATTCAAGGGGCAATTTCTCCACAGGGCTCGGAGTGGCACGGAAATCCGCCTCCTCATTCCATTTTCCTCAAGGAATCCAAAATGGTAGACGCTTTCCCGAAATTCATGCGTTTCCTCCCCCAAATTGCTCACGGCTCGTTTTGAGGGCGGTTTTGCGCTTTCAAGGGGCAATTGCTCCATAGGGCTCGGATTTGCACGGAAATCCCCTCCTCAGACCATTTTCCACAAGGAATCCAAAATGGTAGACGCTTTTCCGAAATTCATGCGTTTCCTCCCCTAAATTGCTCACGGCTCGTTTTGAGGGCGGTTTTGCGCTTTCAAGGGGCAATTGCTCCATAGGGCTCGGATTTGCACGGAAATCCCCCTCCTCATTCCATTTTCCACAAGGAATCCAAAATGGTAGACGCTTTTCCGAAATTCATGCGTTTCCTCCCGAAAATTGCTCACGGCTCGTTTTGAGGGCGGTTTTGCCCTTTCAAGGGGAATTGCTCCACGGGGCTCGGATTTGCACGGAAATCCGCCTCCTCATTCCATTTTCCACAAGGAATCCAAAATGGTAGGCAGCTTTTCCGAAATTCATGCGTTTCCTCCCCCAAATTGCTCACGGCTCGTTTTGAGGGCGGTTTTGCGCTTTCAAGGGGCAATTGCTCCACAGGGCTCGGTTTGCACGGAAATCCGCCTCCTCATTCCATTTTCCACGAGGAATCCAGAATGAAAGACGCTTTTCCGAAATTCATGCGTGTCCTCCACCAAATTGCTCACGGCTCGTTTTGAGGTCGGTTTTGCGCTTTCAAGGGGCAATTGCTCCACAGGGCTCGGAATTGCACGAAATCCGCCTCCTCATTCCATTTTCCTTAAGAAATCCAAAATGGTATACGCTTTTCCGAAATTCATGCGTCTCCTCCCCCAAATTGGTCACGACTCATTTTGAGCGCGGTTTTACTCTTTCAAGGGGCAATTGCTCCACAGGGCTCGGATTTGCACGGAAATCCGCCTCCTCATTCCATTTTCCACAAGGAATCCAAAATGGTAGACGCTTTTCCAAAATTCATGCGTTTGCTCTCTAAAATTGCTCAGGGCTCGTTTTGAGGGCGGTTTTCCGCTTTAAAGGGCAATTGCTCCATTGGGCTCAGATTAGCGAAGAAATCCGCCTCCTCATTCCATTTTCCTCAAGGAATCCAAAATGGTAGACGCTTTTCCGAAATTCATGCGTTTCCTCCCGAAAATTGCTCACGGCTCGTTTTGAGGGCGGTTTTGCGCTTTCAAGGGGAAATTGCTCCATAGGGCTCGGATTTGCAGGGAAATCCGCCTCCTCATTCAGTTTTCCACAAGGAATCCAAAATGGTAGACGCTTTTCCAAAATTCATGCGTTTGCTCACTCAAATTGCTCAGGGCTCGTTTTGAGGGCGGTTTTGCGCTTTCAAGGGGAAATTGCTCCATCGGGCTCAGATTAGCAAAGAAATCCGCCTCCTCATTCCATTTTCCACAAGGAATCCAAAATGGTAGACGCTTTTCTGAAATTCATGCGTTTGCTGCCGAAAATTGCTCACGGCTCGTTTTGAGGGCGGTTTTGCCCTTTCAAGGGGAAATTGCTCCACAGGGCTCGGATTTCCACTAAAATCCGCCTTCTTATTCCATTTTCCACAAGGAATACAAATTGGTAGACGGTTTTACGAAATTGATGCGTTTCCGCCCATAAATTGCTCACGGCTCGTTTTGAGGGCGGTTTTGCGCTTTCAAGGGGCAATTGCTCCATAGGGCTCGGATTTGCACGGAAATCCGCCTCCTCATTCCATTTTCCTCAAGGAATCCAAAATGGTAGACGCTTTTCCACGGAAATCCGCCTCCTCATTCCATTTTCCACAAGGAATCCGAAATGAAAGACGCTTTTCCGAAATTCATGCGTGTCCTCCATCAAATTGCGCACGGCTCGTTTTGAGGGCGGTTTTGCGCTTTCAAGGGGCAATTGCTCCATAGGGCTCGGATTTGTACGGAAATAACCCTCCTCATTCCATTTTCCTCAAGGAATCCAAAATGGCAGACGCTTTTCCGAAATTCATGGGTTTCTTCCCGAAAATTGCTCACGGCTCGTTTTGAGGGCGGTTTTGAGCTTTCAAAGGGCAATTGCTCCACAGGGCTCGGATTTGCACGGAAATCCGCCTCCTCATTCCATTTTCCACAAGGAATCCAAAATGGTAGACGTTTTTCCGAAATTCATGCGTTTCCTCCCGAAAATTGCTCACGGCTCGTTTTGAGGGCGGTTTTCCGCTTTCAAGGGGCAATTGCTCCACACGGCTCGGATTTGCACGGAAATCCGCCTCCTCATTCCATTTTCCACAAGGAATCCAAAATGGTAGACGCTTTTCCAAAATTCATGCGTTTCCGCCCCAAATTGCTCGTGGCTCGTTTTGAGGGCGGTTTTGCGCTTTAAAGGGGCAATTGCTCCATAGGGCTCGGATTTGCACGGAAATCCGCCTCCTCATTCCATTTTCCGCAAGGAATCCAAAATGGTAGAAGCTTTTCGAAATTCATGTGTTTTCCCCCGAAAATTGCTCACGGCTCGTTTTGAGGGCGGTTTTGCGCTTTCAAGGGGCAATTGCTCCATAGGGCTCGGAATTGCACGGAAAGCCGCCTCCTCCATTCCATTTTCCACAAGGAATCCAAAATTGTAGACGCTTTTCCAAAATTCATGCGTTTCCTCCCCCAAATTGCTCCTGGCTCGTTTTGAGGGCGGTTTTGCGCTTTCAAGGGGCAATTGCTCCATAGGGCTCGGATTTGCACGGAAATCCGCCTCCTCATTCCATTTTCCTCAAGGAATCCAAAATGGTAGACGCTTTTCCGAAATTCATGCGTTTCCTTCCCGAAAATTGCTCGCGGCTCGTTTTAAGGGCGTTTTGCGCTTTCAAGGGGCAATTGCTCCAAGGGGCTCGGATTTGCACGGAAATCCCCCTCCTCATTCCATTTTCCACAAGGAATCCAAAATGGTGGGCGATTTTCGAAAATTCATGCGTTTCCGTCCCCAAATTGCTCACGGCTCGTTTTGAGGGCGGTTTTGCGCTTTCAAGGTGCAATTGTTCCAAAGGGCTCGGGTTTCCACTGAAAGCCGCCTCCTCATTCCATTTTCCACAAGGAATCCAAAATGTTAGACGCTTTCCAAAATTCATGCGTTTCCTCCCGAAAATTGCTCAAGGCTCGTTTTGAGGGCGGTTTTGCGCTTTCAAGGGGCAACTGCTCCACAAGACTCGGATTCGCACGGAAATCCCCCTCCTCATTCCATTTTCCACAAGGAATCCAAAATGGTACACACTTTTCTGAAATTCATGCCTTTCCGCCACAGAAATTGCTCACGGCTCGTTTTGAGGGCGGTTTTGCGCTTTCAAGGGGCAATTGCTCCACAGGGCTCGGATTTCCACTGAAATCCGCCTCCTCATTCCATTTTCCTAAAGGAATCCAAAATGGTAGACGCTTTTCCAAAATTCATGCGTTTCCTCCCGAACATTGCTCCCGGCTCGTTTTGAGTGCGGTTTTGCGCTTTCAAAGGGGTAGACAAATTGCTCCAAAATTGGGCTCGGAGGGCGGTTTGCACGGAAATCCGCCTCCTCATTCCATTTTCCTCAAGGAATCCAAAATGGTAGACGCTTTTCCGAAATTCATGCGTTTCCTCCCCCAAATTGCTCACGGCTCGTTTTGAGGGCGGTTTTGCGCTTTGAAGAGGCAATTGCTCCACGGGGCTCGGATTTCCACTGAAATCAGCCTCCTCGTTCCATTTTCCACTAGCGATCAAAAATAGGAGACGCCTTTCCAAAATACTTGCGTTTCCGCGCTCAAATTGCTCGTGTCTCATTTGGAAGGCGGTTTTGCGCTTTCAAGGGCAATTGCTCCACAGGGCTCGGATTTGCACGGAAATCCGCCTCCTCATTCCATTTTCCACAAGGAATCCAAAATGGTAGACGCTTTTCCGAAATTCATGCGTTTCCTCCCCCAAATTGCTCACGGCTCGTTTTGAGGGCGGTTTTGCGCTTTCAAGGGTCAATTGCTCCACAGGGCTCGGATTTGCACGAAAATCCGCCTCCTCATTCCATTTTCCACAAGGAATCCGAAATGAAAGACGCTTTTCCGAAATTCATGTGTGTCCTCCATCAAATTGCTCACGGCTCGTTTTGAGGGCGGTTTTGCGCTTTCAAGGGGCAATTGCTCCACAGGGCTCGGATTTGCACGGAAATCCGCCTCCTCATTCCATTTTCCACAAGGAATCCGAAATGAAAGACGCTTTTCCGAAATTCATGCGTTTCCTCCCCAAATTGCTCACGGCTCGTTTTGAGGGCGGTTTTGCGCTTTCAAGGGGCAATTGCTCCACAGGGCTCGGATTTGCACGGAAATCCGCCTCCTCATTCCATTTTCCACAAGGAATCCAAAATGGTAGACGCTTTTCCGAAATTCATGCGTTTCCGCCCCCAAATTGCTCACGGCTCGTTTTGAGGGCGGTTTTGCGCATTCAAGGGGCAATTGCTCCACAGGGCTCGGATTGGCACGGAAATCCGCCTCCTCATTCCATTTTCCTCAAGGAATACAAAATGGTAGACGGTTTTCCGAAATTCATGCGTTTCCGCCCACAAATTGCTCATGGTTCGTTTTGAGGGCGGTTTTGCGCTTTCATGGGGCAATTGCTCCACAGGGCTCGGAGTGGCACGGAAATCCGCCTCCTCATTCCATTTTCCTCAAGGAATCCAAAATGGTAGACGCTTTTCCGAAATTCATGCGTTTCCGCCCCCAAATTGCTCGTGGCTCATTTCGAGGGCGGTTTTGCGCTTTCAAGGGGCAATTGCTCCACAGGGCTCGGATTTGCACTGAAATCCGCCTCCTCATTCCATTTTCCACAAGGAATCCAAAATGGTAGACGCTTTTCCGAAATTCATGCCTATCCGCCCCAAAATTGCTCCTGGCTCGATTTGAGGGCGGTTTTGGTCTTTCAAGGGGCAATTGCTCCACAGGGCTCGGATTTGCACTGAAATCCGCCTCCTGATTCCATTTTCCTCAAGGAATCCAAAATGGTAGACGCTTTTCCGAAATTCATGCGTTTCCGCCCCCAAATTGCTCGTGGCTCCTTTTGAGGGCGGTTTTCCGCGTTTAAGGTGCAATTGCTCCACAGGGCTCGTATTTGCACGGAAATCCGCCTCCTCATTCCATTTTCCTCAAGGAATCCAAAATGGTAGACGCTTTTCCGAAATTCATGCGTTTCCTCCCGAAAATTGCTCACGGCTCGTTTTGAGGGCGGTTTTGCGCTTTCAAGGGGAAATTGCTCCATAGGGCTCGGATTTGTACGGAAATCCCCCTCCTCATTCCATTTTCCACAAGGAATCCAAAATGGTAGACGCTTTTCCGAAATTCATGGGTTTCCTCCCCCAAATTGATCTCGGCTCGTTTTGAGGGCGGTTTTGCGCTTTCAAGGGGCAATTGCTCCACAGGGCTCGGATTTGCACGGAAATCCGCCTCCTCATTCCATTTTCCACAAGGAATCCAAAATGGTAGACGCTTTTCCGAAATTCATGCGTTTCCGCCCCAAATTGCTCACGGCTCGTTTTGAGGGCGGTTTTGCGCTTTCAAGGGGCAATTGCTCCACAGGGCTCGGATTTGCACGGAAATCCGCCTCCTCATTCCATTTTCCACAAGGAATCCAAAATGGTAGACGCTTTTCCGAAATTCATGCGTTTCCTCCCCCAAATTGCTCACGGCTCGTTTTGAGGGCGGTTTTGCTCTTTCAAGGGCAAGTGCTCCACGGTGCTCGGATTTACACCAAAATCCACCTCCTGATTCCATTTTCCACAAGGAATCCAAAATGGTAGACGCTTTTCCGAAAGTCATGCGTTTCCGCCCCCAAATTACTCCTGGCTCGTTTTGAGGGGGATTTTGCGCTTTCAAGGGGCAATTGCTCCATAGGGCTCAGATTAGCACAGAAATCCGCCTCCTCATTCCATTTTCCTCAAGGAATCCAAAATGGTAGACGCTTTTCCGAAATTCATGCGTCCCCCCCCAAATTTCTCACGGCTCATTTTGAGTGCGGTTTTGCGCGTTCAAGGGGCAATTGCTCCACAGGGCTCGGATTTGCACGGAAATCCGCCTCCTCATTCCATTTTCCACAAGGAATCCAAAATGGTAGACGCTTTTCCGAAATTCATGCGTTTCCTCCCCCAAATTGCTCACGGCTCGTTTTGAGGGCGGTTTTGCGCTTTCAAGGGTCAATTGCTCCACAGGGCTCGGATTTGCACGAAAATCCGCCTCCTCATTCCATTTTCCACAAGGAATCCAAAATGGTAGACGCTTTTCCGAAATTCATGCGTTTCCTCCCCCAAATTGCTCACGGCTCGTTTTGAGGGCGGTTTTCCGCTTTGAAGGGGCAATTGCTCCATAGGGCTCGGATTTGCACGGAAATCCCCCTCCTCATTCCATTTTCCTCAAGGAATCCAAAATGGTAGACGCTTTTCCGAAATTCATGCGTTTCCTCCCCCAAATTGATCACGGCTCATTTTGAGGGCGGTTTTGCGCTTTCAAGGGGCAATTGCTCCACAGGGCTCGGATTTGCACGAAATCCGCCTCATCCTTCCATTTTCCACAAGGAATCCAAAATGGTAGACGCTTTTCCGAAATTCATGCGTTTCCGCCCCCAAATTGCTCACGGCTCGTTTTGAGGGCGGTTTTGCGCTTTCAAGGGGCAATTGCTCCATAGGGCTCGGATTTGCACGGAAATCCGCCTCCTCATTCCATTTTCCTCAAGGAATCCAAAATGGTCGACACTTTTCCCGAATTCATGCGTTTCCGACCCTAAATTGCTCGTGGCTCGTTTTGAGGGCGGTTTTGCGCTTTCAAGGGGCAATTGCTCCATAGGGCTCGGATTTGCACGGAAATAACCCTCCTCATTCCATTTTCCTCAAGGAATACAAAATGGTAGACGCTTTTCTGAAATTCATGCGTTTCCGCCCCCAAATTGCTCACGGCTCGTTTTGAGGGCGGTTTTGCTCTTTCAAGGGGCAATTGATCCACAGGGCTCGGATTTGCACTGAAATCCGCCTCCTCATTCCATTTTCCTCAAGGAATCCAAAATGGTAGAAGCTTTTCCAAAATTCATGCGTTTCCGCCCCCAAATTGCTCGTGGCTCGTTTTGAGGGCGGTTTTGCGCTTTTAAGGGGCAATTGCTCCATAGGGCTCAGATTAGGACAGAAATCCGCCTCCTCATTCCATTTTCCTCAATGAATCCAAAATGGGAGATGCTTTTCCAAATTCATGCGTTTCCGCCCCCAAATTGCTCGTGGCTCGTTTTGAGGGCGGTTTTGCGCTTTCAGGGGGAAATTGCTCCACGGGGCTCGGATTTCCACTGAAATCCGAATCCTGATTCTATTTTCCACAAGGAATCCAAAATGGGAGACGCTTTTCCGAAATTCATGCGTGTCCTCCATCAAATTGCTCAGGGCTCATTTTGAGGGCGGTTTTGTGCTTTCAAGGGGCAATTGCTCCATGGGGCTCGGATTCCACTGAAATCCGCCTCCTGATTCCATTTTACTCAAGGAATCCAAAATGGTAGACGCTTTTCCAAAATTCATGCGTTTCCGCCCCCAAATTGCTCCTGGCTCGTTTTGAGGGCGGTTTTGCGCTTTCAAGGGGCAATTGCTCCACGGGGCTCGTATTTGCACGGAAATCCGCCTCCTCATTCCATTTTCCACAAGGAATCCAAAATGGTATACGCTTTTCCGAAATTCATGCGTCTCCTCCCCCAAATTGGTCACGGCTCATTTTGAGGGCGGTTTTGCTCTTTCAAGGGCAATTGCTCCACAGGGCTCGGATTTGCACGGAAATCCGCCTCCTCATTCCATTTTCCACAAGGAATCCAAAATGGTAGACGCTTTTCCGAAATTCATGCGTTTCCTCCCCCAAATTGCTCACGGCTCGTTTTGAGGGCGGTTTTCCGCTTTCAAGGGGCAATTGCTCCATAGGGCTCGGATTTGCACGGAAATCCCCTCCTCATTCCATTTTCCATAAGGAATCCAAAATGGTAGACGCTTTTCCGAAATTCATGCGTTTCCTCCCCCAAATTGCTCACGGCTCGTTTTGAGGGCGGTTTTCCGCTTTCAAGGGGCAATTGCTCCATAGGGCTCGGATTTGCACGGAAATCCGCCTCCTCATTCCATTTTCCTCAAGGAATCCAAAATGGTAGACGCTTTTCCGAAATTCATGCGTTTCCTCCCCCAAATTGCTCACGGCTCGTTTTGAGGGCGGTGTTGCGCTTTCAGGGGGCAATTGCTCCATAGGGCTCGGATTTGCACGGAAATCCGCCTCCTCATTCCATTTTCCTCAAGGAATCCAAAATTGCAGACGCTTTTCCAAAATTCATGCGTTTCCTCCCGAACATTGCTCACGGCTCGTTTTGAGGGCGGTTTTGCGCTTTCAAGGGGCAATTGCTCCATAGGGCTCGGATTTGCACGGAAATCCGCCTCCTCATTCCATTTTCCTCAAGGAATCCAAAATGGTAGACGCTTTTCCGAAATTCATGCGTTTCCTCCCCCAAATTGGTCACGGCTCGTTTTGAGGGCGGTTTTGCGCCTTCAAGGGGCAATTGCTCCATAGGGCTCGGATTAGCACGGAAATCCGCCTCCTCATTCCATTTTCCTCAAGGAATCCAAAATGGTAGACGCTTTTCCGAAATTCATGCGTTTCCTCCCCCAAATTGCTCACGGCTCGATTTGAGGGCGTTTTTGCGCTTTCAAGGGGCAATTGTTCCATAGGGATCGGATTTATACAGAAATTCCCCTCCTCATTCCATTTTCCACATGGAATCCAAAATGGCAGACGCTTTTCCGAAATTCATGCGTTTCCTTCTGAAAATGCTCACGTCTCGTTTTGAGGGCGGTTTTCCGCTTTTAAGGGGCCATTGCTCCATTGGGCTCGGATTTGCATGGAAATCCGCCTCCTCATTCCATTTTCCACAAGGAATCCAAAATGGTAGACGCTTTTCCGAAATTCATGCGTTTCCTCCCGAAATTGCTCACGGCTCGTTTTGAGGGCGGTTTTGCGCTTTCAAGGGACAATTGCTCCACAGGGCTCGAATTAGCACAGAAATCCGCCTCCTCATTCCATTTTCCTCAAGGAATCCAAAATGGTATACGCTTTTCCGAAATTCATGCGTCTCCTCCCCCAAATTGGTCACGGCTCATTTTGAGGGCGGTTTTCCGCTTTTGAGGGACAATTGCTCCGTAGGGCTCAGTTTCCACGGAAATCCCCTCCTGATTCCATTTTCCTCAAGGAATCTAAACTGGTAGATGCTTTTCCAAAATTCATGCGTTTCCGTCCCCAAATTGCTCCTGGCTCGTTTTGAGGGCGGTTTTGCGCTTTCAAGGGGCAATTGCTCCACAGGAGTCGGGTTTCCACTGAAATCCGCCTCCAGATTCCATTTTCCACAAGGAATCCAAAATGGTAGACGCTTTTCTGAAATTCATGCGTTTCCGTTTCCAAATTGCTCCTGGCTCATTTTGAGGGCGGTTTTGCGCTTTCAAGGGGCAATTGCTCCACAGGGCTCGGAGTGGCACGGAAATCCGCCTCCTCATTCCATTTTCCTCAAGAAATCCAAAATGGTAGACGCTTTTCCGAAATTCATGCGTTTTCTCCCGAAATTGCTCACAGCTTGTTTTGAGAGCGGTTTTGCGCTTTCAAGGGGCAATTGCTCCACAGGGCTCGGATTTCCACGGAAATCCGCCTCCTCATTCCATTTTCCTCAAGGAATACAAAATGGTAGACGGTTTTCTGAAATTCATGCGTTTCCGCCCACAAATTGCTCATGGTTCGTTTTGTGGGCGGTTTTGCACTTTCATGGGGCAATTGCTCCACAGGGCTCGGAGTTGCAAGAAATCCGCCTCCTCATTCCATTTTCCACAAGGAATCCAAAATGGTAGACGCTTTTCCGAAATTCATGCGTTTCCTCCCCCAAATTGCTCACGGCTCGTTTTGAGGGCGGTTTTCCGCTTTTAAGGGGCAATTGCTCCATAGGGCTCGGATTTGCACGGAAATCCCCCTCCTCATTCCATTTTCCTCAAGGAATCCAAAATGGTAGACGCTTTTCCGAAATTCATGCGTTTCCTCCCCCAAATTGCTCACGGCTCGTTTTGAGGGCGGTTTTGCGCTTTCAAGTGGCAATTGCTCCACGGGGCTCGGAATTGCACGAAAATCCGCCTCCTCACTCCATTTTCCTGAAGGAATCCAAAATGGTAGACGCTTTTCCGAAATTCATGTGTTTCCTCCCACAAATTGATCACGGCTCCTTTTGATGGCGGTTTTGCGCTTTCAAGGGGCAATTGGTCCATTGGGCTCGGATTTGTACGGAAATAACCCTCCTCATTCCATTTTCCATAAGGAATCCAGAATGGAAGACTCTTTTCCGAAATTCATGCGTGTCCTCCCTCAAATTGCTCACGGCTCGTTTTGAGGGCGGTTTTGCGCTTTCAAGGGGCAATTGCTCCACAGGGCTCGGATTTGCACGGAAATCCGCCTCCTCATTCCATTTTCCACAAGGAATCCAAAATGGTAGACGCTTTTCCGAAATTCATGCGTTTCCTCCCGAAAATTGCTCACGGCTCGTTTTGAGGGCGGTTTTGCGCTTTCAAGGGGCAATTGCTCCACAGGAGTCCGGTTTCCACTGAAATCCGCCTCCTGATTCCATTTTCCTCAAGGAATCCAAAATGGTAGACGCTTTTCCGAAATTCATGCGTTTCCTCCCAAAATTGCTCACGGCTCGTTTTGAGGGCGGTTTTGCGCTTTCAAGGGCAATTGCTCCATAGGGCTCGGATTTGCACAGAACTCCTCCTCCTCATTCCATTTTCCACAAGGAATCCAAAATGGTAGACGCTTTTCCGAAATTCATGCCTATCCGCCCCAAATTGATCACGGCTCGTTTTGAGGGCGGTTTTGCGTTTTCAACGGGAAATTGCTCCATAGGGCTCGGATTTGCAGGGAAATCCGCCTCCTCATTCAGTTTTCCACAAGGAATCCAAAATGTTAGACGCTTTTCCAAAATTCATGCGTTTGCTCACTCAAATTGCTCAGGGCTCGTTTTTAGGGCGGTTTTCCGCTTTTAAGGGGCAATTGCTCCATAGGGCTCAGATTAGCACAGAAATCCGCCTCCTCATTCCATTTTCCTCAATGAATCCAAAATGCTAGAAGCTTTTCCGAAATTCATGCGTTTCCGCCTCCAAATTGGTCACGGGTCCTTTTGACGGCGGTTTTGCTATTTCAAGGGGCAATTGCTCCACAAGACTCAGGTTGCCACTGAAATCCGCCTCCTGATTCCATTTTCCTCAAGGAATCCAGAATGTAAGACGCTTTTCTGAAATTCATGCGTTTCCTCCCGAAAATTGCTCACGGCTCGTTTTGAGGGCGGTTTTGCGCTTTCAAGGGCAATTGCTCCATAGGGCTCGGATTAGCACGGAAATCCGCCTCCTCATTCCATTTTCCACAAGGAATCCAAAATGGTAGACGCTTTTCCGAAATTCATGCGTTTCCTCCCCCAAATTGCTCACGGCTCGTTTTGAGGGCGGTTTTCCGCTTTTAAGGGCAATTGCTCCATAGGGCTCGGATTAGCACGGAAATCCGCCTCCTCATTCCATTTTCCACAAGGAATCCAAAATGGTAGACGCTTTTCCGAAATTCATGCGTTTCCTCCCGAAAATTGCTCACGGCTCGTTTTGAGGGCGGTTTTGCGCTTTCAAGGGCAATTGCTCCATAGGGCTCGGATTTGCACGGAAATCCGCCTCCTCATTCCATTTTCCACAAGGAATCCAAAATGGTAGACGCTTTTCCGAAATTCATGCGTTTCCTCCCGAAAATTGCTCACGGCTCGTTTTGAGGGCGGTTTTGCGCTTTCAAGGGTCAATTGCTCCACAGGGCTCGGATTTGCACGGAAATCCGCCTCCTCATTCCATTTTCCACAAGGAATCCAGAATGTAAGACGCTTTTCGAAATTCATGCGTTTCCTCCCAAAATTGCTCACGGCTCGTTTTGAGGGCGGTTTTCCGCGTTTAAGGGGCAATTGCTCCATTGGGCTCGGATTAGCACGGAAATCCGCCACCTCTTTCCATGTTCCTCAAGGAATCCAATATGGTAGACGCTTTTCCGAAATTCATGCCTTTCCGCCCCAAAATTACTCCTGGCTCGTTTTGAGGGCGGTTTTGCGCTTTCAAGGGGCAATTGCTCCACAGGACTCGGGTTTGCACGAAATCCGCCTCCTCATTCCATTTTCCACAAGGAATCCAAAATGGTAGACGGTTTTCCGATATTCATGCTTTTCCGCCCCCAAATTGCTCCTGGCTCGTTTTGAGGGCGGTTTTGCGCTTTCAAGGGTCAATTGCTCCACAGGGCTCGGATTTGCACGGAAATCCGCCTCCTCATTCCATTTTCCTTAAGGAATCCAAAATGGTAGACGCTTTTCCGAAATTCATGCGTCTCCTCCCCCAAATTGGTCACGGCTCATTTTGAGGGCGGTTTTGCTCTTTCAAGGGGAATTGCTCCACAATGGTAGACGCTTTTCCGAAATTCATGCGTTTCCTCCCCCAAATTGCTCCTGGCTCGTTTTGAGGGCGGTTTTGCGCTTTCAAGGGGCAATTGCTCCACAGGGCTCGTATTTGCACGGAAATCCGCCTCCTCATTCCATTTTCCTCAAGGAATCCAAAATGGTAGACGCTTTTCCGAAATTCATGCGTTTCCACCCCGAAATTGCTCGTGGCTCGTTTTGAGGGCGGTTTTGCGCTTTCAAGGGCAATTGCGCCGCGGGGCTCGGATTTCCACGAAAATCCCCCTACTCAATCGATTTTCCACAAGGAATCCAAAATGGTAGACGCTTTTCGAAATTCATGCGTTTCCTCCCAAAATTGCTCACGGCTCGTTTTGAGGGCGGTTTTGCGCTTTCAAGGGGCAATTGCTCCACAGGGCTCGGATTAGCACGGAAATCCGCCTCCTGATTCCATTTTCCTCAAGGAATCCAAAATGGTAGCTGCTTTTCCGAAATTCATGCCTATCCGCCCCCAAATTGCTCGTGGCTCGTTTTAAGGGCGGTTTTGCGCCTTTAAAGGGCAATTGCTCCATTGGGCTCAGATTAGCACTGAAATCCGCCTCCTCATTCCATTTTCCACAAGGAATCCAAAATGGTAGACGCTTTTCCGAAATTCATGTGTTTCCTCCCGAAAATTGCTCACGGCTCGTTTTGAGGTCGGTTTTGCGCTTTCAAGGGGCAATTGGTCCATAGGGCTCGGATTTGTACGGAAATCCCCCTCCTCATTCCATTTTCCACAAGGAATCCAAAATGGTAGACGCTTTTCCGAAATTCATGCGTTTCCTCCCGAAAATTGCTCACGGCTCGTTTTGAGGGCGGTTTTGCGCTTTCAAGGGGCAATTGTTCCACCTTTTCCGAAATTCATGCGTCTCCTCCCCCAAATTTCTCGCGGCTCATTTTGAGGGCGGTTTTCCGCTTTTAAAGGGCAATTGCTCCATTGGGCTAAGATTAGCAAAGAAATCCGCCTCGTCATTCCATTTTCCTCAAGGAATCCAAAATGGTAGACGCTTTTCAGAAATTCATGCGTTTCCGCCCCAAAATTGCTCCTGGCTCGTTTTGAGGGCGGTTTTGCGCTTTTAAGGGGCAATTGCTCCATAGGGCTCGGATTTGCACGGAAATCCGCCTCCTCATTCCATTTTCCACAAGGAATCCAAAATGGTAGACGCTTTTCCGAAATTCATGCGTTTCCTCCCGAAAATTGCTCACGGCTCGTTTTGAGGGCGGTTTTGCGCTTTCAAGGGCAATTGCTCCACGGGGCTCGGTTTCCACTGAAATCCGCCTCCTCATTCCATTTTCCACAAGGAATCCAAAATGGTAGACGCTTTTCCGAAATTCATGCGTTTCCTCCCCCAAATTGGTCACGGCTCATTTTGAGGGCGGTTTTGCTCTTTCAAGGGGCAATTGCTCCACGAGGGCTCGGGTTTCCACTGAAAGCCGCCTCCTCATTCCATTTTCCACAAGGAATCCAATATGGTAGACGCTTTTCCGAAATTCATGCGTTTCCGACCCCAAATTGCTCGCGGCTCGTTTTGAGGGCGGTTTTGCGCTTTCAAGGGGCAATTGCTGCAAAGGGCTCGGATTTCAACGGAAATCCCCCTCCTCATTCCATTTTCCACACGGAACCCAAAATGGTCGACGCTTTTCCCAAATTCATGCGTTTCCTCCCGAAAATTGCTCACGGCTCGTTTTGAGGGCGGTTTTGCGCTTTCAAGGGTCAATTGCTCCACAGGGCTCGGATTTGCACGGAAATCCGCCTCCTCATTCCATTTTCCTCAAGGAATCCAAAATTGCAGACTCTTTTCCAAAATTCATGCGTTTCCTCCCGAACATTGCTCACGGCTCGCTTTGAGTGCGGTTTTGCGCTTTCAAAGGGCAATTGCTCCACGGGGCTCGGGTTTCCACTGAAAGCCGCCTCCTCATTCCATTTTCCACAAGGAATCCAAAATGGTAGACGCTTTTTCGAAATTCATGCGTTTCCTCCCGAAAATTGCTCACGGCTCGTTTTGAGGGCGGTTTTGCGCTTTCAAGGGGCAATTGCTCCATAGGGCTCGGATTTGCACGGAAATCCGCCTCCTCATTCCATTTTCCACAAGGAATCCAAAATGGTAGACGCTTTTCCGAAATTCATGCGTTTCCTCCCGAAAATTGCTCACGGCTCGTTTTGAGGGCGGTTTTGCGCTTTCAAGGGTCAATTGCTCCACAGGGCTCGGATTTGCACGGAAATCCGCCTCCTCATTCCATTTTCCACAAGGAATCCAAAATGGTAGATTTCCGAAATTCATCCGTTTTCTCCCGAAAGTTGCTCACGGCTCGTTTTGAGGGCAGTCTTGCGCTTTCAAGGGGCAATTGGTCCACAGGCCTCGGGTTTCCACTGAAATCCGCCTCCTCATTCCATTTTCCACAAGGAATCCAAAATGGTAGACGCTTTTCCGAAATTCATGCGTTTCCACCCCCAAATTGCTCACGGCTCGTTTTGAGGGCGGTTTTGCGCTTTCAAGGGGCAATTGCTCCATAGGGCTCGGATTTGCACGGAAATCCGCCTCCTCATTCCATTTTCCTCAAGGAATCCAAAATGGTAGACGCTTTTCCGAAATTCATGCGTTTCCGAACCCAAATTGCTCGTGGCTCCTTTTGAGGGCGGTTTTGCGCTTTCAAGGGGCAATTGCTCCATAGGGCTCGGATTTCCACGGAAATCCCCCTCCTCATTCCATTTTCCACAAGGAATCCAAAATGGGAGACGCTTTTCCGAAATTCATGCGTTTCCTCCCGAAAATTGCTCACGGCTCGTTTTGAGGGCGGTTTTGCGCATTCAAGGGCAATTGCTCAACAGGGCTCGGATTTGCACGGAAATCCGCCTCCTCATTCCATTTTCCTCAAGGAATCCAAAATGGTAGACGCTTTTCCGAAATTCATGCGTCTCCTCCCCCAAATTGCTCACGGCTCATTTTGAGGGCGGTTTTGCGCTTTCAAGGGGCAATTGCTCCACAGGGGCTCGGAATTGCACGGAAATCCCCCTCCTCATTCCGTTATCCTCAAGGAATCCAAAATTGCAGACGCTTTTCCAAAATTCATGCGTTTCCTCCCGAAGATTGCTCCCGGCTCGTTTTGAGTGCGGTTTTGCGCTTCCAAAGGATAACTGCTCCACGGGGCTCGGCTTTCCACTGAAATCCGCCTCCTCATTCCATTTTCCACAAGGAATCCAGAATGTAAGACGCTTTTGCGAAATTCATGCGTTTCCTCCCGAAAATTGCTCACGGCTCGTTTTGAGGGCGGTTTTGCGCTTTCAAGGGGCAATTGCTCCACAGGGCTCGGATTTGCACGGAAATCCGCCTCCTCATTCCATTTTCCACAAGGAATCCAAAATGGTAGACGCTTTTCCGAAATTCATGCGTTTCCTCCCGAAAATTGCTCACGGCTCGTTTTGAGGGCGGTTTTGCGCTTTCAAAGAGCAATTGCTCCACAGGGCTCGGATTTGCACGGAAATCCGCATCCTCATTCCATTTTCCACAAGGAATCCAAAATGGTAGACGCTTTTCCGAAATTCATGCGTTTCCTCCCGAAAATTGCTCACGGCTCGTTTTGAGGGCGGTTTTGCGCTTTCAAGGGGCAATTGCTCCATAGGGCTCGGATTTGCACAGAAATCCGCCTCCTCATTCCATTTTCCACAAGGAATCCAAAATGGTATACGCTTTTCCGAAATTCATGCGTCTCCTCCCCCAAATTGGTCACGGCTCATTTTGAGGGCGGTTTTGCTCTTTCAAGGGCAATTGCTCCACGGGCTCGGGTTTGCACGAAATCCCCCTCCTCATTCCATTTTCCACAAGGAATCCAAAATGGTAGACGCTTTTCCGAAATTCATGCGTTTCCTCCCGAAAATTGCTCACGGCTCGTTTTGAGGGCGGTTTTGCGCTTTCAAGGGTCAATTGCTCCACAGGGCTCGGACAAAGAAATCCGCCTCCTCATTCCATTTTCCTCAAGGAATCCAAAATGGTAGACGCTTTTCCGAAATTCATGCGTTTCCTCCCGAAAATTGCTCAGGGCTCGTTTTGAGGGCGGTTTTGCGCTACGAAAATTGCTCACGGCTCGTTTTGAGGGCGGTTTTGCGCTTTCAAGGGTCAATTTCTCCACAGGGCTCGGATTTGCACTGAAATCCGCCTCCTCATTCCATTTTCCACAAGGAATCCAAAATGGTAGACGCTTTTCCGAAATTCATGCGTTTCCTCCCGAAAATTGCTCACGGCTCGTTTTGAGGTCGGTTTTGCGCTTTCAAGGGGCAATTGCTCCATAGGGCTCGGAATTGCACGGAAATCCCCCTCCTCATTCCATTTTCCTCAAGGAATCCAAAATTGCAGACGCTTTTCCAAAATTCATGCGTTTCCTCCCGAAAATTGCTCACGGCTCGTTTTGAGTGCGGTTTTGCGCTTTCAAGGGGCAATTGCTCCACAGGGCTCGGATTTGCACGGAAATCCGCCTCCTCATTCCATTTTCCACAAGGAATCCAAAATGGTAGACGGTTTTCTGAAATTCATGCGTTTCCGCCCACAAATTGCTCCTGGTTCGTTTTGTGGGCGGTTTTGCACTTTCATGGGGCAATTGCTCCACAGGGCTCGGAGTGGCACGGAAATCCGCCTCCTCATTCCATTTTCCACAAGGAATCCAAAATGGTAGACGCTTTTCCGAAATTCATGCGTTTCCTCCCGAAAATTGCTCACGGCTCGTTTTGAGGCGGTTTTGCGCTTTCAAGGGGCAATTGCTCCACAGGAGTCCGGTTTCCACTGAAATCCGCCTCCTCATTCCATTTTCCTCAAGGAATCCAAAATGGTAGACGCTTTTTCCGAAATTCATGCGTTTCCGCCCCCAAATTGCTCACGGCTCGTTTTGAGGGCGGTTTTGCGCTTTCAAGGGTCAATTGCTCCACAGGGCTCGGATTTGCACGGAAATCCGCCTCCTCATTCCATTTTCCACAAGGAATCCGAAATGAAAGACGCTTTTCCGAAATTCATGCGTTTCCTCCCGAAAATTGCTCACGGCTCGTTTTGAGGGCGGTTTTGCTCTTTCAAGGGGCAATAGATCCACAGGCCTCGGGTTTCCACTGAAATCCGCCTCCTCATTCCATTAACCACAAGGAATCCAAAATGGTAGACGCTTTTCCGAAATTCATGCGTTTCCTCCCGAAAATTGCTCACGGCTCGTTTTGAGGGCGGTTTTGCGCTTTCGAGTGGAAATTGCTCGATAGGGCTCGGATTTGCACGGAAATTCGCCTCCTCATTCCATTTTCCTCAAGGAATCCAAAATTGCAGACGCTTTTCGAAAATTCATGCGTTTCCTCCCGAACATTGCTCACGGCTCGCTTTGAGTGCGGTTTTACGCTTTCAAAGGGGAACTGCTCCACGGGGCTCGGGTTTCCACTGAAAGCCGCCTTCTCATTCCATTTTCCACAAGGAATCCAGAATTTAAGACGCTTTTCCGAAATTCATGTGTTTCCTCCCGAAAATTGCTCACGGCTCGTTTTGAGGGCGGTTTTGCGCTTTCAAGGGTCAATTGCTCCACTTGGCTCGGATTTGCACGGAAATCCGCCTCCTCATTCCATTTTCCACAAGGAATCCTAAATGGTAGATGCTTTTCCGAAATTCATGCGTTTCCTCTCGAAAATTGCTCACGACTCGTTTTGAGGGCGGTTTTCCGCTTTCAAGGGGCAATTGCTCCACGGGGCTCGGTTTGTACTGAAAGCCGCCTCCTCATTCCATTTTACACAAGGAATCCAAAATGGTAGACGCTTTTCCGAAATTCATGCGTTTCCTCCCGAAAATTGCTCACGCCTCGTTTTGAGGGCGGTTTTGCGCTTTCAGGGGCAATTTCTCCACAGGGCTCGGATTTGCACGGAAATCCGCCTCCTCATTCCATTTTCCACAAGGAATCCAAAATGGTAGACGCTTTTCCGAAATTCATGCGTTTCCTCCCGAAAATTGCTCACGGCTCGTTTTGAGGGCGGTTTTGCGCTTTCAAAGGCAAATTGCTCCACGGGCTCGGATTTGCACGGAAATTCGCCTCCTCATTCCATTTTCCACAAGGAATCCAAAATGGGAGACGCTTTTCGAAATTCATGGGTTTCCTCCCGAAAATTGCTCACGGCTCGTTTTGAGGGCGGTTTTGCGCTTTCAAGGGGCCATTGCTCCACACGGCTCGGATTTGCACGGAAATCCGCCTCCTCATTCCATTTTCCAAAAGGAATCCAGAATTTAAGACGCTTTTCCGAAATTCATGCGTTTCCTCCCGAAAATTGCTCACGGCTCGTTTTGAGGGCGGTTTTGCGCTTTCAAGGGCAATTGCTCCACAGGGCTCGGAATTGCACTGAAATCCGCCTCCTCATTCCATTTTCCACAAGGAATCCAAAATGGTAGACGCTTTTCCGAAATTCATGCGTTTCCTCCCGAAAATTGCTCACGGCTCGTTTTGAGGGCGGTTTTGCGCTTTCAAGGGTCAATTGCTCCACAGGGCTCGGATTTGCACGGAAATCCGCCTCCTCATTCCATTTTCCACAAGGAATCCAAAATGGTAGACGCTTTTCCGAAATTCATGCGTTTCCTCCCGAAAATTGCTCACGGCTCGTTTTGAGGGCGGTTTTCCGCTTTCAATGGGAAATTGCTCCATAGGCCTCGGCTTTCCTCTGAAATCCGCCTCCTCATTACATTTTCCACAAGGAATCCAAAATGGTAGACGCTTTTCCGAAATTCATGCGTTTCCTCCCGAAAATTGCTCACGGCTCGTTTTGAGGGCGGTTTTGCGCTTTCAAGGGGCAATTGCTCCACAGGGCTCGGGTTTCCACTGAAAGTCGCCTCCTCATTCCATTTTCCACAAGGAATCCAAAATGGTAGACGCTTTTCCGAAATTCATGCGTTTCCTCCCGAAAATTGCTCACGGCTCGTTTTGAGGGCGGTTTTGCGCTTTCAAGGGTCAATTGCTCCATAGGGCTCGGATTTGCACGGAAATTCGCCTCCTCATTCCATTTTCCACAAGGAATCCAAAATGGTAGACGCTTTTCCGAAATTCATGCGTTTCCTCCCGAAAATTGCTCACGGCTCGTTTTGAGGGCGGTTTTGCGCTTTCGAAGGGCAAATGCTCCACAGGCCTCGGGTTTCCACTGAAATCCGCCTCCTCATTCCATTTTCCACAAGGAATCCAAAATGTAAGACGCTTTTCCGAAATTCATGCGTTTCCTCCCGAAAATTGCTCACGGCTCGTTTTGAGGCGGTTTTGCGCTTTCAAGGGCAATTGCTCCACGGGGCTCGGATTTGCACGAAATCCGCCTCCTCATTCCATTTTCCACAAGGAATCCAAAATGGTAGACGCTTTTCCGAAATTCATGCGTTTCCTCCCGAAAATTGCTCACGGCTCGTTTTGAGGGCGGTTTTGCGCTTTCAAGGGTCAATTGCTCCACGGGGCTCGGTTTGCACGGAAATCCGCCTCCTCATTCCATTTTCCACAAGGAATCCAAAATGGTAGACGCTTTTCCGAAATTCATGCGTTTCCTCCCGAAAATTGCTCACGGCTCGTTTTGAGGTCGGTTTTGCGCTTTCAAGGGGCAATAGATCCACAGGGCGCGGATTTGCACGGAAATCCCCCTCCTCATTCCATTTTCCTCAAGGAATCCAAAATTGTAGACGCTTTTCCCAAATTCATGCGTTTCCTCCCGAAAATTGCTCACGGCTCGTTTTGAGGTCGGTTTTGCGCTTTCGAGTGGAAATTGCTCCATAGGGCTCGGATTTGCACGGAAATCCGCCTCCTCATTCCATTTTCCTCAAGGAATCCAAAATTGCAGACTCTTTTCCAAAATTCATGCGTTTCCTCCCGAACATTGCTCACGGCTCGCTTTGAGTGCGGTTTTGCGCTTTCAAGGGCAATTGCTCCACAGGGCTCGGAATTGCACGGAAATCCGCCTCCTCATTCCATTTTCCACAAGGAATCCAAAATGGTAGACGCTTTTCCGAAATTCATGCGTTTCCTCCCGAAAATTGCTCACGGCTCGTTTTGAGGGCGGTTTTGCGCTTTCAAGGGTCAATTGCTCCACTGGGCTCGGATTTGCACGAAATCCGCCTCCTCATTCCATTTTACTCAAGCAATCCAAAATGGTAGACGCTTTTCCGCTCACGGCTCGTTTTGAGGGCGGTTTTGCGCTTTCAAGGGGCAATTGCTCCACAGGGCTCGGATTTCAACGGAAATCCGCCTCCTCGTTCCATTTTCCACACGGAACCCAAAATAGTCGACGCTTTTCCCAAATTCATGCGTTTCCTCCCAAAATTGCTCACGGCTCGTTTTGAGGGCGGTTTTGCGCTTTCAAGGGCAATTGCTCCACGGGGCTCGGATTTGCACGAAATCCGCCTCCTCATTCCATTTTCCACAAGGAATCCAAAATGGTAGACGCTTTTCCGAAATTCATGCCTATCCGCCCCAAATTGCTCGTGGCTCGTTTTAAGGGCGGTTTTGCGCTTTAAAGGGCAATTGCTCCATAGGGCTCGGATTTCCACTGAAATCCGCCTCCTCATTCCATTTTCCACAAGGAATCCAAAATGGTAGACGCTTTTCCAAAATTCATGCGTTTCCGCCCCCAAATTGCTCCTGGCTCGTTTTGAGGGCGGTTTTGCGCTTTCAAGGGCAATTGCTCCACAACAAGGAATCCAAAATGGTAGACGCTTTTCCGAAATTCATGCGTTTCCTCCCCCAAATTGCTCACGGCTCCTTTTGAGGGCGGTTTTGCGCTTTCAAGGGGCAATTGCTCCGCAGGGCTCAGATTTCCACTGAAATCCGCCTCCTCATTCCATTTTCCAGAAGGAATCCAAAATGGGAGACGCTATTTCGAAATTCATGCGTTTCCTCCCGAAAATTTCTTACGGCTCGTTTTGAGGGCGGTTTTGCGCTTTCGAGTGGAAATTGTTCCATAGGGCTTGGATTTGCACGGAATCCGCCTCCTCATTCCATTTTCCTCAAGGAATCCAAAATGGTAGACGCTTTTCCAAAATTCATGCGTTTCCTCCAAAAATTGCTCACGGCTCGTTTTGAGGGCGGTTTTCCGCGTTTAAAGGGCAATTGGTCCGTAGGGCTCAGATTTGCACGGAAATCCGCCTCCTCATTCCATTTTCCACAAGGAATCCAAAATGGTAGACGCTTTTCCGAAATTCATGCGTTTCCTCCCGAAAATTGCTCACGGCTCGTTTTGAGGGCGGTTTTGCGCTTTCAAGGGGCAATTGCTCCACAGGCCTCGGGTTTCCACTGAAATCCGCCTCCTCATTCCATTTTCCAGAAGGAATCCAAAATGGGAGACGCTATTTCGAAATTCATGCGTTTCCTCCCGAAAATTTCTTACGGCTCGTTTTGAGGGCGGTTTTGCGCTTTCAAGGGGCAATTGCTCCACAGGGCTCGGATTTGCACGGAAATCCGCCTCCTCATTCCATTTTCCACAAGGAATCCAAAATGGTAGACGCTTTTCCGAAATTCATGCGTTTCCTCCCGAAAATTGCTCACGGCTCGTTTTGAGGGCGGTTTTGCGCTTTCAAGGGGCAATTGCTCCACAGGGCTCGGATTTGCACGGAAATCCGCCTCCTCATTCCATTTTCCACAAGGAATCCAAAATGGTAGACGCTTTTCCGAAATTCATGCGTTTCCTCCCGAAAATTGCTCACGACTCGTTTTGAGGGCGGTTTTGCGCTTTCAAGGGGCAATTGCTCCGTAGGGCTCGGAATTGCACGAAAATCCCCATCCTCATTCCATTTTCCTCAAGTAATCCAAAATTGCAGACGCTTTTCCGAAATTCATGCGTTTCCTCCCGAAAATTGCTCACAGCTCGTTTTGAGGGCGGTTTTTCGCTTTCAAGGGACAACTGCTCCACAGGGCTCGGATTTCCACTGAAATCCGCCTCCTCATTCCATTTTCCACAAGGAATCCAAAATGGTAGACGCTTTTCCGAAATTCATGCGTTTCCTCCCGAAAATTGCTCACGGCTCGTTTTGAGGGCGGTTTTGCGCTTTCAAGGGTCAATTGCTCCACACGGCTCGGATTTGCACGGAAATCCGCCTCCTCATTCCATTTTCCACAAGGAATCCAAAATGGTAGACGCTTTTCCGAAATTCATGCGTTTCCTCCCGAAAATTGCTCACGGCTCGTTTTGAGGGCGGTTTTGCGCTTTCAAGGGTCAATTGCTCCACACGGCTCGGATTTGCACGGAAATCCGCCTCCTCATTCCATTTTCCACAAGGAATCCAAAATGGTAGACGCTTTTCCGAAATTCATGCGTTTCCTGCCGAAAATTGCTCACGGCTCGTTTTGAGGGCGGTTTTGCGCTTTGAAGGCGCAATTGCTCCACAGGGCTCGGATTTGCACGGAAATCCCCCCTCTTTCCATTTTCCTCAAGGAATCGATAATGGTACACGCTATTCCGAAATTCATGCGCTTCCTCCCTAAAATTGCTCACGGCTCGTTTTGAGGGCGGTTTTGCGCTTTCAAGGGGCAATTGCTCCACAGGGCTCGGATTTGCACGGAAATCCGCCTCCTCATTCCATTTTCCACAAGGAATCCAAAATGGTAGACGCTTTTCCGAAATTCATGCGTTTCCTCCCGAAAATTGCTCCTGGCTCGTTTTGAGGGCGGTTTTGCGCTTTCAGGGGGCAATTGCTCTACGGGACTCGGATTTCCACGAAAATCCACGTCCTCATTCCATTTTCCACAAGGAATCCAAAATGGTAGACGCTTTTCCGAAATTCATGCGTTTCCTCCCGAAAATTGCTCACGGCTCGTTTTGAGGGCGGTTTTGCGCTTTCAAGGGTCAATTGCTCCACTGGGCTCGGATTTGCACGGAAATCCGCCTCCTCATTCCATTTTCCACAAGGAATCCAAAATGGTAGACGCTTTTCCGAAATTCATGCGTTTCCTCCCGAAAATTGCTCACGGCTCGTTTTGAGGGCGGTTTTGCGCTTTCAAGGGGAAATTGCTCCATAGGGCTCGGATTTGCAGGGAAATCCGCCTCCTCATTCAGTTTTCCACAAGGAATCCAAAATGGTAGACGCTTTTCCAAAATTCATGCGTTTCCGCCCCAAATTGCTCCTGGCTCGTTTTGTGGGCTGTTTTGCGCTTTCAAGGGGCAATTGCAGCACAGGAGTCGGGTTTCCACTGAAATCCGCCTCCTGATTCCATTTTCCTCAAGGAATCCAAAATGGTAGACGCTTTTCCGAAATTCATGCGTTTCCTCCCCCAAATTGCTCACGGCTCGTTTTGAGGGCGGTTTTGCGCTTTCAAGGGGCAATTGCTCCACAGGGCTCGGATTTGCACGGAAATCCGCCTCCTCATTCCATTTTCCACAAGGAATCCAAAATGGTAGACGCTTTTCCGAAATTCATGCGTTTCCTCCCGAAAATTGCTCACGGCTCGTTTTGAGGGCGGTTTTGCGCTTTCAAGGGTCAATTGCTCCACAGGGCTCGGATTTGCACGGAAATCCGCCTCCTCATTCCATTTTCCACAAGGAATCCGAAATGGTAGACGCTTTTCCGAAATTCATGCGTTTCCTCCCCCAAATTGCTCACGGCTCCTTTTGAGGGCGGTTTTGCTCTTTCAAGGGGAAATGGTAGACGCTTTTCCGAAATTCATGCGTTTCCTCCCGAAAATTGATCACGGCTCGTTTTGAGGGCGGTTTTGCGCTTTCAACGGGAAATTGCTCCATAGGGCTCGGATTTGCACGGAAATCCGCCTCCTCATTCCATTTTCCACAAGGAATCCAAAATGGTAGACGCTTTTCCGAAATTCATGCGTTTCCTCCCGAAAATTGCTCACGGCTCGTTTTGAGGGCGGTTTTGCGCTTTCAAGGGGCAATTGCTCCATAGGGCTCGGATTTGCACGGAAATCCGCCTCCTCATTCCATTTTCCTCAAGGAATCCAAAATGGTAGACGCTTTTCCGAAATTCATGCGTTTCCGCCCCCAAATTGCTCCTGGCTCGTTTTGAGGGCGGTTTTGCGCTTTCAGGGGGCAATTGCTCCACAGGGCTCGGATTTCCACGAAAATCCGCCTCCTCATTCCATTAACCACAAAGAATCCAAAATGGTAGACGTTTTTCCGAAATTCATGCGTTTCCTCCCGAAAATTGCTCACGGCTCGTTTTGAGGGCGGTTTTCCGCTTTCAAGGGGCAATTGCTCCACACGGCTCGGATTTGCACGGAAATCCGCCTCCTCATTCCATTTTCCACAAGGAATCCAAAATGGTAGACGCTTTTCCGAAATTCATGCGTTTCCTCCCGAAAATTGCTCACGGCTCGTTTTGAGGGCGGTTTTGCGCTTTCAAGGGGCAATTGCTCCACAGGGCTCGGAATTGCACGGAAATCCCCCTCCTCATTCAATTTTCCTCAAGGAATCCGAAATGATAGACGCTTTTCAGAAATTCATGGGTTTCCTCCCGAAAATTGCTCACGGCTGGTTTTGAGGTCGATTTTGCGCTTTCAAGGGGCAATTGGTCCAGAGGGCTCGGATTTGCACGGAAATCCGCCTCCTCATTCCATTTTCCACAAGGAATCCAAAATGGTAGACGCTTTTCCGAAATTCATGCGTCTCCTCCCCCAAATTGGTCACGGCTCATTTTGAGGGCGGTTTTGCGCTTTCAAGGGCAATTGCTCCACAGGGCTCGGATTTGCACGGAAATCCGCCTCCTCATTCCATTTTCCACAAGGAATCCAAAATGGTAGACGCTTTTCCGAAATTCATGCGTTTCCTCCCGAAAATTGCTCACGGCTCGTTTTGAGGGCGGTTTTGCGCTTTCAAGGGTCAATTGCTCCACTGGGCTCGGATTTGCACGGAAATCCGCCTCCTCATTCCATTTTCCACAAGGAATCCAAAATGGTAGACGCTTTTCCGAAATTCATGCGTTTCCTCCCGAAAATTGCTCACGGCTCGTTTTGAGGGCGGTTTTGCGCTTTCAAGGGTCAATTGCTCCACAGGGTTCGGATTTGCACGGAAATCCGCCTCCTCATTCCATTTTCCACAAGGAATCCAAAATGGTAGACGCTTTTCCGAAATTCATGCGTTTCCTCCCGAAAATTGCTCACGGCTCGTTTTGAGGGCGGTTTTGCGCTTTCAAGGGGCAATTGCTCCACAGGGCTCGGATTTGCACGGAAATCCGCCTCCTCATTCCATTTTCCACAAGGAATCCAAAATGGTAGACGCTTTTCCGAAATTCATGCGTTTCCGTCCCCAAATTGCTCGTGGCTCCTTTTGAGGCGGTTTTGCGCTTTCAAGGGGCAATTGCTCCACAGGTCTCGGATTTGCACGGAAATCCGCCTCCTCATTCCATTTTCCACAAGGAATCCGAAATGAAAGACGCTTTTCCGAAATTCATGCGTGTCCTCCATCAAATTGCTCACGGCTCGTTTTGAGGTCGGTTTTGTGCTTTCAAGGGGCAATTGCTCCACTGGGCTCGGATTTGCACGGAAATCCGCCTCCTCATTCCATTTTCCACAAGGAATCCTAAATGGTAGATGCTTTTCCGAAATTCATGCGTTTCCTCTCGAAAATTGCTCACGACAAGGTGCAATTGCTCCACAGGGCTCGTATTTGCACGGAAATCCGCCTCCTCATTCCATTTTCCTCAAGGAATCCAAAATGGTAGACGCTTTTCCGAAATTCATGCGTTTCCGCCCCCAAATTGCTCCTGGCTCGTTTTGAGGGCGGTTTTGCGCTTTCAAGGGGCAATTGCTCCATAGGGCTCGGATTTGCACGGAAATCCGCCTCCTCATTCCATTTTCCTCAAGGAATCCAAAATGGTAGACGCTTTTCGAAATTCATGCGTTTCCTCTCGAAAATTGCTCACGGCTCGTTTTGAGCGCGGTTTTGCGCTTTCAACGGGTCAATTGCTCCACGGGGCTCGGATTTGCACGGAAATCCGCCTCCTCATTCCATTTTCCACAAGGAATCCTAAATGGTAGACGCTTTTCCGAAATTCATGCGTTTCCTCTCGAAAATTGCTCACGGCTCGTTTTGAGGGCGGTTTTGCGCTTTCAAGGGGCAATTGCTCCACAGGAGTCCGGTTTCCACTGAAATCCGCCTGCAGATTGCATTTTCCACAAGGAATCCAAAATGGTAGACGCTTTTCCGAAATTCATGCGTTTCCGGCCCGAAATTGCTCGTGGCTCGTTTTGAGGGCGGTTTTGCGCTTTCAAGGGGCAATTGCTCCACAGGGCTCGGATTGGCACGGAAATCCGCCTCCTCATTCCATTTTCCACAAGGAATCCAAAATGGTAGACGGTTTTCCGAAATTCATGCGTTTCCGCCCACAAATTGCTCGTGGCTCCTTTTGAGGGCGGTTTTGCACTTTCAAGGGGCAATTGCTCCACAGGGCTCGGATTTTCATTGAAATCCACCTCCTTATTTCGTTTTCCACTTGGAATCCAAAATGGTAGACGCTTTTCCGAAATTCATGCGTTTCCTCCCGAAAATTGCTCACGGCTCGTTTTGAGGGCGGTTTTGCGCTTTCAAGGGGCAATTGCTCCACAGGGCTCGGATTTGCACGGAAATCCGCCTCCTCATTCCATTTTCCACAAGGAATCCAAAATGGTAGACTCTTTTCCAAAATTCATGCTTCTCCTCCCAAAATTGCTCACGGCTCGTTTTGAGGCGGTTTTGCGCTTTCAAGGGCAATTGCTCCACGGGGCTCGGATTTGCACGAAATTCGCCTCCTCATTCCATTATCCACAAGGAATCCAAAATGGTAGACGCTTTTCCGAAATTCATGCGTTTCCTCCCGAAAATTGCTCACGGCTCGCTTTGAGGCGGTTTTGCGCTTTAAAGGGAAATTGCTCCATAGGGCTCGGATTTGCACGGAAATCCGCCTCCTCATTCCATTTTCCTCAAGGAATCCAAAATTGCAGACGCTTTTCCAAAATTCATGCGTTTCCTCCCGAACATTGCTCCCGGCTCGTTTTGAGTGCGGTTTTGCGCTTCCAAAGGATAACTGCTCCACGGGGCTCGGCTTTCCACTGAAATCCGCCTCCTCATTCCATTTTCCACAAGGAATCCAGAATGTAAGACGCTTTTGCGAAATTCATGCGTTTCCTCCCGAAAATTGCTCACGGCTCGTTTTGAGGGCGGTTTTCCGCTTTCAAGGGGCAATTGCTCCACAGCGCTCGGATTTGCACGGAAATCCCCCTCCTCATTCCATTTTCCTCAAGGAAACCAAAATTGCAGACGCTTTTCAGAAATTCATGCGTTTCCTCCCGAACATTGCTCACGGCTCGTTTTGAGGGCGGTTTTGCGTTTTCAAGGGGCAATTGCTCCACAGGGCTCGGATTTCCACCAAAATCATCCTCCTCTATAGATTAATGCTAGACGCTTTTCCGAAATTCACTCGTTTCCGCCCCCAAATTGCTCGTGGCTCGTTTTGACGGCGGTTTTGCGCTTTCAAGGGGCAATTGCTCCACAGGGCTCGGATTTACACGGAAATCCGCCTCCTCATTCCATTTCCCTCAAGGAATCCAAAATGGTAGACGCATTTCCGAAATTCATGCGTTTCCGCCCCCAAATTGCTCGTGGCTCGTTTTGAGGGCGGTTTTGCGCTTTCAAGGGGAAATTGCTCCACACGGCTCGGATTTGCACGGAAATCCGCCTCCTCATTCCATTTTCCACAAGGAATCCAAAATGGTAGACGCTTTTCCGAAATTCATGCGTTTCCTCCCGAAAATTGCTCACGGCTCGTTTTGAGGGCGGTTTTGCGCTTTCAAGGGGCAATTGCTCCACAGGACTCGGATTTCCACTGAAATCCGCCTCCTCATTCCATTTTCCACAAGGAATCCAAAATGGTAGACGCTTTTCCGAAATTCATGCGTTTCCTCCCCCAAATTGCTCACGGCTCGTTTTGAGGGCGGTTTTGCGCTTTCAAGGGGAAATTGCTCCATAGGGCTCGGATTTGCACGGAAATCCGCCTCCTCATTCCATTTTCCTCAAGGAATCCAAAATTGCAGACGCTTTTCCAAAATTCATGCGTTTCCTCCCGAACATTGCTCACGGCTCGTTTTGAGTGCGGTTTTGCGCTTTCAAGGGCAATTGCTCCATAGGGCTCAGATTAGCACAGAAATCCGCCTCCTCATTCCATTTTCCACAAGGAATCCAAAATGGTAGACGCTTTTCCGAAATTCATGCGTTTCCTCCCGAAAATTGCTCACGGCTCGTTTTGAGGGCGGTTTTGCGCTTTCAAGGGTCAATTGCTCCACAGGGCTCGGATTTGCACGGAAATCCGCCTCCTCATTCCATTTTCCACAAGGAATCCAAAATGGTAGACGCTTTTCGGAAATTCATGCGTTTCCGCCCCCAAATTGCTCCTGGCTCGTTTTGAGGGCGGTTTTGCGCTTTCAAGGGGCAATTGCTCCATAGGGCTCGGATTTGCACGGAAATCCGCCTCCTCATTCCATTTTCCTCAAGGAATCCAAAATGGTAGACGCTTTTCCGAAATTCATGCGTTTCCTCCCCCAAATTGCTCACGGCTCGTTTTGAGGCGGTTTTGCGCTTTCAAGGGCAATTACTCCAAGGGGCTCGGATTTGCACGGAAATCCGCCTCCTCATTCCATTTTCCACAAGGAATCCAAAATGGTAGACGCTTTTCCGAAATTCATGCGTTTCCTCCCGAAAATTGCTCACGGCTCGTTTTGAGGGCGGTTTTGCGCTTTCAAGGGTCAATTGCTCCACTGGGCTCGGATTTGCACGAAATCCGCCTCCTCATTCCATTTTCCACAAGGAATCCAAAATGGTAGACGCTTTTCCGAAATTCATGCGTTTCCTCCCGAAAATTGCTCACGGCTCGTTTTGAGGGCGGTTTTGCGCTTTCAAAGGAAAATTGCTCCACAAGGCTCGGATTTGCACGGAAATCCGCCTCCTCATTCCATTTTCCACAAGGAATCCAAAATGGTAGACGCTTTTCCGAAATTCATGCGTTTCCTCCCCCAAATTGCTCACGGCTCGTTTTGAGGGCGGTTTTGCGCTTTCAAGGGGCAATTGCTCCATAGGGCTCGGATTTGCACGGAAATCCGCCTCCTCATTCCATTTTCCACAAGGAATCCAAAATGGTAGACGCTTTTCCGAAATTCATGCGTTTCCTCCCCCAAATTGCTCACGGCTCGTTTTGAGGGCGGTTTTGCGCTTTCAAGGGGCAATTGCTCCACAGGGCTCGGATTTGCACGGAAATCCGCCTCCTCATTCCATTTTCCACAAGGAATCCAAAATGGTAGACGCTTTTCCGAAATTCATGCGTTTCCTCCCGAAAATTGCTCACGGCTCGTTTTGAGGGCGGTTTTGCGCTTTCAAGGGGCAATTGCTCCACAGGGCTCGGGTTTCCACTGAAATCCGCCTCCTCATTCCATTTTCCACAAGGAATCCAAAATGGTAGACGCTTTTCCGAAATTCATGCGTTTCCGCCCCCAAATTGCTCGCGGCTCGTTTTGAGGGCGGTTTTGCGCTTTCAAGGGGCAATTGCTCCATAGGGCTCAGATTAGCACAGAAATCCGCCTCCTCATTCCATTTTCCTCAAGGAATCCAAAATGGTAGACGCTTTTCCGAAATTCATGCGTTTCCTCCCCCAAATTGCTCACGGCTCGTTTTGAGGGCGGTTTTGCGCTTTCAAGGGGCAATTGCTCCACAGGGCTCGGATTTGCACGGAAATCCGCCTCCTCATTCCATTTTCCTCAAGGAATCCAAAATGGTAGACGCTTTTCCGAAATTCATGCGTCTCCTTCGAAAATTGCTCACGGCTCGTTTTGAGGGCGGTTTTCCGCTTTCAAGGGGCAATTGCTCCACACGGCTCGGATTTGCACGGAAATCCGCCTCCTCATTCCATTTTCCACAAGGAATCCAGAATTTAAGACGCTTTTCCGAAATTCATGCGTTTCCTCCCGAAAATTGCTCACGGCTCGTTTTGAGGGCGGTTTTGCGCTTTCAAGGGGCAATTGCTCCACGGGCCTCGGATTTCCACTGAAATCCGCCGCCACATTCCATTTTCCACAAGGAATCCAAAATGGTAGACGCTTTTCCGAAATTCATGCGTTTCCTCCCCCAAATTGCTCACGGCTCGTTTTGAGGGCGGTTTTCCGCTTTGAAGGGGCAATTGCTCCATAGGGCTCGGATTTGCACGGAAATCCCCCTCCTCATTCCATTTTCCACAAGGAATCCAAAATGGTAGACGCTTTTCCGAAATTCATGCGTTTCCTCCCAAAATTGCTCACGGCTCGTTTTGAGGGCGGTTTTGCGCTTTCAAGGGAAATTGGTCCAAAGGGCTCGGGTTTGCACGGAAATCCGCCTCCTCATTCCATTTTCCACAAGGAATCCAAAATGGTAGACGCTTTTCCGAAATTCATGCGTTTCCTCCCGAAAATTGCTCACGGCTCGTTTTGAGGGCGGTTTTGCGCTTTCAAGGGGCAAATTGCTCACAGGGCTCGGATTTGCACGGAAATCCGCCTCCTCATTCCATTTTCCACAAGGAATCCAAAATGGTAGACGCTTTTCCGAAATTCATGTGTTTCCTCCCGGAAAATTGCTCACGGCTCGTTTTGAGGGCGGTTTTCCGCTTTCAAGGGGCAATTGCTCCACAGGGCTCGGATTTGCACGGAAATCCGCCTCCTCATTCCATTTTCCACAAGGAATCCAAAATGGTAGACGCTTTTCCGAAATTCATGCGTTTCCTCCCTTAAATTGCTCACGGCTCGTTTTGAGGGCGGTTTTGCGCTTTCAAGGGGCAATTGCTCCATAGGGCTCGGATTTGCACGGAAATCCGCCTCCTCATTCCATTTTCCTCAAGGAATCCAAAATGGTAGACGCTTTTCCGAAATTCATTCGTTTCCGCCCGAAAATTGCTCAAGGCTCGTTTTGAGGCGGTTTTCCGCTTTCAAGGGGCAATTGCTCCACACGGCTCGGATTTGCACGGAAATCCGCCTCCTCATTCCATTTTCCACAAGGAATCCAAAATGGTAGACGCTTTTCCGAAATTCATGCGTTTCCTCCCGAAAATTGCTCGCGGCTCGTTTTGAGGGCGGTTTTGCGCTTTCAAGGGGCAATTGCTCCAAAGGGCTCGGATTTGCATCGAAATCCACCTCCTCATTCCATTTTCCAAAAGGAATCCAAAATGGTAGACGCTTTTCCGAAATTCATGCGTTTGTTCCCGAAATTGCTCGTGGCTCGTTTTAAGGGCGGTTTTGCGCCTTCAAGGGGAAATTGCTCCACAGGGCTCGGATTTTCACGGAAATCCGCCTCCTCATTCCATTTTCCTCAAGGAATCCAAAATGGTAGACGCTTTTCCGAAATTCATGCGTTTCCGCCCCCAAATTGCTCACGGCTCGTTTTGAGGGCGGTTTTGCGCTTTCAAGGGGCAATTGCTCCACAGGGCTCGGATTTGCACAGAAATCCGCCTCCTCATTCCATTTTCCTCAAGGAATCCAAAATGGTAGACGCTTTTCCGAAATTCATGCGTTTCCACCCATGAATTGCTCACGGCTCGTTTTGAGGGCGGTTTTGCGCTTTAAAGGGCAATTGCTCCACGGGGCTCGGATTTGCACGGAAATCCGCCTCCTCATTCCATTTTCCACAAGGAATCCAAAATGGTAGACGCTTTTCCAGAAATTCATGCGTTTCCTCCCAGAAATTGCTCACGGCTCGTTTTGAGGGCGGTTTTGCGCTTTCAAGGGCAATTGCTCCACGGGGCTCGTATTAGCACGGAAATCCGCCTCCTCATTCCATTTTCCACAAGGAATCCAAAATGGTAGACGCTTTTCCGAAATTCATGCGTTTCCGCCCCCAAATTGCTCACGGCTCGTTTTGAGGGCGGTTTTGCGCTTTCAAGGGGCAATTGCTCCATAGGGCTCGGATTTGCACGGAAATCCGCCTCCTCATTCCATTTTCCTCAAGGAATCCAAAATGGTAGACGCTTTTCCGAAATTCATGCGTTTCCTCCCGAAAATTGCTCACGGCTCGTTTTGAGGGCGGTTTTGCGCTTTCAAGGGGCAATTGCTCCACAGGGCTCGGAATTGCACGGAAATCCGCCTCCTCATTCCATTTTCCACAAGGAATCCAAAATGGTAGACGCTTTTCTGAAGTTCATGCGTTTCCGCCCCCAAATTGCTCCTGGCTCGTTTTCAGGGCGGTTTTGCGCTTTCATGGGGAAATTGCTCCACAGGAGTCGGGTTTCCACCGAAATCCGCCCCCTGATTCCATTTTCCTCAAGGAATCCAAAATGGTAGACGCTTTTCCGAAATTCATGCGTTTCCTCCCGAAAATTGCTCACGGCTCGTTTTGAGGGCGGTTTTCCGCGTTTAAGGGGCAATTGCTCCACAGGGCTCGTATTTGCACGGAAATCCGCCTCCTCATTCCATTTTCCTTAAGGAATCCAATATGGTAGACGCTTTTCCGAAATTCATGCGTCTCCTCCCCCAAATTGGTCACGGCTCATTTTGAGGGCGGTTTTGCTCTTTCAAGGGCAATTGCTCCACAGGACTCGGATTTGCACGGAAATCCGCCTCCTCATTCCATTTTCCACAAGGAATCCAAAATGGTAGACGCTTTTCCGAAATTCATGCGTTTCCGCCCCCAAATTGCTCACGGCTCGTTTTGAGGGCGGTTTTGCGCTTTCAAGGGGCAATTGCTCCATAGGGCTCGGATTTGCAGGGAAATCCGCCTCCTCATTCAGTTTTCCACAAGGAATCCAAAATGGTAGACGCTTTTCCAAAATTCATGCGTTTGCTCACTCAAATTGCTCAGGGCTCGTTTTGAGGGCGGTTTTGCGCTTTCAAGGGGCAATTGCTCCACAGCGGTCGGGTTTCCACTGAAATCCGCCTCCTGATTCCATTTTCCTCAAGGAATCCAAAATGGTAGACGCTTTTCGAAAGTTCATGCGTTTCCACCCCCAAATTGGTCCTGGCTCGTTTTCAGGGCGGTTTTGCTCGGTTTTGCGCTTTCAAGGGGCAATTGCTCCATAGGGCTCAGATTTGCACGGAAATCCGCCTCCTCATTCCATTTTCCACAAGGAATCCAAAATGGTAGACGCTTTTCCGAAATTCATGCGTTTCCTCCCGAAAATTGCTCACGGCTCGTTTTGAGGGCGGTTTTGCGCTTTCAAGGGGCAATTGCTCCACAAGGCTCGGATTTGCACGGAAATCCGCCTCCTCATTCCATTTTCCACAAGGAATCCAAAATGGTAGACGCTTTTCCGAAATTCATGCGTTTCCTCCCGAAAATTGCTCACGGCTCGTTTTGAGGGCGGTTTTGCGCTTTCAAGGGTCAATTGCTCCACAGGGCTCGGATTTGCACGGAAATCCGCCTCCTCATTCCATTTTCCACAAGGAATCCAAAATGGTAGACGCTTTTCCGAAATTCATGCGTTTCCTCCCGAAAATTGCTCACGGCTCGTTTTGAGGGCGGTTTTGCGCTTTCAAGGGGCAATTGCTCCACAGGGCTCGGATTTGCACGGAAATCCGCCTCCTCATTCCATTTTCCACAAGGAATCCAAAATGGTAGACGCTTTTCCGAAATTCATGCGTTTCCTCCCCCAAATTGCTCACGGCTCGTTTTGAGGGCGGTTTTGCGCTTTCAAGGAGCAATTGCTCCATAGGGCTCGGATTTGCACGGAAATCCGCCTCCTCATTCCATTTTCCACAAGGAATCCAAAATGGTAGACGCTTTTCCGAAATTCATGCGTTTCCTCCCGAACATTGCTCACGGCTCGTTTTGAGGGCGGTTTTGCGCTTTCAAAGGGCAATTGCTCCACAGGCCACGGCTTTCCACTGAAATCCGCCTCCTCATTCCATTTTCCACAAGGAATCCAGAATGTAAGACGCTTTTTCGAAATTCATGCGTTTCCTCCCGAAAATTGCTCACGGCTCGTTTTGAGGTCGGTTTTGCGCTTTCAAGGGGCAATTGCTCCACAGGGCTCGGATTTGCACGGAAATCCGCCTCCTCATTCCATTTTCCACAAGGAATCCAGAATGGTAGACGCTTTTCCGAAATTCATGCGTTTCCTCCCTCAAATTGCTCACGGCTCGTTTTGAGGGCGGTTTTGCGCTTTCAAGGGGCAATTGCTCCACAGGGCTCGGGTTTCCACTGAAAGTCGCCTCCTCATTCCATTTTCCACAAGGAATCCAAAATGGTAGACGCTTTTCCGAAATTCATGCGTTTCCTCCCGAAAATTGCTCACGGCTCGTTTTGAGGGCGGTTTTGCGCTTTCAAGGGGCAATTGCTCCACAGGGCTCGGATTTGCACGGAAATCCGCCTCCTCATTCCATTTTCCACAAGGAATCCAAAATGGTAGACGCTTTTCCGAAATTCATGCGTTTCCTCCCGAAAATTGCTCACGGCTCGTTTTGAGGGCGGTTTTGCGCTTTCAAGGGGCAATTGCTCCACAGGGCTCGGATTTGCACGGAAATCCGCCTCCTCATTCCATTTTCCACAAGGAATCCAAAATGGTAGACGCTTTTCCGAAATTCATGCGTTTCCTCCCTCAAATTGCTCGTGGCTCCTTTTGAGGGTGGTTTTGCGCTTTGAAAGGGCAATTGCTCCACGGGGCTCGGATTTGAACGGAAATTCCGCTCCTCATTCCATTTTCCACAAGGAATCCAAAATTGCAGACGCTTTTCCAAAATTCATGCGTTTCCTCCCGAACATTGCTCACGGCTCGTTTTGAGTGCGGTTTTGCGCCTTCAAAGGGCAATTGGTCCATCGGGCTCAGATTTGTACCAAAATACCCCTCCTCATTCCATTTTCCACAAGGAATCCAAAATGGTAGACGCTTTTCTGAAATTCATGCGTTTCCTCCCGAAAATTTCTCACGGCTCGTTTTGAGGTCGGTTTTGCGCTTTCAAGGGGCAATTGCTCCACGGGGCTCGGTTTGCACGGAAAGCCGCCTCCTCATTCCATTTTCCACAAGGAATCCAAAATGGTAGACGCTTTTCCGAAATTCATGCGTTTCCTCCCGAAAATTGCTCACGGCTCGTTTTGAGGGCGGTTTTGCGCTTTCAAGAGGCAATTGCTCCACGGGGCTTGGATTTGCACGGTAATCCGCCTCCTCATTCCATTTTCCTCAAGGAATCCAAAATGGCAGACGCTTTTCCAAAATTCATGCGTTTCCTCCCGAACATTGCTCACGGCTCGTTTTGAGGGCGGTTTTGCGCTTTCAAGGGGCAATTGCTCCACAAGGCTCGGATTTTCACGAAAATACGCCTCCTCATTCCATTTTCCACAAGGAATCCAAAATGGTAGACGCTTTTCCGAAATTCATGCGTTTCCTCCCCCAAATTGCTCACGGCTCGTTTTGAGGGCGGTTTTGCGCTTTCAAGGGGCAATTGCTCCACAGGGCTCGGATTTGCACGGAAATCCGCCTCCTCATTCCATTTTCCACAAGGAATCCAAAATGGTATACGCTTTTCCGAAATTCATGCGTCTCCTCCCCCAAATTGGTCACGGCTCATTTTGAGGGCGGTTTTGCTCTTTCAAGGGCCAATTGCTCCACGGGGCTCGGTTTGTACGAAAATCCGCCTCCTCATTCCATTTTCCACAAGGAATCCAAAATGGTAGACGCTTTTCCGAAATTCATGCGTTTCCTCCCGAAAATTGCTCACGGCTCGTTTTGAGGGCGGTTTTGCGCTTTCAAGGGTCAATTGCTCCACAGGGCTCGGATTTGCACGGAAATCCGCCTCCTCATTCCATTTTCCACAAGGAATCCAAAATGGTAGACGGTTTTCTGAAATTCATGCGTTTCCGCCCACAAATTGCTCATGGCTTGTTTTGAGGGCGGTTTTGCGCTTTCAAGGGGCAATTGCTCCACAGGGCTCGGATTTGCACGGAAATCCGCCTCCTCATTCCATTTTCCACAAGGAATCCAAAATGGTAGACGCTTTTCCGAAATTCATGCGTTTCCTCCCGAAAATTGCTCACGGCTCGTTTTGAGGCGGTTTTGCGCTTTCAAGGGGCAATTGCTCCAGAGGGCTCAGATTTCCCTTGAAATCCGCGTACTCGTTCCATTTTCCATAAGCAATCCAAAATGTTAGATGCTTTTCCGAAATTCATGCGTTTCCTCCCCCAAATTGCTCACGGCTCGTTTTGAGGGCGGTTTTGCGCTTTCAAGGGGCAATTGCTCCACAGGAGTCGGGTTTCCACTGAAATCCGCCTCCTGATTCCATTTTCCACAAGGAATCCAAAATGGTAGACGCTTTTCTGAAATTCATGCGTTTCCGCCCCAAAATTGCTCCTGGCTCGTTTCGAGGGCGGTTTTGCGCTTTCAAGGGCAATTGCTCCACGGGGCTCGGTTTGCACGGAAATCCGCCTCCTCATTCCATTTTCCACAAGGAATCCAAAATGGTAGACGCTTTTCCGAAATTCATGCGTTTCCTCCCCCAAATTGCTCACGGCTCGTTTTGAGGGCGGTTTTGCGCTTTCAAGGGGCAATTGCTCCACAGGGCTCGGATTTGCACGGAAATCCGCCTCCTCATTCCATTTTCCACAAGGAATCCAAAATGGTAGACGCTTTTCCGAAATTCATGCGTTTCCTCCCGAAAATTGCTCACGGCTCGTTTTGAGGGCGGTTTTGCGCTTTCAAGGGTCAATTGCTCCACGGGCTCGGGTTTCACGGAAATCCGCCTCCTCATTCCATTTTCCACAAGGAATCCAAAATGGTAGACGCTTTTCCGAAATTCATGCGTTTCCTCCCGAAAATTGCTCACGGCTCGTTTTGAGGGCGGTTTTGCGCTTTCAAGGGGCAATTGCTCCACAGGGCTCGGATTTGCACGAAATCAGCCTCCTAATTCCATTTTCCTCAAGGAATCCAAAATGGTAGACGCTTTTCCGAAATTCATGCGTTTCCTCCCCCAAATTGCTCCTGGCTCGTTTTGAGGGCGGTTTTGCGCTTTCAAGGGCAATTGCTCCACAGGAGTCCGGTTTCCACTGAAATCCGCCTCCAGATTCCATTTTCCACAAGGAATCCAAAATGGTAGACGCTTTTCTGAAATTCATGCGTTTCCTTCCGAAAATTGCTCACGGCTCGTTTTGAGGGCGGTTTTGCGCTTTCAAGGGCAATTGCTCCACGGGGCTCGGATTTGCACGAAATCCGCCTCCTCATTCCATTTTCCACAAGGAATCCAAAATGGTAGACGCTTTTCCGAAATTCATGTGTTTCCTCCTAAAAATTGCTCACGGCTCGTTTTGAGGTCGGTTTTGCGCTTTCAAGGGGCAATTGCTCCACAGGCCTCGGCTTTCCACTGAAATCCGCCTCCTCATTCCATTTTCCACAAGGAATCCAGAATGGAAGACGCTTTTCCGAAATTCATGCGTGTCCTCCATCAAATTGCTCACGGCTCGTTTTGAGGGCGGTTTTACGCTTTCAAGGGGCGTCTCCTCCCCCAAATTGGTCACGGCTCATTTTGAGGGCGGTTTTGCTCTTTCAAGGGCAATTGCTCCACAGGACTCGGGTTTCTACTGAAATCCGCCTCCTGATTCCATTTTCCTCAAGGAATCCAAAATGGTAGACGCTTTTCCGAAATTCATGTGTTTCCGCCCCCAAATTGATCCTGGCTCGTTTTGAGGGCGGTTTTGCGCTTTCAAGGGGCAATTGCTCCACAGGGCTCGGATTTGCACGGAAATCCGCCTCCTCATTCCATTTTCCACAAGGAATCCAAAATGGTAGACGCTTTTCCGAAATTCATGCGTTTCCTCCCGAAAATTGCTCACGGCTCGTTTTGAGGGCGGTTTTGCGCTTTCAAGGGGCAATTGCTCCATAGGGCTCGGATTTGCACGGAAATCCGCCTCCTCATTCCATTTTCCTCAAGGAATCCAAAATGGTAGACGCTTTTCCGAAATTCATGCGTTTCCTCCCCCAAATTGCTCACGGCTCGTTTTGAGGGCGGTTTTGCTCTTTCAAGGGGCAATTGGTCCACAGGACTCGGAGTGGCACTGAAATCCGCCTCCTCATTCCATTTTCCACAAGGGATCAAAAATGGTAGACACTTTTCTGAAATTCATCCGTTTCCTCCCAAATTGCTCACGGCTCGTTTTGAGGGCGGTTTTGCGCTTTCAAGGGGCAATTGCTCCACAGGAGTCGGGTTTCCACTGAAATCCGCCTCCTCATTCCATTTTCCACAAGGAATCCAAAATGGTAGACGCTTTTCCGAAATTCATGCGTTTCCTCCCCCAAATTGCTCACGGCTCGTTTTGAGGGCGGTTTTGCGCTTTCAAGGGGCAATTGCTCCACAGGGCTCGGATTTGCACGGAAATCCGCCTCCTCATTCCATTTTCCACAAGGAATCCAAAATGGTAGACGCTTTTCCGAAATTCATGCGTCTCCTCCCCCAAATTGCTCACGGCTCATTTTGAGGGCGGTTTTGCGCTTTCAAGGGGCAATTGCTCCACAGGGCTCAGACTGAAATCCGCCTCCTCATTCCATTTTCCTCAAGAAATCCTAATTGGTAGACGCTTTTCCGAAATTCATGCGTCTCCTCCCCCAAATTGGTCATGGCTCATTTTGGTGGCGGTTTTGCTCTTTCAAGGGCAATTGCTCCACGAGGGCTCGGATTTGCACGGAAATCCGCCTCCTCATTCCATTTTCCACAAGGAATCCAAAATGGTAGACGCTTTTCCGAAATTCATGCGTTTCCTCCCGAACATTGCTCACGGCTCGTTTTGAGTGCGGTTTTGCGCTTTCAAAGGGCAACTGCTCCACGGGGCTCGGGTTTCCACTGAAAGCCGCCTCCTCATTCCATTTTCCACAAGGAATCCAGAATTTAAGACGCTTTTCCGAAATTCATGTGTTTCCTCCCGAAAATTGCTCACGGCTCGTTTTGAGGGCGGTTTTGCGCTTTCAACGGGCAATTGCTCCACGGGGCTCGGGTTTCCACTGAAATCCGCCTCCTCATTCCATTTTCCACAAGGAATCCAAAATGGCATATGCTTTTCCGAAATTCATGGGTTTCCTCCCGAAAATTGCTCACGGCTCGTTTTGAGGGCGGTTTTGCGCTTTCAAGGGGCCATTGCTCCACACGGCTCGGATTTGCACGGAAATCCGCCTCCTCATTCCATTTTCCAAAAGGAATCCAAAATGGTAGACGCTTTTCCGAAATTCATGCGTTTCCTCCCGAAAATTGCTCACGGCTCGTTTTGAGGGCGGTTTTGCGCTTTCAAGGGGCAATTGCTCCACAGGGCTCGGATTTGCACGGAAATCCGCCTCCTCATTCCATTTTCCACAAGGAATCCAAAATGGTAGACGCTTTTCCGAAATTCATGCGTTTCCTCCCCCAAATTGCTCACGGCTCGTTTTGAGGGCGGTTTTGCGCTTTCAAAGGGCAATTGCTCCACAGGGCTCGGATTTGCACGGAAATCCGCCTCCTCATTCCATTTTCCTCAAGGAATCCAAAATGGTAGACGCTTTTCCGAAATTCATGCGTTTCCTCCCGAAAATTGCTCACGGCTCGTTTTGAGGGCGGTTTTGAGCTTTCAGGGCAATTGCTCCACAGGGCTCGGATTTGAACGGAAATCCGCCTCCTCATTCCATTTTCCACAAGGAATCCAAAATGGTCGACGCTTTTCCGAAATTCATGCGTTTCCTCCAGAAAATTGCTCACGGCTCGTTTTGAGGGCGGTTTTGCGCTTTCAAGGGGCAATTGCTCCACAGGAGTCGGGTTTCCACTGAAATCCGCCTCCTCATTCCATTTTCCTAAAGGAATCCAAAATGGTAGACGCTTTTCCGAAATTCATGCGTTTCCTCCCCCAAATTGCTCACGGCTCGTTTTGAGGGCGGTTTTGCGCTTTCAAGGGGCAATTGCTCCACAGGGCTCGGATTTGCACGGAAATCCGCCTCCTCATTCCATTTTCCACAAGGAATCCAAAATGGTAGACGCTTTTCCGAAATTCATGCGTGTCCTCCCTCAAATTGCTCACGGCTCGTTTTGAGGGCGGTTTTGCGCTTTCAAGGGGCAATTGCTCCACAGGGCTCGGGTTTCCACTGAAAGTCGCCTCCTCATTCCATTTTCCACAAGGAATCCAAAATGGTAGACGCTTTTCCGAAATTCATGCGTTTCCTCCCAAAAATTGCTCACGGCTCGTTTTGAGGGCGGTTTTGCGCTTTCAAGGGGCAATTGCTCCACGGGGCTCGGATTTGCACGAAAGCCGCCTCCTCATTCCATTTTCCTCAAGGAATCCAAAATGGTAGACGCTTTTCCGAAATTCATGGGTTTCCTCCCGAAAATTGCTCACGGCTCGTTTGAGGGTGGTTTTGCGCATTCCAGGGTCAATTGCTCCACAGGGCTCGGATTTGCACGGAAATCCGCCTCCTCATTCCATTTTCCACAAGGAATCCGAAATGAAAGACGCTTTTCCGAAATTCATGCGTTTCCTCCCGAAATTGCTCACGGCTCGTTTTGAGGCGGTTTTGCGCTTTCAAGGGCAATTGCTCCACGGGCCTCGGGTTTGCACGGAAATCCGCCTCCTCATTCCATTTTCCACAAGGAATCCAGAATGTAAGACGCTTTTTCGAAATTCATGCGTTTCCTCCCGAAAATTTCTCACGGCTCGTTTTGAGGGCGGTTTTGCGCTTTCAAGGGGCAATTGCTCCACAGGAGTCCGGTTTCCACTGAAATCCGCCTCCTGATTCCATTTTCCTCAAGGAATCCAAAATGGTAGACGCTTTTCCGAAATTCATGCGTTTCCTCCCAAAAATTGCTCACGGCTCGTTTTGAGGGCGGTTTTGCGCTTTCAAGGGGCAATTGCTCCACAGGGCTCGGATTTGCACGGAAATCCGCCTCCTCATTCCATTTTCCACAAGGAATCCAGAATGTAAGACGCTTTTTAGAAATTCATGCGTTTCCTCCCGAAAATTGCTCACGGCTCGTTTTGAGGGCGGTTTTGCGCTTTCAAGGGGCAATTGCTCCACAGGAGTCCGGTTTCCACTGAAATCCGCCTCCTGATTCCATTTTCCTCAAGGAATCCAAAATGGTAGACGCTTTTCCGAAATTCATGTGTTTCCTCCCGAAAATTGCTCACGGCTCGTTTTGTGGGAGGTTCCGCTTTCCAAGGGCAATTGCTCCACAGGGCTCGGATTTCCACGGAAATCCGCCTCCTCATTCCATTTTCCACAAGCAATCCGAAATGAAAGACGCTTTTCCGAAATTCATGTGTTTCCTCCCGAAAATTGCTCACGGCTCATTTTGAGGGCGGTTTTTTGCTTTCATGGTGCAATTGCTCCACTGAAATCCGCCTCCTCATTCCATTAACCATAAGGAATCCAAAATGGTAGACGCTTTTCCGAAATTCATGCGTTTCCTCCCGAAAATTGCTCACGGCACGTTTTGAGGGCGGTTTTGCGCTTTCAAGGGGCTATTGCTCCACAGGGCTCGGATTTGCACGGAAATCCGCCTCCTCATTCCATTTTCCACAAGGAATCCAGAATGTAAGACGCTTTTTAGAAATTCATGCGTTTCCTCCCGAAAATTTCTCACGGCTCGTTTTGAGGGCGGTTTTGCGCTTTCAAGGTGCAATTGCTCCACGGGGCTCGGATTTGCACGGAACTCCCCCTCCTCATTCCATTTTCCAAAAGGAATCCAGAATGGTAGACGCTTTTCCGAAATTCATGCGTTTCCTCCCGAAAATTGCTCACGGCTCGCTTTGAGTGCGGTTTTGCGCTTTCAAAGGGCAATTGCTACACCGGGCTCGGGTTTCCACTCAAAGCCGCCTCCTCCAATCCATTTTCCCCAAGGAATCCAAAATGGTAGACTCTTTTTCGAAATTCATGCGTTTCCTCCCGAAAATTGCTCACGGCTCCTTTTGAGAGAGGTTTTGCGCTTTCAAGGGGCAATTGCTTCACAGGGCTCGGGTTTCCACTGAAATCCGCCTTGCTCGTTTTGAAGGCGGTTTTGCGCTTTCAACGGGCAATTGCTCCAAAGGGCTCGGATTTGTACGGAAATCCCCCTCCTCATTCCATTTTCCACAAGGAATCCAAAATGGAAGACGCTTTTCCGAAATTCATGCGTTTCCTCCCGAAAATTGCTCACGGCTCGTTTTGAGGGCGGTTTTGCGCTTTCAAGGGGCAATTGCTCCATAGGGCTCGGATTTGCACGGAAATCCGCCTCCTCATTCCATTTTCCTCAAGGAATCCAAAATGGCAGACGCTTTTCGAAATTGATGCGTTTCCTCCCGAACATTGCTCACGGCTCGTTTTGAGGGCGGTTTTGCGCTTTCAAGGGGCAATTGCTCCACAGGGCTCGGGTTTCCACTGAAATCCGCCTCCTCATTCCATTTTCCACAAGGAATCCAAAATGGTAGACGCTTTTCCGAAATTCATGCGTTTCCTCCCGAAAATTGCTCACGGCTCGTTTTGAGGGCGGTTTTGCGCTTTCAAGGGCAATTGCTCGACAGGGCTCGGGGTTGCACGGAAATCCGCCTTCTCATTCCATTTTCCTCAAGGAATCCAAAATGGTAGACGCTTTTCCGAAATTCATGCGTTTCCGCCCCCAAAATTGCTCCCGGCTCGTTTTGAGGGCGGTTTTGCGCTTTCAAGGGGCAATTGCTCCACGGGGCTCGGGTTTCCACAAAAATCCGCCTCCTCATTCCATTTTCCACAAGGAATCCAAAATGGTAGACGCTTTTCCGAAATTCATGCGTTTCCTCCCGAAAATTGCTCACGGCTCGTTTTGAGGGCGGTTTTGCGCTTTCAAGGGGCAATTGCTCCACAGGGCTCGGGTTTCCACTGAAATCCGCCTGCAGATTGCATTTTCCACAAGGAATCCAAAATGGTAGATTGTTTTCTGAAATTCATGCGTTTCCTCCCAAAATTGCTCACGGCTCCTTTTGAGGGCGGTTTTGCGCTTGCAAGGCTCCACAGGGCTCGGGTTTCCACTGAAATCCGCCTCCTCATTCCATTTTCCACAAGGAATCCAAAATGGTAGACGCTTTTCCGAAATTCATGCGTTTCCTCCCGAAAATTGCTCACGGCTCGTTTTGAGGGCGGTTTTGCGCTTTCAAGGGTCAATTGCTCCACAGGGCTCGGGTTTCCACTTAAATCTGCCTCCTCATTCCATTTTCCACAAGGAATCCAAAATGGTAGACGCTTTTCCGAAATTCATGTGTTTCCTGCAGAAAATTGCTCACGGCTCGTTTTGAGGGCGGTTTTGCCCTTTCAAGGGGAAATTGTTCCATAGGGCTCGGATTTGCACGGAAATCCGCCTCCTCATTCCATTTTCCACAAGGAATCCAAAATGGTAGACGCTTTTCCGAAATTCATGCGTTTCCTCCCGAAAATTGCTCACGGCTCGTTTTGAGGGCGGTTTTGCGCTTTCAACGGGCAACTGCTCCACGGGGCTCGGGTTTCCAATGAAAGCCGCCTCCTCATTCCATTTTCCACAAGGAATCCAAAATGGTAGACGCTTTTCCGAAATTCATGCGTTTCCTCCCGAAAATTGCTCACGGCTCGTTTTGAGGGCGGTTTTGCGCTTTCAAGGGGCAATTGCTCCACAGGGCTCGGATTTGCACGGAAATCCGCCTCCTCATTCCATTTTCCACAAGGAATCCAAAATGGCAGACGCTTTTCCGAAATTCATGGGTTTCCTCCCGAAAATTGCTCACGGCTCGTTTTGAGGGCGGTTTTGCGCTTTCAAGGGTCAATTGCTCCACAGGGCTCGGATTTGCACGGAAATCCGCCTCCTCATTCCATTTTCCACAAGGAATCCAAAATGGTAGACGCTTTTCCAAAATTCATGCGTTTCCGCCCCCAAATTGCTCCTGGCTCGTTTTGAGGGCGGTTTTGCGCTTTCAAGGGCAATTGCTCCACGGTGCTCGGGTTTGCACGAAATCCGCCTCCTCATTCCATTTGTCTCAAGGAATCCAAAATGGTAGACGCTTTTCCGAAATTCATGCGTTTCCTCCAGAAAATTGCTCACGCCTCGTTTTGAGGGCGGTTCTGCGCTTTCAAAGGCCAATTGCTCCACAGGCCTCGGGTTTCCACAGAAATCCGCCTTGTCAGTCCATTTTCCACAAGGAATCCAAAATGGTAGACGCTTTTCCGAAATTCATGCGCTTCCACCCATAAATTGCTCACGGCTCGTTTTGAGGGCGGTTTTCCGCTTTTAAGGGAAATTGCTCCAAAGGGCTCGGGTTTCCACTGAAATCGGCCTCCTCATTCCATTTTCCACAAGGAATCCAAAATGGTAGACGCTTTTCCGAAATTCATGCGTTTCCTCCCCCAAATTGCTCACGGCTCGTTTTGAGGGCGGTTTTGCGCTTTCAAGGGCAATTGCTCCACGGGGCTCGGGTTTGCACGAAAGCCGCCTCCTCATTCCATTTTCCACAAGGAATCCAAAATGGTAGACGCTTTTCGAAATTCATGTGTTTCCTCCCGAAAATTGCTCACGGCTCGTTTTGAGGGCGGTTTTGCGCTTTCGAGTGGAAATTGCTCCATAGGGCTCGGATTTGCACTGAAATCCGCCTCCTCATTCCATTAACCATAAGGAATCCAAAATGGTAGACGCTTCTTCGAAATTCAAGTGTTTCCTCCCGAAAATTGCTCACGGCTCGTTTTGAGGGCGGTTTTGCGCTTTCATGGGGCAATTGCTCCACAGGGCTCGGATTTCCACTGAAATCCGCCTCCTCATTCCATTTTCCTCAAGGAATCCAAAATGGTAGACGCTTTTCTGAAATTCATGCGTCTCCTCCCCCAAATTGGTCACGGCTAATTTTGAGGGCGGTTTTGCTCTTTCAAGGGGCAATTGCTCCACAGGGCTCGTATTTGCACGGAAATCCGCCTCCTGATTCAATTGTCCTCAAGGAATCCAAAATGGTAGACGCTTTTCGAAATTCATGCGTCTCCTCCCCCAAATTGGTCACGGCTCGTTTTGAGGGCGGTTTTCCGCGTTTAAGGGGCAATTGCTCCATATGGCTCAGATTAGCAAAGAAATCCGCCTCCTCATTCCATTTTCCACAAGGAATCCAAAATGGTAGACGCTTTTCCGAAATTCATGCGTTTCCGCCCCCAAATTGCTCCTGGCTCGTTTTGAGGGCGGTTTTGCGCTTTCAAGGGGCAATTGCTCCACAGGGCTCGGATTTGCACGGAAATCCGCCTCCTCATTCCATTTTCCACAAGGAATCCAAAATGGTAGACGCTTTTCCGAAATTCATGCGTTTCCTCCCGAAAATTGCTCAGGGCTCGTTTTGAGGGCGGTTTTGCGTTTTCAAGGGGCAATAGATCCACAGGGCGCGGATTTGCACGGAAATCCGCCTCCTCATTCCATTTTCCACAAGGAATCCAAAATGGTAGACGCTTTTCCGAAATTCATGCGTTTCCTCCCGAAAATTGCTCACGGCTCGTTTTGAGGGCGGTTTTGCGCTTTCAAGGGGCAATTGCTCCACAGGGCTCGGATTTGCACGGAAATCCGCCTCCTCGTTCCATTTTCCTCAAGGAATCCAAAATGGTAGACGCTTTTCCGAAATTCATGCGTTTCCTCCCCCAAATTGCTCACGGCTCGTTTTGAGGGCGGTTTTGCGCTTTCAAGGGGCAATTGCTCCACAGGGCTCGGATTTGCACGGAAATCCGCCTCCTCATTCCATTCTCCTCAAGGAATCCAAAATGGTAGACGCTTTTCCGAAATTCATGCGTTTCCACCCATAAATTGCTCACGGCTCGTTTTGAGGGCGGTTTTCCGCTTTCAAGGGGAAATTGCTCCACAGGCCTCGGGTTTCCACTAAAATCCGCCTCTTCATTCCATTTTCCACAAGGAATCCAAAATGGTAGACGCTTTTCCGAAATTCATGCGTTTCCTCCCGAAAATTGCTCACGGCTCGTTTTGAGGGCGGTTTTGCTCTTTCAAGGGGCAATTGCTCCATAGGGCTCGGATTTGCACGAAAATCGCCCTCCTCATTCCATTTTCCACAAGGAATCCAAATTGGTATACTCTTTTCCCAAATTCATGCATTTCCGCCCCATAATTGCTCGCGGCTCGTTTTGAGGGCGGTTTTGCTCTTTCAAGGGGCAATTGCTCCAAAGGGCTCGGATTTGCACGGAAATCCACCTCCTCATTCCATTTTCAACAAGGAATCCAAAATGGTCGACGCTTTCCCCAAATTCATGCGTTTCCGCCCCCAAATTGCTCGCGGCTCGTTTTGAGGGCGGTTTTGCGCTTTCAAGGGGCAATTGCTCCACAGGGCTCGGATTCGCACGGAAATCCGCCTCCTCATTCAATTTTCCTCAAGGAATACAAAATGGTAGACGGTTTTCTGAAACTCATGCGTTTCCTCCCTAAAATTGCTCACGGCTCGTTTTGAGGGCGGTTTTGCGCTTTCAAGGGGCAATTGCTCCGCAGGCCTCGGGTTTCCTCTAAAATCCGCCTCTTGATTCCATTTTCCACAAGGAATCCAAAATGGTAGCCGCTTTTCTGAAACTCATGCGTTTCCTCCCCCAAATTGATCACGGCTCGTTTTGAGGGCGGTTTTGCGCTTTCAAGGGGCAATTGGTCCACAGGGCTCGGATTTGCATGGAAATCCGCCTCTTCATTCCATTTTCCACAAGGAATCCAAAATGGTAGACGCTTTTCCGAAATTCATGTGTTTCCTCCCGAAAATTGCTCACGGCTCGTTTTGAGGGCGGTTTTCCGCTTTTAAGGGGCAATTGCTCCATAGGGCTCGGATTTGCACGGAAATCCCCCTCCTCATTCCATTTTCCACAAGGAATCCAAAATGGTAGACGCTTTTCCAAAATTCATGCGTTTCCTTCCGCAAATTGCTCACGGCTCATTTTGTGGACGGTTCTGCGCTTTGAAGGGGCAATTGCTCAACAGGGCTGGAATTTGCACGGAACTCCGCCTCCTCAGTCAATTTTCCACAAGGAATCCAAATTGGTAGAGGCTTTTCCGAAATTCATGTGTTTCCTCCCCCAAATTGATCACGGCTGGTTTTGAGGGCGGATTTGCGCTTTCAAGGGGCAATTGCTGCATAGGGCTCGGATTTGCACGGAAACCGCCCTCCTCATTCCATTTTCCACAAGGAATCCAAATTGGTATACTCTTTTCCGAAATTCATGCCTTTCCTACCCCAAATTGCTCACAGCTCGTTTTGAGGGCCGTTGTGCGTTTTGAAGGGGCAATTGCTGCACAGGGCTCGGATTTGCACGGAAATCCGCCTCCTCATTCCATTTTCCACAAGGAATCCAAAATGGTAGACGCTTTTCTGAAACTCAAATCCGCCTCCTCTTTCCATTTTCCTCAATGAATCCAAAATGGTAGACGCTTTCCCAAAATTCAAGCGTTTCTGCACCCAAATAGCTCCTGGCTCGTTTTGAGGGCGGTTTTGCGCATTCAAGGGGCAATTGCTCCACAGGGCTCGGATTTCCACTGAAATCCGCCTCCTCATGTTGTTTTCCACAAGGAATCCGAAATGGTAGACGATTTTCCAAAATTCATGGGTTTCCTCCCCCAAAATGATCACGGCTCGTTTTGAGGGCGGTTTTGCGCTTTCAAGGGGCAATTGCTCCAGAGGGCTCGGATTTGCACGGAAATCCGCCTCCTCATTCCATTTTCCTCAAGGAATCCAATATGGTAGACGCTTTTCCGAAATTCATGCGTCTCCTCCCCCAAATTGGTCACGGCTCATTTTGAGGGCGGTTTTGCTCTTTCAAGGGGCAATTGCTCCACAGGACTCGGGTTTCCACTGAAATCCGCCTCCTGATTCCATTTTCCTCAAGGAATCCAAAATGGTAGACGCTTTTCCGAAATTCAATGGTTTCCTCCCCCAAATTGATCACGGCCCGTTTTGAGGGCGGTTTTGTGGTTTCAAGGGGCAATTGCTCCATAGGGCTCGGATTTGCACGGAACTCCCCCTCCTCATTCCATTTTCCACAAGGAATCCAAAATGGTAGACGCTTTTCCGAAATTCATGCGTTTCCTCCCCCAAATTGCTCCTGGCTCGTTTTGAGGGCGGTTTTGCGCTTTCAAGGGGCAATTGCTCCACAGGGCTCGGATTAGCACGGAAATCCGCCTCCTCATTCCATTTTCCTCAAGGAATCCAAAATGGTAGACGCTTTTCCGAAATTCATGTGTTTCCTCCCGCAAATTGCTCACGGCTCATTTTGAGGGCGGTTTTGCGCTTTCAAGGGGCAATTGCTCCACAGGGCTCGGATTTGCACGGAAATCCCCCTCCTCATTCCATTTTCCACAAGGAATCCAAAATGGTAGACGCTTTTCCGAAATTAATGCGTTTCCTCCGCCAAATTGATGACGGCTCGTTTTGAGGGCGGATTTGCGCTTTCAAGGGGCAATTGCTCCATAGGTCTCGGATTTGCACGGAACTCCCCCTCATTTCATTTTCCTCAAGGAATCCAAAATGGTAGACGCTTTTCCGAAATTCATGTGTTTCCTCCCCCAAATTGCTCACAGCTCGTTTTGAGGGCGGTTTTGCGCTTTCAAGGGGCAATTGCTCCACAGGGCTCGGATTGGCACGAAAATCCGCCTCCTCATTCCATTTTCCTCAAGGAATCCAAAATGGTAGACGGTTTTCCGAAATTCATGCGTTTCCGCCCCCAAATTGCTCGTGGCTCCTTTTGAGGGCGGTTTTTTTGCTTTCAAGGGGCAATTGCTCCACAGGGCTCGGATTTCCACTAAAATCCTCCTCATTCATTTTTCCACAAGGAATCCAAAATGGTAGACGATTTTCCAAAATTCATGGGTTTCCTCCCCTAAATTGCTCACGGCTCGTTTTGAGGGCGGATTTGCGCTTTCAAGGGGCAATTGCTCCACAAGGCTCGGATTTGCACGGAAATCCGCCTCCTCATTCCATTTTCCACAAGGAATCCAAAATGGTAGACGCTTTTCCAAATTCATGCGTTTCCTACCCCAAATTGGTCACGGCTCATTTTGAGGAGCATTTGTGCGCTTTCATAGGGCAATTGCTCCACAGGGCTCGGATTTGCACGGAATCCACCTCCTCATTCCATTTTCAACAAGGAATCCAAAATGGTCGACGCTTTCCCCAAATTCAAGCGTTTCCGCCCCCAATTTGCTCGCTGCTCGTTTTGAGGGCGGTTATGCGCTTTCAAGGGGCAATATCTCCAAAAGGCTCGTATTTGCACGGAAAGCGCCCTCCCCAATGCATTTTTCACAAGGAATCCAAGATGGTCCACGCTTTCCCCAAATTCATGCGTTTCCGCCACCAAATTGCTCGCGCCTCGTTTTGAGGGCGGTTTTGCGCTTTCAAATGGCAATTGCTCCACGGGGCTCGGATTTGCACGAAAATCCACCTCTTCATTCCATTTTCAACAAGGAATCCAAAATGGTCGACGCTTTCCCCAAATTCATGCCTTTCCTCCCCCAAATTGCTCGCTCCTCGTTTTGAGGGCGGTTTTGCGCTTTCAATGGGCAATTGCTCCAAAGGGCTCGGATTTGCACGGAAATCCACCTCTTCATTCCATTTTCAACAAGGAATCCAAAATGGTAGACGCTTTCCCAAAATTCATGCGTTTACTCCCGCAAATTGCTCACGGCTCTTTTTCAGGGCGGTGTTGTGCTTTCAAGGGGCAATTGCTCCACAAGGCTCGGATTTCCACTCAAATCCGCCTCCAGATTCCATTTTCCACAAGGAATCCAAAATGGTAGACGCTTTTCTTAAATTCATGCGTTTCCTCCCGAAAATTTCTCACGGCTCGTTTTGAGGGCAGTTTTGCGCTTTCAACGGGCAATTGCTCCACAGGGCTCGGATTTCCACTGAAATCCGCCTCCTGATTCCATTGTCCTCAAGGAATCCAAAATGGTAGACACTTTTCCGAAATTCATGCGTTTCCTCCCGCAAATTGATGACGGCTCGTTTTGAGGACGGTTTTGCGCTTTCAAGGGGCAATTGCTCCACAGGAGTCGGTTTTCCACTGAAATCCCCCTCCTCATTCCATTTTCCACAAGGAATCCAAAATGGGAGACGCTTTTCCGAAATTCATTCGTTTCCTCCCGAGAATTGCTCACGGCTCGTTTTGAGGGCGGTTTTGCGCTTTCAAGGGGCAATTGCTCCACAGGTCTCGGATTTCCACTGAAATCCGCCTCCTGATTCCATTTTCCTCAAGGAATCCAAAATGGTAGACGCTTTTCCGAAATTCATGCCTTTCCTCCCCCAAATTGCTCGTGGCTCGTTTTGAGGGCGGTTTTGCGCTTTCAAGGGGCAATTGCTCCACAGGACTCGGGTTTCCACTGAAATCCGCCTCCTGATTCCATTTTCCTCAAGGAATCCAAAATGGTAAACGCTTTTCCGAAATTCATGCCTTTCCTACCCCAAATTGCTCACGGCTCGTTTTGAGGGAAGTTGTGCGCTTTCAAGGGGCAATTGCTCCACAGGGCTCGGATTTGCACGGAAATCCTCCTCCTTATTCCATTTTCCACAATGTATCCAAAATGGTAGACGCTTTTCCAAAATTCATGCGTTTCCTCCCGTAAATTGCTCACGGCTCATTTTGAGGGCGATTCTGCGCTTTCAAGGGGCAATTGCTCCACAGGGCTCGGATTTGCACGGAAATACGCCTCCTCGGTCCATTTTCCAAAAGGAATCCAAATTGGTAGACTCTTATCCGAAATTCATGCGTTTCCGCCCCCAAATTGCTCGTGGCTCCTTTTGAGCGCGGTTTTGCGCTTTCAAGGGGCAATTGCTCCACAGGGCTTGGATTTCCACTGAAATCCGCCTCCTCGTTCCATTTTCCACAAGCAATCCAAAATGGGAGACGCTTTTCCAAATTCATGCGTTTCCTCCCGCAAATTGCTCACGGCTCGTTTTGAGGGCGGTTTTGCGCTTTCAAGGGGCAATTGGTCTTTAGAGCTCGGATTTCCACGGAAATCCCCCTCCTTATTCCATTTTCCACAAGGAATCCAAAATGGTAGACGCTTTTCCGATATTATTGCGTTTCCTCACCTAAATTGCTCACGGCTCGTTTTGAGGGCGGTTTTGCGCTTTAAAGGGGCAATTGGTCCGTAGGGCTTGGATTTCCACAGAAATCCGCCTCCTGATTCCATTTTCCTCAAGGAATCCAAAATGGTAGACGCTTTTCCGAAATTCTTGCGTTTCCGCCCCCAAATTGCTCCTGGCTCGTTTTGAGGGCGGTATTGCGCTTTCAAGGGGCAATTGCTCCACAGGGGTCGGGTTTCCCCTGAAATCCGCCTCTTGATTCCATTTTCCTCGAGGAATCCAAAATGCTAGACGCTTTTCCGAAATTCATGAGTTTCCGCCCCCAAATTGTTCCTGGCTCGTTTTGTGGGCCGCTTTGCGCTTTCAAGGGGCAATTGCTCCAAAGGGCTCGGATTTTCACGGAAATCCACCTCCTCATTCCAATTTCCACAAGGAATCCAAAATGGTCGACGCTTTTCCCAAATTAATGCGTTTCCGCTCCCAAATTGATCACGGCTGGTTTTGAGGGCGGTTTTGCGCGTTCAAGGGGCAATTGCTCCACAAGGCTCGGATTTGCACGGAAATCCGCCTCCTGATTCCATTTTCCACAATTAATCCAAAATGGTAGACGCATTTCCGAAATTCATGCGTTTCCTCCCTCAAATTGCTCACGGCTCATTTTGAGGGCGGTTTTGCGCTTTCAAGGGGAAATTGCTCCACAGGCTCGGATTTGCACGGAAATCCCCCTCCTCATTCCATTTTCCACAAGGAATCCAAAATGGTAGACACTTTTCCGAAATTCATGCGTTTCCTCCCGCAAATTGCTCACGGCTCGTTTTGAGGGCGGTTTTGCGCGTTCAAGGGGCAATTGCTCCACAGGGCTCGGAGTGGCACGGAAATCCGCCTCCTCATTCCATTTACCTCAAGGAATCCAAAATGGTAGACGCTTTCCCGAAATTCAAGTATTTCCTCCCCCAAATTGCATCAACATTCTTCTCTAGCTATCAAGTTAAATTTCTTTAGTTTATTTAACTTGTAGGCAATAGTTTCAGTTATGTTAATTTTACTCCTCAATACATGTAGCATATGGAAGATGATCATAAAGTTAATCTTCAATAATTTTATTTGAAAATAGACATAACCAACCTACCTGCTGCACTGCTCAAAGCAGCTGAACCATAAACAGAACTATATTGTCCCCCATATTGAGCAGCTGTGGAAGAATGAGCCTGATATCCACTAACATCAACTTCCTGAGAAGTTCCTAATATTGCTGAATGCCGAGAAGCCACAGAATGTCGACCCACATCAGGCCCTCCAACAGTACCACCAGAATAGCCAGAACCCATCTATATAAATATCACAAAAATCTAGGATCAGACCCTTATATGCATCTAGCTTGTACAACAAACAAAAGAGAATATTAAATAGAAAATTTTCATTATTCAGAAAAACTATCTATAAAGCTCATCGTAGGAGGTGTACCGTATTCCTCAAAATTTGCTACAACAATCGAACATAGAAACATTAAAATTAAAATTCTATCAGAATAGCACTACTAATATGCTTCTTGTTTTCCAAATCAACGAAGACGTGAGAATATTGAATAACAAAACAACCTTGTCATGGTAAAATAGGAACAAAAATGCAAAGAAACTCCTCACATAAGGAAGAAAATGCAAAGAAGCCTCACATGATGTATACACAAATTCTTCCATACGAGCTAAAACAATTGAAAACATTGAAACATGGCAATTCGATCATAAAGCCTTCAAAGTATCATATGCCTTGTGATTATGAATGGGTTAACAAATACCACCTCATTCGAGAAAGTTCAAACCAAAACCATCGAAAGAACTAAAGACTTACGTTCTGGCCATATGCAGATTGACCCGCATAAGACTGCCCGTATCCGCTGCCTCCTCTGGAAGAATACATATTGCTTCACATGAAGAGTTAATGAGCGAACCTGCGATGAAGAAAGACCCTAAAAAATCAGAAAATTGCCGTGAACATGAACATGACTAAAAATTTGTAATTTGTTCATGAAAACCATAATACGAAAATTGAGAAAAAATAAGTTCTTGCACAACGAAACAAAATGAGACTTACAGTATAGTATGAGACTGATGAAAACGAAATAGAGACGAAAGACGAATACTTCTTGGAAGAAGTAAGGAACCTTAGAAGAGTAAAAGGCCGTCTGGGGATTACTGAACGGACATTAACGTTATCACCAAGAGAAGGTTTTAGGATTCGCATGCCCTGATGCCTAAAAACGTCAGGAAGAGGCTTTCGCTGGTTTTCTTGAGCCCATTGAGCCTTAACTAATACACTAAAGCCCAAATTAGAGATGAGGAAAAAGCTAGGCCCAAATAATTGTAACTTAACAAAACAAGTAGTATATCACTCGGCCCTGTGGTTCAACTCAGCAAAGGGATCGACACTCTTACCAAAATGAGGGGGTTCGATCCTAGAGTTGGTTAAGATGTTGGGGGAGGCATCTTAGTTTCTGGGTGCCTAGGTAAACGTTTGAGGGTAATAGACGGCTCGCCCTACCCAACTTGGTATCACCTAGGAGAAAAGGGAGATTCTCCTTGCCCTTGGATCGTTAGTGAACCCAACCTCTTTCCTAAAATTTCTATGTATCACAAAAAAAAAAAAAAAAAAAAACAAGTATTGTCACCTATGCATTGCAAGAGAAAGTTTATATATAGCATTTTGAACTTTTGAAGCGTCTACAAGCATAGAAAGACAATTTATTGTTTCAAAGTATTGTTTTATGAAGTATGTAATATATATTATATAATTTAGTCTTTATGATTGGGCAATTTTTTTATTGTATGGACAATAAAAAAATATTTATTTGTAATCATAATAAATCATGTAATTATTTTATAATCATCTATTTTAAATGACTCGTATATACACCAAAGTCCCAAATGCCTTACTTGTTGATAAATATTGATGAGACCAATATTGAAGACCCTTATTACGAAAGTGAAATAGGGAAACGTCATTACTTTAAAAAATGGAAACAAACATTGAAAACAAAAATCAATCCTAGTCAATGTGAATATAACATAATAGTTAGAAACCCGCAACACTCTCCAATATGAATCGTGTTTGGTTTTTAGCCTAAATCTAGAGTTGTCATAATTCAAAATTATGTCCATAAATTAAGGATTTATCATAATTCAATGTTATAGTTTCTTTTTAGCCAAAATATATGATAAATACTAAGGAATTCAGTTTGGATCCATTAAACAATAAATATAATTTATTCATGATTATTTTATATTTTTATATTTCTTCAAAATTGATTGATTAAGTAATCATACTTAAAAATGATTTGATTATTTCTTAAATTTAATCTATTATTGATATAATTTATTGATATGATTATTTGATTTAGAAATAATGACATCATCGTCCCACATTATAGAGGATTATTTCCTATTTTTTTATATTTCTTTAATAATTGGTTGATTAAGTAATTATATTTCAAAATGATTTGATTATTTCTTAAATTTCCTTTATTATTGATGCAAAATATAGATATTGATTTGATTAAAAAATAGTGATGGCATCCCACATTATAATTGGTAGATGATTATTTCCTAATATTTCTTATTTCCTTTATTTATATTTGATCATATTAGATGTATTAAGCAAGTATATTGAAGGTGGAATATCACCTAGAGGGGGTAAATAGGTGATTATAAAATTCTTTCACTAATTGGTCAAGAACACTTAAACAGAGAAAGAGAGAAGAATAATGAACACAAGAAGATTATACTGGTTCGGTCCAACTCTTGACCTACGTCCAGTCCCCAGAAACTCTCGGGATTTCACTATCTCAAAACTTGATTACACACTCTGTAACTCTCGAGTTATCCTCTCACTAGGACTTGTTACAGGAAAGGGATGATAGGATCGACTAGGAATGGAATTTCGCACCGAAGATTCAGCCTCCAGCACGTCCGGAAAAAGAGTAGAACGTATTTAACGCTACAGACGTCGGATTTGAGCGATTCCAAAACGACGTGAAAGATGACGTTCCGAAACACGACTTTGGCTCAATAAACACTTAAGAATAATAAAACTAAGTGCAGAATTTGGGCCAAGTAATAAAATGAAGCCTTCATGCATATCCCTTGAGGCTTATTCTTCCAAGTTTGTTGCCTTGGTCATGCCGCCTCCTATGTCCTCATCAACCAGCCTCGCCCTTTCGGGTGGCGGGTTAGAGGATTCCTTTTATAAATTACCTTTCCTTTAATTAATAGCCCATTTAAATGTATATCGGTGTTCGCGCAATGAGCACAAGATCGGTTTGGACAAGCGACGTACGGTAAAAGTAAAGTCCGGAGGGGTTAAGATCTGATCATCCGGCAGAAAATATCAAAATAATAGGTACAGTCATCCCAAAAAGTACTACACAAAATATGATAGGGCATTCCCTATTCTTTATCAGCACCATCGCCCTACCTTTGCCAAAAAGCCTCCACTACTCAAGCACGTCCCGCTGAATCAACAAAAGCTTCTGGAGTCCATTGTTGGCCCCCAGAGTAACCGTCAGTACTCAAATACTAAATGTGTAAAGTGTATGCAGGTAACCATGCCAAATACGAAGTCAAAAGTAACATGCCAAACATACCATGCAAACAGAATATACACAACACTGACTACCACGTGCCGTCAGGCTACCTTACCAAGGCAAGCCTCGGACTTACCGGAGTCACGACCCGTAAAGCTGCCTACACCAGACGACCCTGGACCTATCGACCGTGCAGCCGCTAGTCAAGGCCGGCCTCGGACCAATCGTCCTCAGCACTAGGAATCACATAACTCTATATGCATATTTGGCAAAACATATACAAAAACACACATGGCAAACACAAACATACAACAAAACACATAAAGATATCTGAGTAAAGCAGTTACTACCTGGAGTGTAGATACTGCTTTTAATATTCTTAAGCCCGGTGACTTTCCAAAAATACCCCTTGACCTAAATACATCAAAATATACCACTTTCAGTATTTATAAAAATATTCTTACATTTTCCTTTCTAAAGGCGAGCTCAAGACGGGTTTTCCGGAGATTCATGATTCGGACTAACTTCCAAGATTTTTAATAAATTCCAAAAATAATTGTTACATGCAACCAGCGCCCTTTGAACCCTTAGAAAATATATTTTTCAGGAAAAAATATTTCCTGAACCTGAAAACACTTTTATTTCGGCGTGTTGCTTATTTTCTTTACCTTGGTCGGATTTCACCTTGTTGCGCCTGTACTGACTTCACCAATTTTTATCTTTTAGTAGAAAACTCCAAAAGACACAAAAAGATACACCACGGTGATGCCCTGGGTGTCTAATTTCTACCATAAAACTTTCAGATTAAAAAGACTCCATTTTCTATTTTTAATACCGATTTGCAACACCTCTGCTAGAAATTCCAGAATCACTTGTAAGCTTGGTTTTAGGAGTTTTTCGGTGTTTTCAACTTGAAACTTAAACCATGATTATAACCTACAAAAAATCACGTTCCAGAGCCATTGGGAACCTCAAAAATGCAATAATCCAGTCATAACACCAAGCTCCAACCCTAGGGACGAAAATACTTATTCAAGAACTTGAAAAGGTGAAGTTGTCGGTGTTACCTTCGATCGGAGAATCGATGGATGAACTTGGGATTTTGGTCTTTGAGCTCCAACTATGCTGGCTTCTTGGACTCCCTGCTGGATTTTGGAAAAATTTTCCCTTTAGGGGTGAAAAATGAGTGAAATCACATTTTTAATAAAGGTGAAATTGATCTAGTAGGAATAGAATTAACTGGTGTAAATTTCTGTCCCACGTGGAGTAAATTGGATATGCTTTTCCTTGACTTATTTTTTAAGCATATCCATAATATTCCATGTCTCCCTAGGCTGCCATGTGGCGCAGCCCCACAAAAACAAGAGCAGATTTTTATATGCTTTTGGGGAAAATTACATTGTGGCATGAAACTTTCGTAAATTACAATTGTGACCCGGAACTTACTAATTATTACCAACTTTTTCCCATACATTTCCTGCCCTAAGGGGACATATGGGGCGCCATTTTGGGCCCACATGTCTGCCCTAATTAATTTTTACTCATTTATTCCCATTTTGCCCTTTTTCCTGAAACGTGGGACCCGCAGTTTGACTTTTTGACTGATTCTTCTTTTCTCTCTTTTCAAGCACGTTTTTAATCATTATGGGGGCTAGGTGGTGCTTCTTTGGGCCCACCAAATCCGTCCCCTTACTTTTCCCTGTCTTTTCTATTTTATCCGGCCCAATCTTCTTCTACTAGGTCCACGTGGGTCCCATTGAGTACAAAGATGCCTCTTTTTGTACTTTTCTTCAACTTTTCCAAATATTCTTCCCTGAATGGACTCTCACATGTGGCGCCCTCCAAACTTCCTAGAGTGGCCCCACACTTGTCACATTCAGTCTAAAGGAAACTCTAAACTGGTCCCTATCAGTCAACCACCTGTGGGACACGCATCTCGAGTTTGAGCCTGAATATGACTTATATCACCTGTTTTTCTCCTCTCCTTTATGATGAACGAAATTTTCCATACTATTTTACTAGGAATTGACTTTTTTCCCTTGCTTTTCCTTCCTTATATTATTTCTCCAATTAAATTATTTACGACAACATAATAATAATAATAATAATAATAATAATAAATACATCTTCTCATTAACTCATCATTATTTACAAACACATCAATTACATCAGTAGGGGTGTTACAGGACTTACTCCTCTTTACAAGTTGTAATCAAATAAACACAGACACAATTACACACTATGTACTCGAGATGATCCTTTCACTAGGACTCACTCCCCCTTATAAGTTGTAATTGTTCACCTACACTTAAAGTTCCACAACCTTAAGATTTAACAACTAAAATAATCAAATAGTGTTTGACTCCTCACTGAGTAGATAAATGATAAACACTGAAGTACAAGAATATCCAATGATATTAAATGAAACTAATGCAATAGTAGATTGTAACAATTTCGAATTGAATGCACAACGTTTCAATAGTTGGCGAATTCAATGCTTCATGTATTTATAGTTGTTGCAATTAATGACCGTTGGTGAAGCTTGAAGATTAGCCATTGAGACTCTTGAATATAGCCGTTAGAAAAGTGAAGCTTCGTAGACACTTTCGCCGTTAATGATCCAGGTGGATTCGTACTGTCATCACATTCTTTCGTTCCTTCTATTTTGCTCGTTGTGAAATAGCATTAATTGTGCAGATGGAATAGCAATAAGAACTTTAGAGTGATCAGAGGATTGGTTATCGTGAATATGACTCGATTTGGGAACGCATTAAATGCACTCTGACACACAAATTGCTTTATGATAATTTGTTGTTAATCCATGATATAATCACCTGAAACTCATTAGCTCGATAATAAAAAAACAAACATGAGAAGAGAGTCACGTGTAAAGGAGATAATTTACTGGTACATATACATAATAAATAATCAGTAGTACAACAAATAAATAATAATTAAAGGAAAAAATTAACTAAGTAAATATTAACAAAACAAATAAATGAAACCAAATATAAAGTGATCAAGTTATGGCGCTATGGAAAAAAGAGAAAACAATTAATATAACATAATATAATACCAAATGAGGAATAGTGAATAACCAAAAATCAAATGGAAACAACTGAAGACGGAGACACATTTAAATATAAATAAAATAGCACATTGAATTTAAATAATACAAACACAGTAAACAAAATTAAATAATGCAAACATATTAAGGAACTCCGAGTCGCGAAGACATAGAAGAAAATAACTTTAAAAAATAGCAAGTCTAAGTCATATAATTTAAATAGATACACGAGAAGAAACTAGATAATAATAAAAAACATGAGAAGAGAGTCACGGATAAAGGAGATAATTGACTTGGTACATACACATGATAAATAACAAATATTACAACAAATAAATAATAATTAAAGGAAAAAAATTAACTAACTAAATATTAACGAAACAAATAACATGCAACCTAATATAAAGTTATAAAGTTATGACGCTATGGAAAAAAGAGAAAACAATTAATATAACAAAATATACCAAATGAGAAATGGTGAATTACCAAAAAATCAAATAGAAACAACTGAAGAGGGAGACATATTTAAATATAAATAAAATAGCACATTTAACTTAAATAATACAAACCTGGTAAACAAAATTAAATAATGCAAACATATTAAGCAACTCCAAGTCGCGGAAGATATAGAAGAAAATAACTTAAAAAAGATAGCAAATCTAAATATAAAAGAAAAAAAGCAAATCTAAGTCAAATAATTTAAATAGATACACCGGAAGAAACGGATAAAAAAACATGAGGAATAGTCTATTACCAAAAATCAAATGGAAACAATCGAAGACGGAGACATATTTAAATATAAATAAAATAACACATTTAACTTAAATAATACAAACTCGGTAAACAAAATTAAATAATGCAAACGTATTAAGCAACTCCAAGTCGCGGAAGACATAGAAGAAAATAACTTTAGAAAATAGCAAATCTAAATATAAAAGAAAATAGAAAATCTAAGTCAAATAATTTAAATGGATACACGCAGGACAAAACGACATAATAATAAAAAACAACATGAGAAGAGAGTCACGTTTAAAGGAGATAATTTATTGATACATATAAATGATAAATAATTAGTACAACAAATAAACAATAATTAAAGGAAAAAAACTTAACTAAGTAAATATTAACAAAACAAATAAATGCAACCAAATATAAAGTTATAAAGTTATGGCGCTATGGAAAAATAGAAAACAATTAATATAACATAATATAATACCAAATGAGGAATACTTAATTACCAAAAATCAAATAGAAACAACTGAAGAGGGAGACATATTTAAATATAAATAAAATAGCACATTTAACTTAAATAATACAAACCTAGTAAACAAAATTAAATAATGCAAACATATTAAGCAACTCCAAGTCGCGGAAGACATAGAAGAAAATAACTTAAAAAGATAGCAAATCCAACTATAAAAGAAAATAGAAAATCTAAGTCAAATAATTTAAATAGATACACCAGAAGAAACTGGATAATAAAAAAAACATGAGGAATAGTGTATTACCAAAAATCAAATGGAAACAATCAAGACAGAGACACATTTAAATATAAATAAAATAACACATTTAACTTAAATAATACAAACCTGGTAAACAAAATTAAATAATGCAAACATATTAAGCAACTCCAAGTTGCGGAAGACATAGAAGAAAATAACTTTAAAAAAATAGCAAATCTAAATATAAAAGAAAATAGCAAATCTAAGTCAAATAATTTAAATAGATACACCAGACGAAACTATATAATAATAAAAAACAACATGAGAAGAGAGTCACGTTTAAAAGAGATAATTTACTGGTACATATAAATGATAAATAATTAGTACAACAGATAAACAGTAATTAAAGGAAAAAAAACTTAACTAAGTAAATATTAACAAAACAAATTAATGCAACCAAATATAAAGTTATAAAGTTATGGCGCTATGAAAAAGAGAAAACAATTAATATAACATAATATAATACCAAATGAGGAATACTTAATTACCAAAAATCAAATAGAAACAACTGAAGATGAAGACACATTTAAATATAAATAAAATATCACATTTAACTTAAATAATACAAACCTGGTAAACAAAATTAAATAATGCAAACATATTAAGCAACTCCAAGTCGCGAAAAACATAGAAGAAAATAACTTAAAAAGATAGCAAATCTAAATATAAAAGAAAATGGCAAATCTAAGTCAAATAATTTAAATAGATACACGGCAAGAAACTAGATAACAACAAAAAAAAACCATGAGAAGAGAGTCACGGATAAAGGAGATAATTTACTGGTACATATACATGATAAATAATCAGTAGTACAACAAATAAATAATAATTAAAGGAAAAAAATTAACTAAGTAAATATTAACAAAACAAATAAATGAAACCAAATATAAAGTTATCAAGTTATGACGCTATGGAAAAAAGAGAAAACAATTAATATAATATAATATAATATAATATAATACCAAATGAGGAATAGTGAATTACCAAAAATCAAATACAAACAATCAAGAGGAGACACATTTAAATATAAATAAAATAGCACATTTAACTTAAATAATACAAACCTGGTAAACAATATTAATTAAAGCAAGCATATTAAGCAACTCCAAGTTAGAAGAAAATAACTTAAAAAAATAGCACATCTAAATATAAAAGAAAATAGCAAATCTAAGTCAAATAATTTAAATAGATACATGAGAAGAAACTGAATAATAATAAAAACATGAGAAGAGAGTCACGGATAAAGGAGATAATTTACTGGTACATATACATGATAAATAATAAGTACTACAACAAATCAATAATAATTAAAGGAAAAAATTAACTAACTAAATATTAACGAAACAAATAACATGCAACCTAATATAAAGTTATAAAGTTATGGCGCTATCGAAAAAAGAGAAAACAATTAATATAACATAATATAATACCAAATGAGGAATAGTTAATTACCAAAAATCAAATAGAAACAACTGAACATGGAGACACATTTAAATATAAATAAAATAGCACATTTAACTTAAATAATACAAACACAGTAAACAAAATTAAATAATGCAAACATATTAAGCAACTCCAAGTCGCGGAAGGCATAGAAGAAAATAACTTTAAAAGATAGCAAATCTAAATATAAAAAAAAAATAGCAAATCTAAGTCAAATAATTTAAATAGATACACGGCAAGAAACTAGATAATAATAAGAAAAACATAGATAATGGATGGCAAAAAAAAAAAAATTACGAAAAAAAATAATTTACTTATAAACACATAGTAAGAAAAACTTAAACCACCCATAAATCCAATTATACACAAGAGAAAACTACAAAATATTTTAAGCATCATCTCCTTTGGGTATGTGATTTTTCAATAGGAACTATAATTAAAGAAGTTTTCACCGTCTAATTATTCCTTAACATGGATTTTAAATTTTTGTCTTACCGAAAAAAGAGAGAAGCAATTAATATAATGACAAATTAATATAATACGAATGAGGAATGGGGAATGATGAACTAGCATGACAATAAAAAGATTAAATAGAAACAAATGAATAATAAATATGATAAATTAAAAAATTAACTAATTAAAGGGGAAAAAATAAATTTAACTAATTAATTCTTAACGTAATAAACAATCTCAAACAGGACAACAAAACAAAATAGCTCATCTAAATGAAAAACCACAAAAATATTAACAATGTAAATAAGCACAAACAATTTGAACAACTTGAATTACTTGAAACTACTCGAAAGTCCATCATATTATAAAGTTAGGTAATAACTATAAATCATAAATATCTATTAACTATTAAACGATAAATAATTTAATATCAAATAATTTAAATAGTACAAACATAACAAATAATAGTAACAAATAAAAAAAGCAAATATGACAAAGAAATAGAAAATCAAAATCAAATAATTTAAACAGATACACTTGGGAAAAAACCGTAGGAAGAAAAGAAAAACACATGAGAAAGGGACAAATTCAACTAATTAAATAGAATGAATTATTTGGAATAATCATATACTAATTTAAATAAAAATAAAATAGCACATTTAACTAAAGTAATTTAAATAATACAAACCAGCAACAACAAAAATTAGGTAATGCCAACATATCAAGCAACTCCAAGTCGCCAAGAAATAGAAGAAGAAAATAAGTATTGTCATCTAACAAAATAGTACATCTAAATTTAAATATAGATTTAAATAATACAAACACTCGAAACAAATATAATACCAATTGAGGAATGCTGACTTAACGTGAAAATAAAAATTAGAAGAAACGACAAGAGGGTCGTGAAAAAAGTAGAAGAAAAAAAATTATTAATTTTTATATAACAATTATAAATATTATTAATTATTAAATAATAGAAATATTCTTGAATAATAAATATTATAAATAATACTCCCTCCGATCCTAATTATAAGTCATATTTAACCGATTTTGGAAGGATTAAGGATAGGAGTTAAATTACTTAATTTTACTCATTTTCTTAAAATATCCTTATATAAATTTCACACTTCAATTACCTTATTGATTTCACATAATCCTCACTCATATGAATAAGGGTATTTTAGGAAGATATTTTCAAAAATTAGAATGTTGTCTTATAATTAGGACCAAAACAAACTCTTAAATATTGTCCTATAAATTTGGACCGGACGGAGTAAGTAAGTAGTAACAGATAATGGATGGCAAAAAAAATTTATGAAAACAAAATCCATTTAAATATAAACACATAGTAAAAAGCTTAAACCACCCGAAAATCCATAAGCCCAATTATACAAAAGAGAAACAACTAAAATCATACAAAATATTTGAAGCATCTCCTTTGGGTTTGTGCTTTTTTGACAACCAATAGTAACTATAATTAAAGAAGTACTCCAATTTGGCATGGAACAAGAAACGAACTCGGATCAGCACATTTTATGGAAATTTGTGGTTTGAGAAGGCTCAAACATTTGAACCAAGTTGAAGTCTGCGTATTCTTTTATGAGGGCATATTTCCTTTAGATACTTTCATAGCTAGGCATTTTGTTCAATTAAAACAAGCATAGGCACATTTGCTAAATAGATTCACCATCTCTTTTTCTATCACACCACCATTCATCTTCTTTTTGCCTAACATATATGATTTAGGAAATGAAAGTTCTTTCAAATTAGGTTCTTTTACCTTCACTTCGTGCATTTGGTTTACGACCACTTGTTTGCTTTTAGGAATTTTCATGCAATTTTCTGTCACAAAGTAGTAAGTACAGAATTTTGGACAAAGACCATTACTTGCGTAGCTCCTTCATTCCCGCATGAGTCTAGTTCAGATGAACTTGCTTCAATGGGATGTACCAGCTGGTCTTCACCCTAGGTATCATCTCTTGGTCATCTAGCCACTTAGGAAATTCAGTTAATGAAGTGTAAGAAAAATTAGGAGGTGAAACAGAGAAGGAATTGAGGTCACTATATTTCTAATGAATTGCAGCAACTATTTCTATGAATAAGAGAATCAGAAAGTAGAAATGCAGAATTTGCAATTAAAAATGTTCTTCAATATGACCTTCTCGAATTTTAGGAGATAAGAACATCTTTCTAGATAAATCTAAACAATGTTCAGATTTGATAATGAATCAAAGGTAGAAATTAATTCTAAATGCAATCAATCAACATAAAGGCACATGTCTGTCGACAACATGAGTCATAAATCTATCAACTCCATCAACAATCCTAAGAAAGCCAATCAAGCCTACTCACAATATGATTGAAAACCAAATTAAATCAAGAAATAGACACAAGTTCATCATTCCTAAAATAGACAAACTGGAGATAAATTCCAAATCGAACATCCTACTCAATTTAGTAGCCGATAAACCAAACAGAAGGAAGAAAGATGGAGAGTGATGACTGAAACTCCCTCTTTAAGCTCCAAAGTTCAGCTTCAATTGCATTTCTAGGAGAATGAAGGATTTAGCCAGACATGATTGAGACTACAGCATCAAAAATGTGATTCTGAATCACTGCAAGTGCTGCATGAATAGACTGTAGAGCACCTAAAACTGATGACACTACTTTTCAATCTGATGAAACAGAAAATATAGCAGTTATGACAGCAGAGAAGTGGAGAGCTAAATATGATGAAAATAAACTGTGCAGTGGAATTCGAGTTGTAAGCAGCTTTTAAAGAGAAACAATTTCCCTTTCCCGAAGAAATCCAATTCAAACACGAAAAAGGGGACGTGAAAAATGAGCATCACTACACATGTATGACCAAATTCAAACACCATGAAGATTATTGTAGTTAAAAGAAGAACCTAGAGAGGCTATATAGAATACTCGTTTCTAAACTCTAGCAAGATAAAAATACGCGGAGGCAGCTCAAAATAGTACTACACAGCAACAATACAAGAGTAGGCTTACATTCTCAAACAACAATATTCAATAATAACCAGTATAGTCAAATATACAGCATAAGCCACATGTTTTGTCCATCACAAGCTCCTCACATGTAATGCAACATAGTTCAAAATGATAGAAGTTGACCTGATAAATATCTACATAAATCCACTTCAAATTAACTATGAAACTTACCAGCATACAAGTGTCCTAGAAGTTATCATCTTAGAGTGATTCAAAGGCAACCTTGTTCTACCTGACAAGAACACAATATTATTTCTAATCTAGATTACTCTATATGCAAATGAACTAATATATAGAGAAGAACCAAGCAGCTACCAACCAAAAATATGAAGGGAAAGAAGTTATATGATTGAGCATAATAATTTAAACAGAACGTTTAAAACGCAAACTCAACATCGAATAAACGATTATTGGTGAATTATATCACCCTACCAATTTCTCACTATTGAGCTTTGCTATCCACTCGACAATAACAACCTGCAATGTCCTCCCCATTTGTCTAATACAACTCTCTCGTAATCCAACAAATCATGAAGATAGCCATCATATTAAAAGGTCATCGGTTAGGCTTCACCGACCAATGCAGAATCAGTTCAAGCTTCAAATAAAAGCATAGAGGATCACCAACTACATCAATGCCCAACGGTTGAAATCATGTCACTCACCTCAAGTCAACTAGTACCATGGTAAAAAAAAAATAGGGATGCAATGCAACCTTGATTCTCTCACTAAGTAAAGTGTTTTTACTCCATCACTCAAGTGTTTGAAGGTTTGTGTTTGCTCTCCATCCTACCTATTCTCACTACCATAGGCATAGTCCACATATCCACCTAAAAATTACTTATCAAGCATTAATCATGAGCCACTTTTATTGGGATGTAATGTTGGCTTAAGTGGCAAATAAAACAGGGGTAATGGAAAGAATGGATAAGAAACAAAAGGGAAAGAATAAGAAGAGAGACGGAGCCAAACATACAGTCCAAGTCACCAATCACAAATAGAGAAACCATTTTTAGACAAAACGCTTAGCAAGATTGAATCCAAGCAAATAAATAACATGTCTCATGAAAAAGTAAATTAATCAATTAATAATCCATTGAGAATAAGGAAATAAATTAACAAGATAATAAATAAAACAAATACACATCTTCGTGCAAAAAAATAATGAATGCTAAATTATTGATAAAGAAACTATACAGTATTTGAAAGAAGGCATTGATAAACAACATGAATAATTAAGGATTATAAATAATATTTATAAACAACTATAAGTTCATGTGAAAAGATAAAAATAAATAACAATAACAAATAATAAGGGGGAGGATGAGAGAAAATCAATACATCAAACTATAAAGGGTTAAGATGCATCTTCAAGTATGGAAATATATCTCAAACGATAAAGATAATTTGGTTCTGACATGCAAAATCAAACCAGAGGTGGTATAAGTTATTTCTCTCTCAAATTTACTAGCAGCCTCTAGCCTTCTCAATGATTTGTGGAAGCCAAATTCCATTAGTAATGGAAATGAGTTCCGTTGGATTCAGCTTTCCTCCCGGTTGGAATTTCTTTCCACCACACTAATATCGAATTACACTTGCAATACAAACAAAACCAAATAGCCAGTGTCCAAATCTGGAAATTCGACTAAATTGATGCTAAAATAACAATTTTAATCAAAATCTCCTAACTATATGCATTTATCTTATTCACGCCTAATTATGAAAAAAATACTCAATATTCTTCCTAAAATCCCACAAAAATGCTCAGTTAACCATATAAAAATAATGGTTTTATCAAATTCCTCCACACTTGCACTTATGCAATCCCAAGAAAAAGATTCAATCAAGGAAATCCAATACAAAACCGAATAGATATATAAGTGAGAATGTAGCAAGCTTAAATCAAAATATGCAAGCATAGTAGTACATCATACATCAACTAATATCACAAGCAAAGTCTACAAATGCAAATCCAATAGTCCTTGTACTTAGCCTAGCCAAGAGTGAGTATGCTTTAGAATACAACTTGGTCCTGTTTTGCACTTCTCGCATTCCTCTCTTAAGGTAATTTCACTCCTCTCCACTAGTCCAACCCCTACCATAGGCTTGTAATGTGTCTACCATCTCCACCACTCATTATACACTAGAGTAATGAATCAAGAGGTCTTTGCTTTGGTTGTAATGTTGAAAAGGTCTAACTGGAAATGGAAAAAAGAATGGCACATAATCTAAAATATACGCAAGTGATGAGCGATAATTAGACAATCAAACAAATGGCTGAAACTTCAGCATTTTCCATCATGTACAACAATGTTTAAGCATAAATCTATTGGTTCAAATTATATTCATAAGCTGATTTGGACAATTTGTTCTACCCTTTTCCTTTTCTCTAATTTTTTTCTGTTCTTTTGAAGACATTTTTGTTCGCCTTCTTTGCCTTTTTTTTTTCTTTTCTTATTTCTATACATAAGGCTTTTCCTTTCTCTTCCTTGCCTTTTTCTCCGTTTTTTTTTGTTTCATATTTTTCTTCCTCCTGGCTTTTTCTGTTTTCTTTTTTTTTCTCTATACACTCATATATATTTTCCTTTTCTCTCTAGGAACAACTAATTAGCCATATCAAACTCAATAAGTGACATCATCAATGTTAACCAAGTACCAAAAATTACAAAAATGTATCGAGTATCCAATTATTTTCATCTAAAAGGAAATTCTATCAAATGCGAAATCGGGACTCATGTATAAAATCAGATTCAGTGCATAAGTAAAGAAGAAATGAAAGTGATGGGCTCAATGGGGTCAGCAAGGGATTGATTTAAACGGCTTGTGTTTAGGAAAATGGGTGAAGAAATAGAATGCCTCAATCGTATTCATCACTCTTGTGCAATCATGTGGCCTTGATTAAGACGCAAGACAAGTTCTAGAGGAAATTGAATCAAGTGGAGTATGCACACTGAATTTATGAATGATAATAAGGCTCAAATCCTTCCATCAAGGTTTGTGCATTCTAAACTAACTCACACAAGGCTAAACCATGCACATAACCATTTTCAATGCATGAGAACATCCTACTTGTGATACAAATTTTCCAGATGATAAACCACATAGCTGGCATCAATACGTAAACAATACTTGCTTCATTCATTCAAGGTAAGTTCGGTTCTGCATGTGCATCTCATAATTAGCAAAGTGCAGTGCAGAAAAATTCATAAATCAAGCATTGTTCAGGAAAGATTCAGTTCCGGACCAGATTCTCAAAGCACTATGAGAAGTTAAAGACAACAATAAATAATTCTAGCAAAGGTATTATCCAAAATTCCAGTACAATCACCTAGAAAATCAATCAGCTCAACTCCCCACACACTCATACTTAGCATCAACCTCAATGCAAGCTTAGGAGAACCAAAGAGGCCACAAAACCATCACCCTAAAACTACCTTTTCCTAATGATTTAGTCCCTTCCCCCACACTCATTTTAGGCAATCAAGTCCAACAAGTAATTTCACAAGCAATTCAATATAGTAAAGGGAGGAAAGGGACAACCATGTTGACGAAATCTTCTTAAGCTCTTCAAGCAAAAATCTCAACACGATGAGAATCATAAACCTCTTGAGCATAGACCTTTCTCCTTGACAAATCTTTGTTGGTAGTGGTTCCAGTTCCATGGCTAAAGGCTCCTCAATGTAAGGCGGAGCGTGATCCTTTGGAGTGCCTCCACATCAAGTTCCTTCAAGAAAGAAAAGGAATCAATGAGAGCATCGGCCATAGAGAAATGGGCATAAGATATAAATATGTCTAGAGGAAATTGGCAAGAAAGAGTCTCATGAGTAGAAACCATGCATGTGCTTAATACTCCAAATCAAATTATGTCCATGTTGTAATCTAGAGTCATGATGCAATGTAGAGAACTCATACTCCACCAAGCAATGCAAGAGATTCCATTGTAAACGCAGGTTGTAAATCTAGACCTTTAACCTTAACCAAAATGTCTTCTAAAAATCCAGAAGGTTGTCTTGTTGTCCTATCAGCCAGTTGGAGTATTACAATAGTGGACTCAATGTTTTTGATCCCTAATGAGTTATAAATTGAAATGTGACATAACATTAATGCCTGCACCTAAGTCTAAGAGAGCATTATTGAAATTTAGCTTTCCTATTTGGCATGGAACAAGAAAGGAACCTGGATCAGCATATTTTATGGAAATTTGGGGTTTGAGAATGCCTAAAACATTTGAACCAAGTTGAACTCGCTTGTTTGGTCTGCATATTCTTTTATGAGTGCATATTTCCTTTAAAATATTTTCATAGCTAGGCATTTGTTCAATCAAAACAAGCATAGGCACATTTGCTTCCAATTAGCCAAAAAGATTCACCATCTCTTTTTCTAACACACCACCATTCATCTTCTTTTTGCCTAACAGATATGATTTAGGAAATGCAAGTTCTTTCAGATTAGGTTCTTTACCTTCAGCTTCATGAATCTGGTCTGCAACCACTTGCTTTTGCTTTCAGGAATTTTCTTGCTATTTTCTGTCACAGCAGTAAGTACAGAATTTTCGACAGCAACATTACTTGTAGTAGCTCCGTCATTTCTTGCATGAGTCTGGTCCAGATGAACTTGCTTCAATGGAATGTAACAGCTGGTCTTCACTAAGTTCTGGTTCAGGCTCAAACTGATTATAGAAATTTCTGGTTCAGGTGCTGTGACAGTTTCAGCCAGTACTTCTTCACCCTAGGTATCGAATCTCTTGGACATCTAGCCACTTAGAAAATTCAGTTGATGAAGAGTAAGAAAAATTAGGAGGTGAAACAGAGAAGAAATTGAGGTCACTATATTTCTAATGACTTACAGCAACTATTTCTATGAATAAGAGAATCAGAAAGTAGAAATGCAGAATTTGCAATTAAAAGTGTTCTTGAATATGTTTTCCCCTAGAAGTTTCACCTAACCATCATCACCTTCTCAGAATTTTAGGAGATAAGAGCCTCTTTCTAGATAAATCTAAACACTGTTCAGATTCTGGATATTAAATAACTTTCATCAAATGAGTTTCAAGGACTTGGATGATATAAAATCAAAGGCTATACTCTAAGAAAAGGAAAATTTATGAAATAGCATATGTATTTCAGACTTGTAACCACACTGGGAGCACGATAATATTTCCATAGGACAAAATCAATTTTTTTAATTCAATTTTCAATTTGATTTCATTATATTTTGATGAGGACATAGGAGGCGGCATGACCAAGGCAACAAACTTGGAGGAATAAGCCTCAAGGGATATGCATGAAGGCTTCATTTTATTACTTGGGCCAAATTCTGCACTTAGTTTTATTCTTTTTACTTTTAGTTATATTTTTGTAATAAGGCTTATTGGGCTCACTTATTGGGCTTTGTGTGTAAGCATAATTAGGTTAAACTCAATATGGATGTTGTCCACTATATAAGGGAACACCATAGCCTCTTTGAGGGACTAATTAAGAGTTAACATTTTTGGTGAGAGACTAGCTTCTCTAGGTTCTTTTGAGAATCTCTCGAACTTATCAAGGGCAACAATCCTTGTATGCTTCTTCGGCTTATCAATTCTTTGGAATTGTGGCGCCTACCTATAATCCAGCTGTTCTATATTTCTTTGTTTTGTATCTCAATATTCCTATGTCCTTTTCGGTGTTTCTTGAGCCAAAGTCGCGTTTCGAAAGCCATCTTTCTCCTCGTTTTGGAGTCAGTTGAATCGGACATCTGTAGCGTGAGATACACTGGGTTCTTATCCGGACGCGTTGCAGGTTGAATCTTCGGCGAAATTCCATTCCTAATCGATCCAATCGTCCCTTTCTTTCGGGAATCATATCATATTTGGCGTACCAAAAGACCCCTTAGAATCATACAAGCGCTAAGAGAACAACAAAGTTAAGTTGAGCAAGGGCTTATCCAATCTCCAACCACAAAGAGGCTAACTAGTACGACATTGTGGAGGACCTTCTTTCTCATCCAGGCATATGCATCCAACAAGGCAAGCAAAAAACTCCATATAGCAAACCCATTGAAGCTATCAAGTAACTGTAATACCAAAAAAATTTCAATAAATTTGTTCCTCAACTAACATCCAAAAATTTAATTGATGTAACAATATCAAAACTTTTACCAATCAATGATGGTGAATCAATATTGGAGAAACATGAATCATAAGCATTTCTTGAAAATATGGAACATATACAAGAAAGGAATGAACGAAAACTTATAATATGGGCATACAATTTACTACAATGAGGCTTTATTAACAATCTCCATTCTTAGTCAACTCCCTTTCCATCTCCCCTAAAATCCTAGTTTCCTACTTATATGCATTCACTATAATTGGAAGTTCACTGTGCATTGGACCTCCATGTACGGGAAGAACCAAAACACCAATGCCATTTGAAACTCAGTTTTTAATTTATTAGCATCAAAGCATATGAATCTTAAGAAGAAAGCCTAGAAATATGACGGCAACATGATTAATCAAATAAATTCACTAGGGTAACCAATGATATCATTCAAATTCTTTTGGGAACAACTGGGGTAAACAATGATCTCATTCAAATTCTTTTGGGAACAACTGGGAGGGAGGAGATGACCCAAGAAGAAATGCAGTATACTGGGAATACATAGCATAATGCTGCAATAGTTAAATGGTTAATTAGCATGTCCACAGTTAACATTTGCATGTAGCAGCTACATGGACCAAAGCAAAAGCAAGAGATTGTTGACCATGCAAAAGAAGAAGGAAAAACAAAGAAAGAAAGAAAGAAAGAAACCATGTAAAAGCATGTAGTTTATTATCCAAATAGACAAAATGACGAATGCATTCTGGATATTAAATAACTTTCATCAAATGAGTTTCAGGGACTTGGATAATATAAAATAAAAGGTTATACTAAGAAAAGGATAATTTATGAAATAGCATATGTATTTCAGACTTGTGAATGGAGAGATATGTGTGTGTGCATCTACATTAACACAATGCCTCAACAATCATGCATGCATTGAAATTTCTTCTTATTGAAAGTAAGAATTGCAGGAACATACAAATGACTCAACAAATTTTCATAACTGCACAAATCCTAAAAATTCCATAACCGCACAACTTGATGAGTTCCTTTCAGTTTGATTATGCACAAATTTCAGAACTGAAGGACCAACAAATCTAATAACAAAAACCTCATTTCGAAAAGAGGGTAAAAGCCATAACATGTCAAGTGTATTTGAAGCCAATTAAATGAAATGTAAGGGCTAACTTGAGGTTGCATTCAGTCAGAAAAATTCATATATTAAAGCTGCATATTAATGAGTAAAGGGCTAACTTAAGGTCTTGCATAAAAAATCTCACCAAATCTATATTCTGCAAAAGGGTTGAAAAATTCATATACTTTCTTAAAAGGCAAAGGTGTAGCTTAACAGAGTAAGCCTAAAGCCTATAGGAAAGTAGGTTTTTTATTAATATGCAGCTTTATGTTTCTTCATTTAGTGCAAGGCAGAAGAAAAACACTACATCTAGGTGCAAAATGATGCATCTAGATACAACTGTATGCCACATGGACCGGATTCTGTAATCAGTGCATGAGAAATATAGTAATCAGTGCATGAATTTGAAGTATAAGTCCCCATCAATCAAGGCCATCGAAACACAAAATAAATGTGCACTGATTAAATGAATTCATAAATAAGAGCATATAATATAATTCTAAAAAATTAAAATTTCCAAAACATTTGGGGAACATGAAAGAATCAAGTTTGATAGTAAGTGAAGCTCTAGTGCCCAATCGGTATGCAATACAACAAACATCCCCCCTCTCTTCAGTCCCAATGGTAATTTGAGAACATGCGAGGATATAATAACAGAGGAAGCAAAAAGAGGACATGAACGCAATGACTCAACAATCATGTTTTCTCAAGAATTTCTTAGTAAGATTTGCAGAAACATACAAATTACACAACAAATTTTCATAACTACACAACTTGATGAGTTCCTTTCAGTCTTATTCTGCACAACTCTCATTTTCAGGGTCTCACACGTCAATAAGTCTCTTTTCATTTAATGCAAGGCAGAAGAAAAACACTATTTCCAATGAAAATTAGGAAAAAAACATAAATATATAGTTCGATTGGAAATTTGGTTTAATTAAAAAGCAGAAAAAGAAACACACTTGCTCACAATGAAAATGTGCGTGTGAAAAGAAGAGCAGCATCAAATAATCAAAGTAGCATTTAGACAACTAATAGAATTAATCTTTTCGGACCAACTCTTGATCTTCCAAGTATTTTTCAAAACCAAGGGATTAATACTTCAGACGGGAAAAAGGACGAGATTATTGGGGGATCAACAAATATTGTAAAGGGTTTAAGATTTGAGCCAAAAAAAATCACGGGTTAAGAGACTTTGCCCGTGAATGTTGTCTAGAGGAAACTCACTTTTCATTAACTTGTAGCGGGCGTGAAGCCAAAGGAAATCTACACGGCTTAGCTACAATGATCTGTGAGAAGAGACACTGCTAAGTGATGGAGGAGGTCAGCCACATGATGAGATTTTATATATATATATATATATATATATGTTACGGATCTGGATAAGGCCCAATCACATGAAGGCCCAACCAAGGGTAGGCATGTCAGATCCGTCATATCCGCAACTCGGAATATCTCAACTACCCCAAATCTAGGAGCACCTCTCGCATAAGGATAGACAGCTCGGATTATGGACCAAGAATCACGCCAAAGCCGCCTCCAGTAGGTCCTATAAATACCCGGTCAACAGCCCAAGGTACACACGCTCTAACCTAGACTATTTACCTACTGTTACACTGAGGACACACCCCACGCCCTCGGCTAAGAGCCTGGTTGTGTTCAGTGATCCCATCTCTGTCTGTGTGCTTCCCCATTAGCACCTGTGCCGAGATCCCAGATCCTATATCAACCCGTCGGTAACGACGGACAGCACGATGAAGACCGGTTATCACAACCGAAGGAACGACTAGCAGAACACGATATCCCTAACGATAAAGGGCGTCTGGAGGGCAACCCGTCCGACACGGAGTCATCGGCCCCGCAAAATCATGACCGCCTACCTCCAAATCCGAACCAGGAGGTTCGCGCAGAAATCCCGGCCCCAACTCCTGATATGCTCCTTGTCCAAAATGCATTGGCCGCGATGATAAGGCGGATGGAAAACATGGACAGACGGCACACCCTCCACTTCGAGCGAATGGAAGAGCGGTCCAAGACAAAGGCTTCGGTCTCTTCACATGGAGACAAGCAAGATAAGACCTGGAAGGAAGACCAAGATGTCGACAGTTCTCGACGTCCGAAAAGCACGCAGGAGACGGAGGCCAGCCGAAGCAGGTGGGCGACTTCTTCCACCAAGGAGTCAAAAAGGGAGAAGTCCAAACATGCTGAAAGACCACCCCGGCCTCCACCTGTTGGATTTCAAAAAAAGATATGTCGGCAATGTCGAGGACAACCCTTTCTCAGACGAGATCCTCAACGCTCGTTTCCCGGGGAAGCTAAACCTTACCGATTTAACAAGTACGATGGCTCTCAAGACCCGACGACTCACCTTGAAGATTTTGAGATGATCATGGTGTGCAGAGGCATCGGAGAACCCATAATGACCCGGATTTTTGCGACAACTCTTAAAGGGCCGGCGATAAAGTGGCTCCACACTCTACCTGTGGGATCGATTCACAAGTTTGATGACCTGGCCGAGGCCTTCGAACTCCAGTTTGCAACTAGTAAGCGACAGCTGAAGTCTCAATATACCTTGTCCAAAATCGTGCAATGGCCGGCGAATTACTCCAGAGCTATTTGGATCGCTTCAATCATGCGGCCCTGCAAGTACAGGGATTAAAGGAGGAAGTGCACGTTCACCTCTTAGCCGATGGCCTGGATAGTTCGAGCCGACTAGCTGAATCATTTTTCAAAGAGCCGGCTAAAAGCATAAACGACTTCATGACTCGGTCAAAAAAGTACCTCGAGGTGGAACAAATGCGGCAAGCAAATGCTAGAAGGGACCCGGACAAGAGCACCCCACCAAGGGATAAAGGCCAGTCCGAGGATCGCAAGCAAGATCGCCGTGGGAAAGGGTCGGACAATAAGCCCTCTAACACAAAGTCGAGTCCAAGAATAAATATGACTATTACACCCCTTAAATGTGCCCCGGTCCCGACTTTGGAGGAAGTACCATCGACCGAGATGCGGAATGTCGAGAAACCTCGGCCGCTCAGGAAACGATCCAATACGAATCAGTCCCGTTACTGCTCTTTCCACGACAGTAAGGGGCATACCACGTATCAATGCTATGAACTCCGGGATGCCACCGAAAAGTTCATCAGAGATGGGAAATTGCGTCAATATGTGATCAAGACGCAGGGGCGAACGAACGAAAAGCGAAAACAGGATGACCGATTGGACAACCCGGTCCCCGAGAGAAAAAGAGATGGTAAAAGATAGAAGCCAACGTCCGAGGAAAATGAGTTTCCCGAGGCCGAATTTGATTGCTATGTGATCAGTGGAGCTTTCGGAGGAGGAGGAGATATGGCGAGTCAGCGCAAGAAGTACCTAAAAGAAGTCCTTTCAGTGAGGGACCGACCTAAGTTTAAGGAGGAACCCCAAATGACCGACAAATTGGAACGACCTCAGCTCATGTTCACAAAAGAAGATATGGCCGACGTACTGCCCGGCCACCAAGATGGCCTTGTAATCACTGGAACCCTGATCAACTGCCGAGTCAAGAGGATATTTATAGACTCGGGGAGCTCGGCAGATATCATCATTTGGGATGCTTTCAAGAGGATGAACCTCGATCAGGAAGACCTGAAGCCATGCCAAACCACCCTCGTTGGGTTTAATGGCGAATTATCCCCTCCAAAGGGGTACATCGACCTACGACTCACCCTTGGAACGAAGGAAGGCTTCAAATCTGAGCGAGTAAGATTTATTGTGGTTGATTTCCCATCCCCTTACAACATCATCTTGGGAAGACCGACGATTCACAAATGGGACATGCTGGTATCTACTAAGATTAAGAAGATAAAGATGATAGGCAACGATAACCGAGTCATTACCGTCAAGGGCGACCGAGAAGAATCCGACAATGTTATGTCGAGACAATCAACGTAAAGGCAACAACGTCTCAATACCGGCCGGAATCATAAATCCGAGCCGACGAGTCAAGGGCACGAAAAGATCCAAGATCCTGTTAATATGATCGAATTGGATTTGTGGGAAGAAAAGGGAAACCTCGCCGAAACCGAGGGAGAAGTAGAAAATCTCATATTCGGAGATGATCCTACCATAGCACAAAAATAGGCGGGGCTTTGACCCCAGGCCTGCGATTGAGGATGGAAGAGTTTTGGCCCTTAATCGAGATGTTTTTGCATGGAGCGCGGCCGAGGTACCCGGGATTGACCCCGATTTCGTTGTCATAGACTAGCCATCCGGCGGGGGTCAACCCCGTGAGCCCGTAAGAAAAGAAAGAGGGCCCGAGCACAGCAGTGGCATCGAACCAACATGTGGACGAGCTATTAGAGGCCGGTTTCGTCGAGGAAGTACAATATACCACATGGCTTTCCAACATCGTGATGGTCTTAAAACCAAGTGGCAAATGGAGAGTATGCACCGATCATACCGACTCCGAACAAAGCATGCCCTAAAGACGCCTATCCGATGCCAAACATTGACCAGCTCGTAGATAACTCATCCGGCTACCAACTATTGTCATTCATGGACGCCTATTCCGGGTACAACCAGATCGCCATGGACCCCGATGACCAAGAAGCCACTTCCTTCATCACAGAGAAGGGAAATTACTGCTACAACGTCATGCCATTCGGCCTAAAAAACGCTGGGGCAACATACCAGAGGATGATGAATAAGGTTTTCGAGAACCGAGATAGGCAATAACATCGAAGTCTACATTGACGACATGATCGTCAAATCATATGATCCCAATGATCACATCCGAGATCTAGAGCAAACATTCAGTAAACTGAGGGCGCATCAGATTCGACTTAACCCGGCAAAATGCGCGTTCGGAGTACTCGCGGCATTAACCGATTCTTGCCCAAGTCAGCAGAAAACGCCTTACCCTTCTTCAGATTACTTAAAAAGAAAACACCAGGCAATTGGACCCCGGAGTGTGACGCCGCGTTTTCAAAAATTAAGCAATGCTTGGCAACTCCGCCGGTCCTATCAAAGCCACAACCCGGTGAAACCCTCTTCCTATACCTATCGGTAGGGGAGGAAGCGGTCAGCTCCGTTCTCGTCCGAGAAGGAAAAAACGGTCAAGAACCCATATATTTCGTAAGCAAAGCATTGCAAAGCTCCGAGCTAAGATACCAGAAGCTGGAGAAGTTGGCTTTCACCATAATAATGATTTGCCTTGCAGATCGCCTCGGCACGAAGAGAAGTCACCCTTTCAAATAGGGCGGCTCCTACCCGAACGAGGAGTGAAGGGAGAGAAAAAATGAAGGAAGAGGGCGGCGGTGCAAGGAATGACAGGATCCATCGTCCTGCAGAGATATGCGAACGCCGCCAGATAACCCCACCCGTTCGGATGAAGCTGAGAAGGAGCCAGATGAAGGTAGTGAACTACGGACATTTGGAACCCGGTAAACGGGAAGCGAATACCGAGCCGGGACATATACTCCCGATAGAAGAGAAAAAAGTTAGGAGATCCGGGCTCTCGGGTGGCGCAGATCGGCTCATCATCCTCGGGGGGGGGGAAGGCAGCATCCTGATGACCCCGGAGACCCCATTTTGGCTACGTCTGCGTCTGTCATCAGTGAACGTATAGTTAACAGTTCACTTGTCACCCAGGGATACTTGGCTCTCATCGACGGTGAAGGACTGCCGGAGTCTGCCTCCGGATCGGAGGCGGAAAGACGAGGAGAAGACGTAGACTCCATTTTCCTACAAAAAGAAATAAAAGCCAGAATCAGAGCTAGACAGAATACCTGATCGGGACAAACCACTAAGGGGAGACTGAAGGCGGACGGGCCCCGAAAGAGGAGGAGCCCTGGGGGCCGACGCAGGCTCAGATGACGAGCTATGCCGACACGAGCCCAAGACGACTTCGACCATACGATCTTGCCCACTCGCAATAAGGAAAGAACTCTCGGCAACACAATCCCAGCAGGGACCGAGATACCCGGCCGGTAATGATTCCGGCCTGGACGGGTGACGCACTTGGAAAGCACTTATTGGTTCGGCTCTGATGGCCTCAGAAACTGAGAAGTTTTTAGAATCCGGCCCGACAGGGATGGTCTCCGACTGACTGGACCCAGAAATTACCGGCCGAGACCCCCCAGCACTCCTAGTACTCGACCCACCACGGAGGGCCAACGATAGCTTCTCCTCCTCGGTCAAAGGAGTCCCTAATAACCAGAAACTAAAGTAGGGATAACGCTCTCGGAGAGCCTCATCATCGTTGTTTGAACTTAAAGGCTGACGCAAGGATGAAGGACGTTTTCCCCTATCCATCAAGGGCTCAAACCTATACAGTCAACATAAGGATAATGAGAAGGGGGAAAGACTAAGACTGAAATGAAGAAGACCCGAAATTCCTAAAGCCCAAGCCTTCGGGTTTGATCGCTCAAATTACAAACACTTTACCCAGAAAACCCAGAATACAGGGGCACACCAGCAAAGAAAAGAGGAAGAGGGAGAACTAAAATACCGGAATGATATAAAAAGTTCAGAAGGGAAGATAAAATACCTGAAAAATTGAAGATGGCAGAAAATGAACACAGCGAGAGTCGATGAAAAAGTCTGGATAAGTAAGAAGCCCTGATTATTCAGAGAATTCTGAGACACAAGAAGGAAAGAACAGATCCTCTCCAGACTGAATGACTTTGCGTAGAAGAATTTCGTGGGTAGGGAGGAGAGTGAGCAAATTGAAAAAGTGGCAAATGGAGAAATGCCAACAGTTTATATCGAGAGGAAAGAAAGAGGGAAATTCAAAGCAAAGCAACCCAAACGACGGGGGCAACCACGACTTTTCACCCCAAAAGCTGAGAGGACGTGCAACGTACCACCAGAGCATTAAATGCGCACGAAATTCGGGGGCGGCGGACACGAGGATCAAAGCACTTCCCCAATCTCAGGAAGACAGGTGTCGTAGGCAATCATGGCAGCATCAGAGGAGGTTTCCCAAGAGTCACACCGTGGAAATAGCAACGGCCCCGGGCCTTCAAATGACGAGCCTTGGTTCCGGTATCTTGCCTCGGTCAAAATTGTACCAGGTTTGATTCACACCATCTCACGTTTGTAACTCGGCGGTCCAAACCACGACATTCTCTTCAGATGTCAGCCACGAATGACATCTCTAAGATAAGATACACCCCGCAGCCCAAAACTTTGAACTACCGGGTGGGGGCAATCACACGGATCTGGATAAGGCCCAATCACATGAAGGCCCAACCAAGGGTAGGCGTGTCAGATCCGTCATATCCGCAATCCTGGAATATCTCAACTACCCCGGAAATCTAGGAGCACCTCCGCATAAGGATAGGCAGTTCGGATTATGGACCAAGAATCACGCCAAAGCCGCTCCAGGTAGGTCCTATAAATACCCGGTCAACAGCCCAAGGTACACACGCTCTAACCTAGACTATTTACCTACTGTTACACTGAGCACACACCCCACGCCCTCGGCTAAGAGCCTGGTTGTGTTCAGTGATCCCATCTCTGTCTGTGTGCTTCCACATTAGCACCCAGGCCGAGATCCCAGATCCTATATCAAATCACCGGCCCATATACGTGGCTGGACATCTGTGTTCTACACCAGAACAATATATATATATATATATATATATATATATATATATATATATATATATATATATATATATATATATATATATATATGAAACCGACAGGGGAACAAACTAGGGTTTTGGCCAAACTCTGATTGCAAGAATAGATGGCGACCACAGTTGGAGAGATTAGAGGGACAGAGAGTTGAGTGGTAAGGAGGAGAGAAAGCAGAACGCTAAAGAAACAAAATCTAGAGAGAAGAAGCAAAAGAGTAAAAGAAAAGCATTGAGAATCTGAGAGGAAAATCGGCTAATTCATCTTATTGCTTACCAATCGGAGAGAAGATGATAGCTTTCTCGTGCCTTGGAAGTTCGAACACCTAAGGCTCTTCTCTGAGGCATTCTCCCTTTCGCAAGCAGATTTTTTGGTAGAGCGTGACCTTTCGCGAGCAGATGAAGAAGGAACGATTGAAGAAGGAACACCGGGCTGAATGAATTCTGATCAGGTTGGGCTCGGCTTGGGCTAAGGTGAAGAAAAAAATAGAAAAATAAAATAATAAATGCAGTGGCTACTAAATTGGAAATAGAACGGTCGGTAGGGGGAGCACGGAAGGCAACAACTACAAAATGGAGTGCAAGAGAATTTTTCTTCATAATAAATGCAACAAATTTAAATCAACTCATTATTACAGTTTGAAAATAATTTTAAATGAACACGTGATCATCAAATATATATCACTAAACCTCCTAGCCATCCATTTATTGGTCCACATGTTCCACCACAATAGGTGCCATGTCATCAAAATTTCATGCCATCCATTTCTCTATTCACGTCTTCCCTCCCTCCATTTTTTCAATTTCAAATTTCAAATTTTAATCTCTCCCTATAAAATCACCTCAAACAACCTGAGAAACCAGTCACCAATTAGCTCAAGCTCACCAGTTGCCTTTCGTCCACCACTCAGATCTTCTTCCTGACGTCTTCCTCTTCTGTAAAGTCCGTCCTCACTCTTTTTTTTTTTGGCTCCCTTCTTTTCGTTTCCAAAAACGGATTTTATCTTCTTCCCCTCGTCTGCATCAAGCACCTCCAAATATCGGTTTTTGTCCTTTATGCAGTGTGAGTACCACTTCTTGGCACCGGTTCTCTGATCTGTGTCTTTTCACATCATTTATTCATAAGTTTGAACTTTTTGATTCTTGATCCCTTTTTCCAGCTACGAAGCTTCATGTTACGGATCGTTCCCTTGGTGCCGAAAATAAGTGGAGGTTAACGCTCCTTTCAAGCCCCAAATCGGTGAGCTTTTTCCCACGTCGATATCGTTGCTCCTCTCAGACCCAAAATCGGTTACCTTTGTTACAGATCGCCGAGCGTGCTTGTATTGGTCAAGATCGACGAGCCTTCTAGCGAGCAGATCTTCAGCGAACTTATGCGGGTCAAGACCGTCGAACGTTCTTGATGGCACGTCCGTGACGAGCTTCTGCGGTCAAGTTCGACCAGCTTTCCTATTTGCAGATCGACAAAGCATTGCGTCGTTTGTCTCGTGGCCGAGAATGGATCTCGGAAAGGCTCGGCAGTGAACTAGCCTGGTTTTTTTTTTACCTAGATTTATTAATCATCCACAATTCAATTTTCATAGGCTTTTCTTTGGTTCCTTTCTTTCTCGCATATATGCGTAGGCTTTGGATACTTTAGTTCCACAACCTTTAAATAGACATAGCAACTTCATTCTTTCTACTCCAATCCAAATTATTATAGATCTTCTTTTTTTTTGGTCAAATGTTATATATCTTCTTTGACTAAAATTCAAGGAAAGTTGTTCATGGATGTTAGAAATCCCTGATTTATAGGGATTAGGGATAATCTTCATTAATAGTCATTATGAGCCATTACTATTGAGGTTCTCTTATCTTGTATATATATGTAATGTTTATACATGAATAGAACACATAATTCAAATTATTTGCTTACAATGGAAATAATAAACAATTCCATATGTGGAGTGCTATTGCCCATGCCTTTCTTAATGGAAATAATAACAATTCAACAACGCAGTTCTCACATAAATTACGCTAGGAAGCTTCATGTTTGCACCATCTTTTGCTCAATCTCTCGATGTAGTAATTGTATTATATTTCATCGCACGTTAATTATATATTATATATATTAAAAGTGTGAACGCATGACAACACGCTCTGTCTCCCACCTTTCATATGAATATAATATAATATGGTATTATAATATAATATGGCTTCATATATTTGCATCAACTTTATTATCTCATGTCTCAGTTCTATGCTAGCTGCATATAAGGCAACAGACAATTAACCAGATTTTGGGGCAAAGGTTATTTTGTTTTGTTTGCTTAACTTTTCTTATTCGAACGCATACACGTTAGTCTGTGTCATCAAATTCTATGTTTCTTAAACTGTTGCTGTCTTGCTGATATCGTCTGTTCATAACTTTTTAAAATGGCCGTTGTTATTAGCATTTAATGCCATATATGTGAATGGTCATTTTGTTCACGCGATTCAGTCATTTTGTTCATTTTGCACACGCGGTACGATCAAGCGTCATTCCCTATTTATATTTCCAACAATATATTATTATGAACCACAATTTAGTAGATAAGCTCTCCGTAGAGTTAATATTTTGAAATCTGTCAACCTAACTTATTAATTAAGTCTTTAATGATCCCTGTCTTAAACTATCTGACATATTTTCATACTCATTTATCAATATCAATCCTTTTTCAAACACACTATGTTATTTACTGTTTTGTTAAAGGTACTTATTTTATTGTGTATCTATTACTTAGTAATTTATATTTTGTTATCATACGAAGCCATTGTGTGCTTTAGAAGTTTATAGGGATTAAAGATTAAATCGTTTGCAACTGCACATAGTGTTATGTGTAGTTGTTCAGTTTCGGTTTCATTTAATTAAACAGGTGAGACTCTGCATTAAATCTTTAATCAATTTACATCAACCGGTTTTCATTGTGCGTTACCTAATTGGTCAGTGCATTAAATGTCATGAAAGTTCAAGTTGTGCTTGTGATGTGAACTGATGATGATATGAGCGCGTTACACTACAACCCTATTGCTATGTCCAACGTTCCCATGATTTTAAGTATATCGCATACCTGATATATAGCATTATTATTTGTGGCTAATTATAAGTAACACCCATGTCATTTATTTGATACTCATCTAACGCAGCAGTAACTATTAATAATAGGATACTATACGGGAATGGATTTTTAAAATCATGCAAACTTGAACTTTAAGTACAATAAATGTCTTCATTCATACTTTACGTACTCTAAGTTGATGTTTATGGTCTTCTTTATATTTCCAACGTTTTGTATGCTTATTCTCTATGCAGAAATTAATAACACATTTCCGAAGTCTTCTACTCTTATTCTCTATGCAGCAATTAATAACACATTTCCGAAGTTTTTTTATATTTCCAACGCATTAATTACTAATGTCCATAATCACTCCCACAACTACCTGTACAGTGTTCTGTGACGTTTGTTCGTCGATGGCTATTAAAAAAGAGTAAATACCCTTTTGGGTCCCTGGAATAATACGCTACCCATTTTGGTCGCCGAGTAAAAAAATGTCATTTTGGTCCTTTTTAGGGACTAAAACGATTTTTCGGAATTTGTGAGGGATTAAAATGCCCACAAAAAATGACTAAAAGGACTAAAAGGGACATTTTTTTTACTGCTTAAGGACGAAAAATGACATTTTTTTTACTCAGGGACCAAAATGGGTAGTGCGGGTTATTTCAAGGACCAAAAAGGGTATTTACTCATTAAAAAACTATCACACGTTTAAATGGTTTAAATCTCAGTGGCCGACAAAAAAACTATGATCCCTGCAGTGAGACGTTCGTTTTCATAGATTTGAATTCTACTTTTCTAAACAGCAATGCATAGCAAATATAATGCTTTTGGAAATCTTCCCATCTTCTACAAACGCCACTTCACACTTAAGTATTCATTATGAAAGGATAAGATCAGATATTTGTATTCTTATTTTATGAACAACTATGCATATCGAATCCTTTTATTACTCTTGATCAGATATTTGTATTCTTCTAACCCGACCAACTTTTTTTTAGTATCAGGAGATGAGGAAGTCTTCTTTTTTTTTCTGACGTCGATGATAGTAAGGACACTTGGTCGGTGGTTGCAAAGGTTATCAGGAAGTGGGTGGTTACGAAGAAAGCTGCACCATACGTCCATACCCAATATGGAAGATAGGAATAATATTGGCTGATGAAATGGTACGATGTTGTACACAATAATAATTCCTAATAACCCCCATTTTCTGAGAAACAATCCTTCATATAAAGTGTACTATCCTAATGATACAGAAGTTGTTAAAATACTATCTCCAACCGTCTTTAATTTTATCCAAAAAAAAAAAGCCTTTTTCGTTTTAAGAGGCAACTATTGAAGTTTTTGCTACACACAAAAATCTCATTCCAAAATTGCTTGATGACCCTAAAGAAGGGATGGTCTACAACTTCCAAAACTTTGAGGTTGTAGAAAATGATGATAAGTATAGACTCACTTCATACCCCTGGAAATTTAACTTCCATCCTTACACGTTCGTAGAAGAATCTGATGTTGTCATTAATAAAGAGGCATATAACTTTAAGTCTATTGTACACATCCGAAATGGAAATATCCTTGACGTAGGGTTAATAGACTTGTCTCATTTCACCTAATTCACCGAACTATAGAATACTTCTTACTATATGATTCGTGTACTATTCAATTAATTTGTTTTGATCCCATGTGATACAATCTATCGCAGACGTTATTGGGTTTTTGCAAGCTTTTGGGTGTTTGACGGATCAAAAAAGGGAGAGTGATATTATCAAGAGGTTAAACTTTTCAATTGCAGATCAGAAGTAATGTTAATAATTATCTTTGTTAATTATTTTAAATCAAGTGTACATATTAATGTATGTCTGACAATATTTTAACCATGTTTATATTAGATAATATTTCATTTAAACTTAGTGAAAACTCAATAAATATCACGTTGTGGGGTGAAAACTCAATAAATATCGTCCATACTCAATTTACTAATTCTTTCATTCGTTGTCATTATTTATAATAAAAATGTCAAACATTATATAACATTCAAGCAGTGTTTTCTTACTACTTTGTTCAATGTTTATTAGGAGTGTGATGTTGTCTCAATAACTATTCAAAAGTGTGAAACATTGTATAGGTGGTTTTATGATGCATGTTCTTGTGACAAGAAGGCCGAGTACATGCCTAATGGGACTCTTAGATGCACCAAGTGTAATAAGGACGTACTTATGACGGTTCCCAAGTACATACTTGATACTAACCATTTTATATTAAATAATACATTTATATTAGTCAACAGTAAGTTACAAAGTATTTGACCATACTAGAAAATGTTCAATCATCTTCTTTGATCGTATTGCGACTGAGTTGTTGGGTAAATCTGCATTAAAGATAAAAGAAGATATGCACAAAGTATTAATACTAGTATATAATAATATGCTTACTTCATAGTTCAATTAACGATTTTTATTATGCCTTTCTATCTTTGTTTGGTATTCCTAAAGGAGGGTAAGAATTCTACAATTCCTAAAGAATTGGATGAAATTGCTGGTAATTAAGATACTCATTGTCAAACTAAGGATCAAAAGCCACAATATAAAGTATAGGACAAGCATCATTGGCCGGGTCAGTAAGATGTCTGCTGATACACACTTAGTACAACAATTCCAATATTCAAATGTGCTGACATTTGTACTACTTAGAATATTTATTAGATTAATACCATTTGTTTCAAGTTTGATAAATTAACTCATATAAAATGTTTCACTTGTAGGAAGAAACAACAAATATGACAGAGGTACAATGTTTTAATTTTTAACTTAATATATTTTATATTAAGTTTTCTATTAATAATCTTACTTTACATACCGGTAGGAATCTACTGCTTCAAGGCAAACTGGCCATACCTCTTCACAAAGTTATGTCATTGAAGATGATATTAATACCGTTTCCCAACTTACAACGCCACAAGACGCCAACACAAAAAGGAAGAATATTGCCAATGATGTTCCAATTTTATGTGAAGACCTTGGCCTTACTGAGATGTGCACGTCAAAATTGAGCTCTACGAAACCTCTGAAAAATATAAAGAAGGAGAAATGATTCCTTTTATCTTAACCTTGTCCTACATTAGAACATGAAATTTGTAATCTTTAAATTTCGTTTCTATCACTGTTATCAACATTCTCTTTAATGTTTCATCCATTTTCCTTTCATGTTATGTCAGATTAGTTTTTGGAAACTTATAACATATGCTGTGTCATGAAAATTATTCTCAGTTACGTTAATTATATTTGGACATAAGAAATTGATAATGTATTATTCTAAATGTGAACTACAAATGCGTAAGACATCGACCAATTTACTTTTAGGAAAATATTCAATCACTACAAAAACATTATATGTAAATTGTGCCTTAATACACTTCGTACTTAAATTTTTTTTAACTGATTATATGATTTGATTTAATAGCATGTTCCATTGTAAAGTGTTTTGGCACATAAATAAAATATAATTTCTGTAACTTCTTAAAAATATATATTGCCATTTATTATTTCCGAAAACAGAGATTAAGAGACGAAATCAATTACGAAAAGTTAAAATTCATTTTCATACTTGCCGCACCAGTTAACATCTCAATTACAGGATTTTATGGAGCAATATATTGTCCTTGTCCATTAGCACGTATGTGTGTACACAGCTGTATTTTTACAACCGAATAATAAATTACCCTTCTTAGAATTTTTTCCACATTCAACTTCCAAGAAGCAGTTAATGTTTGTCCATACAGCTGCATCTCATTATTGAAAAATGAACAACTGAACATGCGTGGTCAAATTGACAGATGCCATGGTTGTGTACCAATGTTTAAACAATTGCATCTTGTATAAATTTGATAAAAGGATGATCTAGTGATCCTTGCCATAATATTAAATGCTGGTGCAATCCTTCCGTCGGTTTGAACAAGTTTGTAATCTGACGGTTAAATCTTGATACAAAATTCAAGTAATGACTTACATGGACTCTGTTTACAAGCATGAAATCCAACATAAAATGAAACTCAACCTCATTGTCCATTGTGTGTTTAGTATTAAGAAGATATCCACGTTAGCTCTCATACACATAACCAAAAATGAGGAAAAACCCAGTAATAATACCAAAAATCAACAAGATGAAGGAAGATGTCAGTGTTCTTTATCAACTGTTTATCATTGTTCAAGATTCATTCATGTCTTCCATTTTGATGCTTCGTTGTTAAATGTATACATAAATGCTAACTTATTTTGTAGGGAAACGACAGTCTGAAGTTATCAATCAATCATCAGAAAATCAAACTCCATCTGTTCTAAACGATATTACTAACAGACCAGGAAAATGTCAATTCTTTCATACCAATATTCTAATTTCATCCATGTCAGTGTTATTTTACAAAGTTTATAGAGTAGCTAGTATCGTATCACATTCATTGAATTCTGTTCATCCGGATTGTCGTTTATACATCTTACGTTTAATGCTAATTTTTGGTGTAGGGAAACGACCGTGTTCAATAAATTCGAACCAAAATAATGGATATTGTTCTACGGCCATTACACGTGATTCGGTTAACCCTCTTAGAATGAATGTAGGTTTGGTAACCACACAGAATGAGGTGCCATCTCCGCAGTCTACAATGATTTGTTGCTTTAATGCTTTATGATGATGATAATCCAATCAGCTGCATCGTTCAATCTACTTACCCAAATTTAGTTGAGCGCGAGAAAGATTACCTAAATAACAGGTCAATTTTAACCTCAACTATGAAACATGTCGATTCATTGAATGAGTACATTTGTTCTCTGTTTCCAAGAGATGAAGTAGAGTACTTTAGTGCTGACTCTATAAATCATATAGATTATGCAAATGAAAGTTTCTAAATTCAATTAAATGTTCTAGGATTCCTCATCCTAAATTGGTTTTGAAGGTGGAAGTACCTATTATGTTAATAAGGAACATTGACCAAATAGCAGGATTGTGCAATGGTATGAGGCTTCAAATTACACAACTAGGCAAGAACGTCATTAAGGCGAAGGCGTTGAATGACACTAGCACAGGTCAAGACATTTTGATACATAGGATGAACATGAACCCATGTGAATCTAAACTTCCATTCAAGATGACGAGAAGGCAATTTCCAATCATAATTTCATTTGCGATGACAATAAACAAGAGTCAAAGACAATCGATGTCAAATATAGGTCTTTATCTACTAAGTCCAGTTTTTTCACATAGACAACTTTATGTTGCTTTATCTTGGGTGAAGAGTTTCAAAGGTTTGAAAATACTTATTTTGAATGAGTTGAATAAGTGTATTGACAACACAGTTAATGTTGTATATAGAGAAGTTTTCCAAAACATTTTACCACATTCATAGTTGAAATCGAAAACTTTGTTTCACTTTGTTATTGTTGTGCTTTGGATTTCATAATGACATTAACTCATAATTTGATTACTTCTATTTATGTATTTATTGTTGTGCTTTGGATTTCATAATTACGTGAACTCATAATTTGATTACTTCCATTTCGCCTTTACAATTTTTATTAAAAACATAATACAAATCCACACTCCACGGGTCCGAAGTCTTGTTCAAGAATCAATAGTATTGAAAATTGAAATACAATGAATATTTTTTCATAATAAATATAAGAGTAAAATACTCTGACTACCCTCCTGCTTTGCTTTAATTACACAGACCTCCTCTCTATTTTAGAAACTTATATAAACCTCCCTTAAAATTAAAATGTATATTACACAAACATCCCTTATATTCTAAAATTCTATTTTCATCCACCCAAACTATTAAATGACCGTTAAGTTTGACTTTTTAACTTTTTTTTTTACCAAAATGTCCCTCTTCAGTATTAGATATATATAGGGCAACTAAAACTTTATACGACCAAAAATTTATTCCAACATATTTTCTAACTTTCTAATTTATTAAAAATTTATTATTTTTGATATTATAAATTAATTTTGACTTAAAATATATATCAAACACATAGATTTTCATCAAATATAATAAACTATATAAGTTTGAGATTGTATGTGTCATTTAGATTTATAAGCCATGCTTATTTTAACAAGCCTTTATAGAACTCATGCCAACTTGGATTCGTTAGATGTGTCCATGAGAAGCCTAGTATAAAAAAATTTGAAAAGCCACTTTACCAAAATAAAGCTCAAGCCCATTCCAACACAAAACTACCCACTCTGCATCCAATACTTCAGGATTTTGAAGCCCATTGATGTTCATAAACCATATTGAATTTTGCAGCATCAAATTTTAGGAATGGAAAAAAGCCTACAAAGTAGAATTGAGAAGGCATATTAGGGTCCGTACGGTTGGGCGAAATTCTAGAACAGGGAGTGGAAACCAGCCCCTTTATTTCCATCTACTCGCACATTTGGTTTGTAGAAATGGGGTAAACAATGCAGTAGATAGGGAAGAACACTCCCTTCAAAGGAGAGATGTATCCAGTGTGGGAGGCAGGAGAATTAGGTCCAAAAATGGAGAGGAAGATAAATTCTTGGACTACACGTGAAAAATTATAACAGATTGATAAAGAGGCATTTGCACCGGATATGCCCGAGGTTGAAGGAAATTTATTTGCCTTGATTTAAAAATTAAAATATTTGCGTAGATTGATTTAGAAGTCATATTCTTAGCATGTTCACAGATTGAAAATTTATTCACTAATAGACCTTCACAGCCGAACACCAGTCCACTCAAACGAATATCTTTGCTCAATAAAAATGTTATAAGCAAAACAAAACAACTATAATGGCATCATTGAAAGGTTGAATGGAAACAGATTTAGGTTTATGAAATCAGTACCTTGAAGGAAAAAATTACGCCTTCCATAGTACTTCAATGCACCAGTATTTTATTGCTTCTGTCATCGGTGGCGCCTCTGGCACCGGTTCCCTCTTCTCCGTCAACTCTCTCAGTTGACGGCTCAACATGCCGCACTCAAAATCATGGCCCCCGCCAAAGCCATCCTCCTTCATTCCATCCAAAGTCCAAAAAGTCTTTTCACCAAAAAGCCCTCCTCCTTCATTCCATCCAAAGTCCAAAAGACTTTTCACCAATATATATATATATATATATATATATATATATATATATATATATATATATATATATATATATATATATATATATATATATATATATATGTAAATACTCCACATCACTTCAACTAATTCATCATAAATACTTAATTCATGCTTTAAATTAAGAAATTTTTTTGATGTTACCAGTGCCATTTTCCAAAAGACATTATTTAAACAGACGTGAAAAGTAACTTTTTTTTAAAAAAAAAATGGACATTCTTTTTGTATGGGAATCACCTCCAATCCAACAAAAATGCTTCATAAATTTTTTTCCTTGCAAATAAACACCACAAAAAATAATTTAGGAGAGGCAAGTAGCTCAGCAACATCTTGCAGTCTATATATCATACAAAAACAGGGTATATAGAATCAAACATACAATACTAATTGATCTAGAGAAGAATAAATTTAACAAATCAATGGGGAAGACTACACATTATTTTGCCTAAAACTGAAAGAGGTAAGATGTGAATAAATAAGCATGTATTATTAAAAAGAAAATTAAAGGCATTACAGTTTCTCATATCTTAGGATATATACCAAATTAATCATATTGTAGGAAGGCACTTCAAAAGCTTCAACTCCATGTAGTGGATCCAAACAGGCCAATTTAGATGATCTACCTCATTAACTTGAAAATAAGTTCCATTTTAGTTTAACTCTCGGTTCATTGCAATCCAACAGGGTTCCTGCAAGGTGAAAATGGATTGTTATAAAGTCCTTATTAGTGAAATTAGAGTTAGAATGGTAACTTACGAAAAAAGTTCTTCGTATTGTCTGGTTGTTTCCTTGCTTGTTATTATTGCAAAAGAAGCAACTGTTGTTGGAGCAACTGCCCTGGTTTTGAGTTGCTTCGCATGGTGCTTTCAATTCTCCTAACCTCGCCTAAGAGAGGATGTGTATTAGGAAGCATTATTGTGTTCAAATTGCACCAGAAATAAATTTGTTCAGATTGCATTATTAAGTAGCATATTTAAGAGTATTATATATATATAAAGATAAGAAATAAAAAATCAGTATTCAAATATTGGAGCTGATTAAAATATGCAATCCAATTTTCTTACATCTATTATGTATGACCACAGTCTCAAAGTTACGAACAAGAACATGCCTAATCCTAATTTATGATTCTTCAAACAAGTCCGAGAGACCATGCCACACACAAAGACTATCTTAAAGCACTTATATTGTGAACGTAGAAGTCAATCATGCACATGATGTTTGAGTGAAATCTAAGGCTCGAGCAACAAATTGATTTATTAAAAATACATTTCCATAGTCTTCCCTTTAATGGTTGTGAAGTAATGCAGAGAAACAATGACATGATGCCATCAATCATAGTCATCGAGATACATCCATTATTTCTACTTCCAAGTAAACTAAAAAAATGCAGATGCTATATATACAAACTTCCGCTGCATATATAAAATACCCATTATTTCTTTCCAAGATCTCAAGTCTGTTTGGTATCAAAATGAAAGATTTGTTCTAACTTTTAAAAAGACATGCACATATTAGACATCTTTTGTTTCTTTATAACATAATGGAAAAAAAGATGGTATGATGAAAAAGTTCTTATCCATCAAACAAACACCAAAGAACTATGAAATTATTAACTGCTAAGCTTAGCTATGCTAAAAGAAAACTGCTGAAGCAGTAAGAACATACAAATTTGAAATTTCAAAAGCTGCACATACACTGAACATGACTTGATAACCACATTTTAGGACAATTAAGTAACTTCTAAAATGACGGATTTTTTTTTTTTTAAAAAAAAATCTACACTTACCACCGAGATGAAACTTAGTTGAGTCATCGTCCCCATCATCATTTTTAGTACAAAAAAAAGTCAAACCGACAGTCAATTGATACTTTTGCTCTACTTTTATAACCACATAGTCACTTTTACACACACAAAAAACTTGGTGTTGGGTGCACTTTAGGGAAAACCACTTGTGTATTTTTGTACATTTACCCTATATATTAAATTGTTTTGGGATTTGTTGTGCCTATGGAGGGCTTGATTTGGAATTATATATTTGACTAATATTTTACTAATGAGATCGCAAACTATTCAAGCATGCTTTGTATGTATTGGAACACTATACTTGTGATTTAGAACTTTTATTTATATGCTAATATTGCGATTGTTTGTCATTGATGCATATGGATGGTTGTGGAGTTGTGATGCGTTGGAGTAATGAGGAATTTACATATGAGATCTCTTACCATGTGTTATGTCATCACTCGGTGTACAATCACTACTACAAAAATTGGATATTACTACCTAAAAACGTCCTTATTTAGAAATAGGACGTCCAAAATGAAGGCGGTGGCATTCTTGTAATTATATTTAAGGAAGTTGAGCCTTCAAATATCTTGAATAAGAAATCGGGACTCCTTAAATTGATTTTTGGCGTCCCGATTTTTTCAGACGTCTAAAATTGTTTCGCGCCATAAAAATATGAGAAATATTTGTTTGGCGCCATAATATTTAATTTTTTTTCAATAAAATTCATTTATGGCGACCTACATATATTTCAGGACGTCTTTAATGTGTCAATTCTTCGCTCCCGAATTTTTGTTTGGCGCCAAGGATTTTCTTTTAATATTAATTAGAAAATTTAATAATATTGGCGACTGAATCGAATCAGTCGCCTATATTTTAAAAATGGCGACAGATTCGATTCAGTCGCCTATATTTTATTATGGCGACACGAATTAGAATCGTCGCCATTTTTAAAATATAGGCGACGATTCTAATTCAGTCGCCATTTTTAAATATAGGCGACGAATCGAATCAGTCGCCATTTATAAAATATAGGCGACTGATTCTCATTCGTCGCCAAAATGAATATAGGCGACTGAAAGATGATTCAGTCGCCTATAGTCAATTTTTTAGGTTAATAAACTCGCGCCTCTTCATTTTCCCTCACACACTCATACTCCGACAGAGGCGCGAAATCCTCTCAGACTCACTCTCGTTCCGCTCTTCGTCGCTTTCCTTGCCGTACGTCTCCGCCGTCGCTCCTTCGTCTCCGCCGTCGTCACCGATCGATCACGCACTCTCTCGCTCACTCCGCCTCTTTCGCCGATCGAAGAGACCCACCAAACCCAAGTAAGCTTGTTCGGATGTTACTCTTAAGTTCTTTGATTCCTAATAACCCATTTTAATCGTTAATGCTTCTTGCTTATGGATTGGATTTTGCTTCTAATTAGGATTCCCGCTCTCACTCGCTCACTCCACCTCCTTCCCGATCAAAACCTGCGAAACCAAGTAAGCTTGTTCGTTCTTCTTGTTCTTTGATTCCAAACCCCATTTAATTGGTAATGTACTTCTTGCTAATTAAAAAGAATACAATTTGGAACTGCTCTTATTTGTAGATTTTTATTCAAGTAAATTTGGTGGCCAACTAAATTGTCTAAAGCTTCATTAAATTGGTCATGTCACACTTGATTGGTTGTAGTAGTTGATTTTGAAGGATTATAGGAGTATTTTGTGATTAGATAGTGGTTTAGTTTTGGTTGTTCTTATGCCTCGGTCATTCATTGATTCTCTGTTAGATGTGCTTTGTGTTACTCTTCCCTATCGAACTTCTATATTCATCGTAATCTCTTGGAGTCTCGCTTTATGATTAAGGCCCCAATGTCCTTAAAGGTAATACTTTGATAGCAATTAATTCAATGCAAAACACTTCTAGCTTTAATCATTGTAAAAAGCACGTTTACTTTAAGTAAACATTGACTCTATGGCTCTATGGTTTCTTTATCTTACATAATTGATAAATTGTTTAGCTGAAATTGGTTTAGTTAGTAAGTTTAGTGTTATTAAGCTGAAATTGGTTGTTATTGAAATTTTGGGATGTCTTACTTTTAAGGGGAAATGTCAAGAAATTTACTTAAAAGAAAACATGTCGTTCTTGAAATTGACATGAACTTGATTGTTGTTGGAAATGTTAGGTTGTAATAAAATGGGTCATAGTTGGATGAATGCATTGAGAACTAGTGAAGAATATGAGAATGGGGTGGAAGAGTTTATTGAATTTGCTAGAAGGAATGTGGCCACAAAAATGGGATGTATTATTGTCCATGTGTTAATTGTTTAAATGGGAGTCGAAGGGTTATTGTTGATATAAGGGACCACCTACTTTGTGATGGAATACACCTTCGATACACAACGTGGATATGGCATGGTGAGGAAGTAAGTACCGGTGCGTCCCATGCAAATGAAGTTGAGGTAGATGATGATGATGGAATGGAGAAAATGATTAATGATGTTGAGGCGGAATCTTTTGCACAATTGGGTGAATATGAAAGCGTGCGGAGTGATGCGAGACACCTTTGTTCCCTGGGTGTACTAAGTATACACGGTTGATCGCGACCTTACATTTGGTCAACTTAAAGGCAACTTGTGGGTGGACCGATAGCGATTTCACGTCGCGCTTGAATTGTTGTGTGATATGTTGCCGATTGATAATGTACTTCCAAATCGTATGTATGAGGCCAAGAAAATCTTGTCTACGATGGGTATGGAGTATAAAAAGATACACAGTTGCCCTAATGACCGCATATTGTACATAAACGAGTACGAAGGCCTCAGTAATTGTCCGAAGTGTAAAACTTCACGATACAAAGTGAAGAAAGTTAGTGTTTCTGGAGAGCAGACAACAAAAAGGCAACCTTTGAAGGCATTGTGGTATCTTCCAATAATTCCACGGTTTAAGCGTCTGTTTACTAGTGAAGCAACGGCGAAGAAGTTGAGATGGCATTCTGATGAGAGAATATCCGATGGAAAATATCTTCGCACCCTACGTGACTCTCCGCAATGGAAGAAAATAGACGAAATGTTCCCTCAATTTGGCAAAGAGCCAAGAAACCTTCTACTGGGCTTTGTACGAGATGGCTTCAATCCGTATCGAACTCTTAGCAAGACCCATAGTGCATGGCCGGTTCTCCTTGTAATATACAACTTACCTCCCCGGCTATGTATGAAACGCAAGTATGTGATGCTTTCTATGATGATTTCGACCAAAACAACCGGGAACAATATCGATGTGTACTTGGCGCCTTTGGTTGAGGATTTGAAGAAGTTGTGGGAGGAAGGCGTAGATGTGTTTGATGCATATAAGAAGGAGCACTTCAAGTTGCGTGCAATGATTTTTACCACGATAAACGACTTTCCCGCATACGGAAATTTGTCGAGTACAGTGTGTGAAGGGGCATAAAGCATGTCCAATATGTGAAGCGAGACACAAACTTCCATCAACTAAAGCACGGAAAAAAAAGGTCTACCACTGGAGAGGACGTTTATAGTCGGGTGAAACATATCAACGTCATATTGGGTAAGCAGCAAAGGAAGGCGAGTGAGAAGAATATATGGAAGAAGAGATCAATTTTCTTTGATCTTCCATATTGGCGTAGTCTTGATGTGAGACACAGTCTTGATGTGATGCATGTGGAGAAAACGTTTGTGATAGCCTTGTCGGTACTCTTTTGCACATACCAGGGAAGACTAAGGATGGAATTAGTGCGAGACTAGATCTGGTTGACATGGGAATAAGAGAAAGGTTACATCCACGAGTAATGGAAGATGGTAAGAGGGCATACATGGAGCCGCAACTCATACACTATCAAAAGCGGAGAAGAAAAGTTTGTGTGGATGTCTATATGACATTAAGGTGCCACAAGGATATTCTTCTAATTTGAGAAAGTGTGTCTCAATGAACGATTTGAAGTTAGTGGGAATGAAGTCCCATGATTATCATGTGTTGATGCAACAACTACTACCAATAGCTATAAGAGGCATTATGAAAGATGAAGTTCGATCCACTATAACAAGATTGAGTATTTTCTTCAATGCTATCTCGCAACAAAGTCATTGACATTGAAAAGTTGGATGAATTGGAGAATGAGGGTTATATTATTTTGTCCCAACTAGAGATGCATTTCCCTCCCCGCCTTTTTGATATCATGGTGCACTTGATAGTGCACTTGGTAAGGAGGTAAGACTGCGGTCCAGTTTACCTAAGGTGGATGTACCCTTTCGAGCGATACATGAAGATCTTAAAAGGGTATTCTAAAAACCCTTATCGGTCGGAAGCCTCAATAGTTGAGAGATATGTAGTTGAAGAGGCTATGGAGTTCTGCAAAGATTATCTATCAGGGCCGACGATACAATCTCAGCATGACGAGGGGATAAGCGAGGGAACTCGAGGAATCAAACAGAAGAATAAGCCTCGTGAAGAGGTGTTGCAAGCACACCTGTACATCCTGAATAATATGGAAGAAGTTCAACCATACATTGATGAACACAGAAAGAGTTTGAAGAATATGAATCCAAGGAAGAGTGACATGCGAGATAGCGAATGAGCAAAAGAAGACGTTCATAAAGTGGTTCGGTGAGAAGGTATTGCACGAGACCGGAGTGTCGATACAATCGAGTGGTTAGCCCTGGGGCCTTCTTTTCGTGTCATCACTTGGAGCGGTTACGATGTCAACGGATATTCTTTCTACACAAAAGACCAAGATGACAAGTCTTTGTGCAAAATAGTGGGGTGATGGTTGAAGCTGAATCCATGCACTTTTCGAGTTCGAAAGACAAAAACCCGGTGGTAGCATCAATGGCCTATTATGGAGTGATCGAAGAAATATGGGAGATCAACTACAGCAAGTTTAAAGTTGCTTTATTGAAATGTAAGTGGGTTAGCAATAATGCTGTTGTAATAGATCCTAAATTTGGATTTGTCTCAGTTGATCTTCAAAGACTTGGTCATAGAGATGAGCCATTCATTTTAGCAAGTCAGGCGAAACAAGTGTTTTATGTTACGAGACTTGCAAATAAAAGAATGTCCATTGTACTTCAAAGTAAAAATGTAGTATGGTGAAGAATCCTTGAACCTTGACGATACACTCCCTTTCACAACAAATCCACCTACAACACGTGAAGTAGAATTGATAGATGATGAAGAATATGCTGCAAGAAAGGATCATTGTGAAGGAATATGGGACACCATGTAAAGTAAGATCTTCAGTTACAAAATGATTTGTTTAACTACTATGTTCTTTTTGTGGTCGTTTAACATGTTGGTTCATTTTATTAATCTTTTATTATTTAAAAACCTATCTAACATAAATGATTGGTCTTTGATGAACAGGAATATGTCTAGCTCGGACGAGTCATCGGGAGATAGGGTTGATATGCCCGTTGAGAGAAAAGGGAGAGGTAGCACACACATGGGTGAGCTAATTGCTCGCCGTGACGATCGAAAAAGAGGCTGCATGTGAGTTTGATGAAAATATGAATCCGGTTAGCGAGAGGAAGACAGCTTCATTAGCTATTTAGGCTATCCGGCTCGAAGCAAAGTGCGTATTGTTTACTCGGCTTGGAAGTTCGTTGATGATAAGACGAAGGATTTGATTTGGACACGATTTTGGTATCTCACTTTCGATATATCTGCATTTGTATCTTTAGTCTTATTACTTGATTTCTGTCATATCTTCTCTTTCACCTTGCAAAGAAACATTTGATGTCCCTAACACTAAGGCCATGAGGAAGCATTGGATGGGCGAAGTTCGTCTCCGTTGGAAAGATTTTAAGAACAAGCCGACAAAAAGTATATTCGCGGGGCAAAGAGGGACCAAGATCCATGTAAGACCTATTCCTTCATTTCTCCGGAGGACTGGAGGGAGTTTGTGGCGTCCCTGAGAATCCCGAATTTACGTAAAATTTCGTCATATCTTATCTTTAATTTGAATCTACTTGAATTCGTACGATCAGTTTTGTTTGTTTTCGTGTCACAGAAAACAAGCCAAGCCAAGCCAATAGAGAGAGGCAAGCGAAAAATAAGTATCCGCATTGCTTATCTAAAGGTGGCTACAGAAAGCTGGAACAAAGATGATGGAGGAAGAGCTGCAGCGAATGAAGGAAGCTTCCCAATCCGATCCTTCCACTGCTATCCAGGCCCCCCCTGGCCCTCCTCGTCACAAAAATGGAAAGCTGCGAGGATGAAGGGGGACAAATACATCAATGAAGATGTTGCTGCGGTTGCCTCAAAGATCGTAAGTAGTTGAATTAGAAGTATTAAATAGCCTCAGTTGTTTCATACTATATAAGAGTTTAGTTATTATTTATGAAAAATCTTATGGTACAGGATTCACTTGAGCAGCAGAGTAGCCAAGGCTCATTCACGCCGGGTACGCGGCAGGACATTTTGTCGACGGCGATTGGGAAGCCGGATTACCCCGATGTTTGTTCGAGGGGAGACGAGGGAGTGAGTGTCGCAAAATTTTTGGACGACGTTCACGTTTGTATGACGCAGAGCCGGCAGGAGCTTGAAGCCAGAATTCGAGCAAACCTTATGAAAGATGTTATGGCACAACTACGGGGTGAAATGCAAGCTATGGTACAACAAAGAACGTACATCCGACGAATCCCGAATATCCCCAGCGAAGAAAGATAGTTTTCACCTCCGAGGTACATATTAGCGGACCTTCTCCCCCTCAGCAGGTAGTTATTGGCGGGCCGTCTCACACCGCAGAGGTGCATATTAGCGAACCGTCTCACACTCCGAGGTGCATATTAGCGAACCGTCTCACACTCCACAGGAGGTATAGCTTGCACCCTATATTTGGATGACACACACCGGCGGATTGTTGCCGATGGTCTTGTTTACCCGAACAAGACAAACACCACAACAAGCAAATTCCGAAAACCAACGTCGGGTGATCGTGACGAGTGTGCGAGAGGGGAAGAAGAGACAAATGTCCCGATTGATGATGAGGAGGTTACCACACTAGGCGCTGCCATCACATGGTTCATCCTTTGGCCGGCTCATCTTATTGAGATGTGGACGACACATGCGATGGTAGGAAATACATTACTGATTGAGTGTGAGTTGTTTCCCGATTGATTTTCATTGCTCATTCACTCATAATATGTTTTTTTATGTTTTCATAGGATGAACAAGCTGGGCTTATTTCCGTACCTAGCACAAATTGCAAGAGATGTACAAGGACATCGGCCTCATAAGCTTGCAGATGCCTCCGGGCATTGTCGGTGCGAAAAGACATATCCGATGACATTTGACAATAAAGATTTGATGGAGTTTTTGACGATGGATTGTTTAGATATACGGTTTCTTCAACTTGCAATCCTGTAAGTTTGTTTAACCCTTTAATTATGTTAGTACTCTTTTTTTTGTTTAAGATCTTCAATAACATTTATCATTTCATTTCATAGTGTCTGCGCCGTGAATTATGCGCCGCACACCGCGAGCGAGTTCGTATGGATACTTATGTCCTGGATGCACGGCTTCGGCTCGCAAAGACGTTACCCAGAGGTCAATTTATGTTGGTCTAACAATGGGCGACGGAGGGTCGTCTTGTTATCTAGCGCCAATACATGAAAGGTGCGTACTTTTGTTTTGTCTTATAAGATTTTTGTGTCAAAATTGCGGTCTTATCTTAATTTAATATTAATACGTATATGTTGTAGTGGTCATTGGACGCTGTGTGTTGTTTGTCCGAGCAAGAACTCCTGTTATTGGTTCGATTCTGTAAATGGCAATCCTACGAGGATATCAAAAACATGTTTGCCGAGTAAGTAAATTTTTTTCTGAATCGTCGATTCTTCTTTTAAATGAATGGTTTAACATGTCTCATAATTTCCATTTTAATGATAGGGGCCTCAAAACGTATAGACACTGACTTATCAATGCAAAAGAGCAGGGAGGACCGAAGTGGTTTAAACCGACGGTGAGTAGTTTCAATTCAAGTTATTTCATTGACACGGTAGCTTTAGATATGCCTTTATTCGTTTTTAACAATTTGCCTTTGATTTATAGTGCCATCAACAACCGTGGAGCACCGAGTGCGGATATTACGTTATGAGTTGGATGCAATCCATCGTTAACAAATGGACGTACTCAAGGTTTTCAAAACGTACGTAATCGCTCTCCGTGATTCTCAAGTTTATTTAATTTTTGTTGTTTTACTTGAGTTGTTAATTATTTCCTTCACTTAATTGGTTTATCTTATACCTTGTTTCCCAATTTACGCTTTTGGGTACTAAGGATCCGTACTCGCGAGGATGAGATCGATTCGGTTCGAGACATGATATCTAGATATCTTCTTCAACACATAGCGTCTAGTTAGTACTGAGCATGATTAATTAATATGTTAACCGTTGTTCATTTGTATGTATTTGGTGTTTTGTCCGTACAAAATATGCAATTTTGGTGTTATATATAGTCTGTTTATGTATTGTGTTAGAGTGAGATTCTTCGTTGCTTGTGGTGGTTTCGCCGATTCTTCTTTAGAGTGTGATTCTTCATTTGCTTGGTAGATGTTCATATTTTGTAGTTTACTTTTTTTAAAAAAAAATTTCAACAAAGGCGACACGATTTTTAAATCGTAGTCGCTTGTCAACAAAGGCGACTGATTTAAAAATCGGTCGCCTTTCTTGAAATTAAGGCGACCCGATAAGAATATCAGCTCGCCTTTTAAGGCGAATTCTATCTTCTTATTAAAGGGCGACCGAGGTAATAACCTCCGGTCCTAAGAGTGTTGCGGTAAGAACCGACGACCTAAGGGTCCGAGGTGGTAACCTCCGCCTTAGGAATGCCGTGGTGAAGACCAACGTCCTAAAGGTCCGAGGTGGTAACCTCCGCCCTAGGAATGCCGTGGTGAGGACCGACGACATAAGGGTTCGAGGTGGTAGACATGGGGCCAAGAGTGATCTCGGATGAATCACGGTGCCGGGTTAGTGTCCCGCCCTTCGAGGATCCGGGGTAGCGGTAGCCACCGCCGCGAGACTCTTGGGGAACACCCCTCTAGTTCTGCCATGATTGTCTGTGACACCTGGTTCCCACGAACTGGGGATGGATTTCGTCCATCCATCTTAATTTGCTTTCGTAGCAATTTTCCGTGCTTCCGGTTGGCTCGAGGGTGGCGGGCGCCCGTGGATGAGGCAACCCCTTCAAGCTAGAAGTTCTTTTCTTTTATTCTTCCTTTTCCTTTTGTTTTGGCGTAGGATGCCGGCTTTGTGTGTACTTTTGAACAATTACCCTTATGAATGAAAATTCAAGTAATTGGTCCATTGTGTACTTTTAACTTTATGCATAAGCTGCACATAGTCAAGTTCTAGACCGGGCTGTGGTCTTTAAGTAATTAGAGTCCGCTTAGTACTCTTCTCGGTGTCGAAACCAGTGCATGAGTAGGGGTGTCTAAATATACCACGCTACGAGGTTTGGAGTCGTTATCCGGGATTTTAACCGGGGTAAGGGCAAATTGTCACATGCTCATCCGTGGTCGTCGTCGGGACACACTTTGACCAAGTGGACCTCGATCGGGGTCCAAGATGACTATTCGCCTTCTTACTTAGGTGTCAATTTCGATGCATCAAAATATATACCGGGTGCATGGGCCTCTGTGTCGGATTCACGGGCGTATGGACCTCGGTGTCGGTCCGCTTATTCAGCGAATCATTTAAGCACTCTTAGAATTGAACATTCGGTTAATAAACCCTTTATTAATTCTAGAGATGATTAGCTTTACAAAGCTGACAATTCGGACATGAGGTGTCCGTCATGCGGCATTTCGGCTACGACTAGGCCTAGCTATAATAGATCCTTAGCCTGTCGCCGTTCCTTGTCCTCTTGATTTGTTTCCTAGCCAGGTTTTCTGGAACGTAGGCTCCTCTCGTTGAGTTTTTCCTTAATCCTGGGTAGGGGCCGTCCCAATTTGCGCCAATTTGCCATCTCTGGCTTTTTTGTTACTGACGTCGGCCCTTCGTAGGACTAGGTCTCCCCAGTCGAATGCCCTGGGCCTGACCTTTCTGTTGTACTTGGCCACAATGAGTTGTTTGGCTGCCATGTCTCGACAGCGGCCTCACGTAGTTTAAGGACCCGGGCTCATCGGCCCCGGTGTTAATACAAGGACTGATGACAAATGGCCTCGTGTAGTTTGAAAACCCGGCTCATTGGCCCCGGTGTTAGCTTTGTGCCCTGTGGTTGAAGTGTGACTTGGGTTGAGTAACCCGAGTCTTTATCCATTCCCTTGTCGGCACGTAGCATGTCGTTAATCGTCCAAAATATTTGCAAGGGCCGATAACGCGCCTTGCGTAATTTGGAAGCGACCGAGTTGCGAAAGCTTACGGTGACGCCGCTTGACCGAAGCCGGGTTCGATGGCCCGCGCGTGCTCTTTCCACGTATCCGGTTCCAACTAGGGAACATGGCCGGTTTATCCGAGTTCCGAACTCGACCATGGAAAGGCGGATTTAATCGCATTCTTTCGGTGTTACCGAGTTCGCATTGGTTATGGAAGCGTGGATTTAACCGTATAACTTTATCTCGAAAAACTCTACGCGAGTCCGGATTTTAACTGCATTTGGTGTAACCGGGTCCGCTTTCAAAATTTTTCACTGAGTGGGTGTCGTAACCCTTAACCCGTTCTGGGTGTCGTGACCCAGACTTCGTTTCTCCCATTGTGGGTGTTGTAACCCTGGATTTGTTTATCCATTATGGGTGTCGTAACCCTTGATTCCTTTTACGATCCGAGGTCCACTTAAGGAGCGCGGATTTAACTGCATGAAATAGATTTGGCGGCATTGCCGTCTCAACACGGAGCCCGAGTACCGGGGTGCGTCTTCATCCCTTTCGTAGGGACAAAACTCCACAGTTTATCCGTGGTCCAAATGGAAACAGATTTAATTGTGGTTCAACACCATGGGAGAGAAGAATATTTAAAGGTTTGACGTTTCTGACTTCAAGCTTAATGGCATCATTCTTTTCTTCTTGTCGTGAAAGAAAAACCCGCCTCGCCTTCTTTTGGCACTTCTTTTAAATGCTTTTGAAGACATCTTTCTTGGTTTGCTTGCCCCCAAAGAATAGAGTCGAATCCTAGCCGGAAGTATAATATGCCACGAGATTTGTCTGACAAGACCGCGCCTTGACATGGCAGATAAACAATACTCCATGCTTTCATCAATGTCCTTCTGATTGAGCATCAAAGACTCCACCCTTTCAACCAGATAAAAACTAGCAAGCCCAGCACGGTGCTGATTCAAAAACGCACTTCTCATTGTGTGCTTGATCTCGGCTTCTTCATTTTTGATAGGTAAGAGATCCTTGTGAGTCACCTCGGTCGCGCAAGTCAATCCTTCCAACCCAATGCCGGGTGTTTTCTCATAAGCACTTGGAGGTGGTTAGATGTGATAAACACCGTGCAAGCTCAAGAGAGAGAAACTTGATAGCCTTAAGATCTTCCCGATAATCATTATCCCTGAAGTGAGACTTCATTTTATGGCCTAAATGAAAACGAGAAAGACCTCGGAGGTCCATCTTGACTGCCAAAACTTTCTTGGATCACCCACTAGCTATTCAGGCTCCTTATCTGAGAGCAGGAAAGTAGTGGTTCCTTGATAATTGATCTGCCACGCTCCCAAGATGATTCGCCATACCGGTTGTGGAAGGATGAGATCGATGATGCTCCTCAAGATCTTTTGCCGACTTCAACGTCGGATAACACGTTGGTGTTTATCATCTCGGCATATAACCCGGAATAACCCTGTGCTTCTGGAATTTTTGAGAATAGAGACTCGTGGAGGTCTCTCTTTCTCTTCCGAGGTTTTCTAACAAAGATCGCACTAGCTCAAACTTCAACAAGGAAGTCTCGTTTAGATTTGAGTCATTCCTTGCCGGTCAAGGTAGAAGTCAACCGAATGTTGGTCATTCAATACCATTAGATCCAATTCTTGTTCAAGATGCTCTAGCTCTGACGTTATTGCAATAAGATCATCTATCACTGCTTTGTCTTGATTTTCCACTTTCTCGGATTCAATTCTTGTTTCCGGATTTATAACTGGCCTACTATGGCCGATATGAGTATCCGTTTCTTCATTTCCAAGTGAATGACTTATCGGATTAACTAGTCCATTGCTCCAATCCTTTTCATTTGATGTACAAGTCAGTTCATCCTTGCTTAAATCTTCCATGATATAGCTGGGATGATTCGCAAAGCAGAGATGCATTGATTTCTTCCGAGTCGTGAGAAGTTTCACTATCCAGTGGATATAGAAGGAATACAGAACCGCCGCAAGCAACATATACTCTTGCGGAATCTAATACCTCCTTCATAACCCGATTCCTAACCGCCGATGATATATCCGTACATATTCTCGACGCGCTTTGATTCTCGCTCCAAAAGCAGAGAACGGAAATGAAGTCAAATCATCAACCGAGTTCACTACTAGGATCGAGTTCTCCAACGGACGATGCATTCGATGGGATCACAATCCCATTTTTCTTCATCGATATCAATAGGATCTCGTGCGACTCGTCTCCCATGTCGTCTCTTGGCTCTGGGATGGCTTCAGCTATCTTCACAAGTCTGCTCCGAGGTCCGGCGAGATCGCCAAACCACTGTGAGGGCGCGATAAAGTAACGGGTAGTAAAACAATCCCCGCCTTCAAATGATCCCACCGGTCTTCGTGTTGTAACCTCGCTTTTCAACCAGCAGACGTCGGCTACGAGAAAGGTATTATATATTCGGCTTTCCGATTGCTTTGAAAATCGACCTCGGTCCGCATGCCGTCTTCCAGTATCTCGGCTCCCAAGAGGATTTCTGCGCCCATTTGACCGAGCAATTTCCGCAGTAGCCAATTTTTTCTAACTTTGAATGTCAAAGCATTGCAGGGTCAATTCAAGAGAGCAAACCAAATCCCTTCAGTAGCAAAGAGGAAAACCCAGACTATGAGGATTTCCATCTACCACCATCGGAGACGCCGAACCGTTGGAATCAAAATCGATTTAACCGCCATTGAATTGATATAGCTTCTAAAACACTTTAAATTGTCACGGGTTTGCTCGAATCGGAAGAAGTACTATGCAATTGACTTGCTCCGTGCGACCCCATGATTTGCAGAAGTTTCATTTTAGTCCCTCATTGTAAAAACCTTTTAGGAGTTCCACTTAGGTCCCTGTGAGAAACCTTTGAGAGTTTCACCTAGGTCCCCATACAAAACCTTTTAGGAGTTCCACTTAGGTCCCTGTGAGAAACCTTTGAGAGTTTCACCTAGGTCCCCATACAAAACCTTTTGAGATTTTTGTTTAGGTCCCCGTACGAAACCTTTTGAGATTTTCGTTTAGGTCCCCGTCGAAACCTTTTGAGATTTTCGTTTAGGTCCCTCTCGTTGCCCCCATACCGTAGTTCAGGTCTTTGAGCTGCCGGGATGTATCGATTTACCAACCCGAATCAGACTGTTCGTGATTGTCGGGATTGCTCACGTGCTGACCGAGATTTCGGGTTTATGATTACTGAAAACGAGTTTGTTTACCCCGAATTCACACATGTAAATAGAATTGGCGGGATTGTCGCCGCAATACGGTGCCGGGATTTTAACCAGATTCGGTGTAACTCCACTTTTTGAATAAAAACCCCATGCAATGGTTATCGAACGGCAACTCCACTTGCCGAGGTCAATAATCCCCCGCCTCAAGATATCCATTCTCGAGGTCACGCACGCCGAGACCGTTATGTTCACCGCCACCTCTCGTATTAGCAAACAAATATTGGAATCCCCGCCTCCAAGAGAAGAGCTTTAAAAGGTAAGAAGAAGCCGAGGTCCCAAACATCCAAAGAGGTGTGCTTTTCCCTGTTCATTTTTCCCAAGGGTAATTACAGATCATAAGCATTGGCCAAATCATAAAAGTAGTGAGTCCTTCCCACGCCAAACTTCTATGGTTCTGGGACGACGCCCTTGCAACTTCGAAATCTCTAGCCATTTTCAGGCCCTCGATTTTGTCCATAGTAGAGGAGTAGTGAGTGAGTGGCTTGAAGGACTTAAAATTAGAAGGAAAGCTTGCTTGACGTCAATCCTCTCTAATTCAAGCAGGCCCCATCCAGCTGGTGTTGGAGTGCCATGCACTTGCTCGTCAGCAAACCGAAAACTATAGTCAATATGGTTGCTGCTGGAGATTGGCCTTAGATGTTTAACACTAGCAACAAGGGGAGTACCAATATTTGATGGAATACTTTCAACTACATGGTCAACAACTTTAAGTCTTCAACATTGTTGAGATAAATGGAGGAATAAGGCCTATGCGCAGGGCCATTAAAATCTCAACCGAGTAGGTGCACGAATATACCAAGGTTATCCTGTAGAAGTAACTCCTTCAGCTTAGAGTCTTCCCTAGAACTATTCAAAAGGCTTTTAAATTGATCAGGAGACCGCATGTCCAGAAAGGATGCATCAGCTGCAAAATCTTCAAATTCTGGGGGATGAAAATTCCATGTGATGTGTTGCAAGCCATCACATAATATTGGAACTATATTAAGACTTCCATAAGAAATTGAATGTTGAATTTCTTGGCTTGGCAAGGATTGTGAAAGTATGAAACCAAAGATGTAACCGCAGCAAAGAATGGGGACGAATTGGTTGTATACGACAACTCGCTTGATGGGAAGTGGATGCGCCTCCTCAAAAGTTTGGTCAGCATGATAGGAAGAAACATCTAATACGTAACTTACCGCAAATTGTAGCCCTTCAATCTCCATTGGATCCCGAGGCGGCTTACATGCAATTTCTCCAATACTAGCCGGACCTTGAAAAGGTCTTCTTATAAATTCCATCAATACCGACACCACACGTGGCGCTTGAGACCTCACCATGTCAAAATGGTATTCAAGTTGTCCGCGGCATTTAATTCTCATGACCGACAAAAGATTCAGGATCTCCAGGTGCAAAACTGAGAACAAAGGTTTGATTGTTGGAGAACATTCCAGGAGGGTTCCATCTCGGCACCGAGTGTATCTTGTTGCATGTGAACATCCAGGTGTCGAATGCTCATGTAATTGTTGTATGTGAAGTTGCTTTGTTCGAACTCACGATCCAAATCCAGCTTTGATGCCCTTCCTCCCGGTACATAGAGCCACGACATCTAATCTCCTTTTACTCTTGGAAAAGCCGCTTGAAAGGGTCTTTTGCGGCAGAATAATTCCTTCGATCGCCAAGTGTAATTGCCATATACGAGTGGTCATTTATCCGACTCCGTGTATATTCTCTTGGCATTCTATCGGGACATTTATCTCGACAACTCTCTTTGCCGCTTCATACGTACCATGTACATGCGCTAATATCGAGATGAAACAAAGGTTGACTTGGCTCCAAAGCCATTAATTGATGGCTATGAAACAACAAAGAAAGTCTCCTCATGGAGCCTACCATGTACATATCTCGCCTAACGTGTGCGTACACCGCACATGCGCTAATATACTTGCAAGTGGTGGTGATATGGCACTTAATGCCTTTCAACGCCGGCGTGTTAAAGTTTTGAATCTCGGTTCGGTGATCTCGGCTGATGGAATGTCAAGAATCGGATCAGTGAAGCATTCAAACCATGCATCCTTCCATCTTCAACTGAATAAGCGACACGGATCCTCCCGGAAATAATCTCGGCCTTGTCGCTTGAGATATCCATGCTTTTAGAATTTGGTTTCGGTCTTGTATATGACAGTGCATCCCGACAACTTGTTTCTGCACCAAGCATCCCCACAATTCAAAACTGGAACTTTGCGGCATCTCGGCATTTGGTTCCATCCCGTATTGTATCTCGGTTTGATGAAATCATAAAGGAACTGCTGCCAGATCGGTGATATGATCCTTACACGTAGGTCTCGCCGCAACTTGACCGAGGTTTCTCCTGTCACTCTTGTCTGTTACAAGCAATGGACTTTAGGTAGCGAGTCCTTATTCAAAATCCATAATCTCGGCATTGTTCTGTTGAACCCGGTTCCCTTCTTCAAAAACTTTGATCTCGGCTCCGATGCTCTGTATGCCAACGTCATAGTCACCATCTGCCGAGGCCCTTGCTTCCAAGCTGGATGTATCTCGGTCAAGGAATGAAGATTCTTTGCCTGGCCATCTTCCCCCTCATTATCGAAGAGCAGAGGAACCGAACAATTTGCGCAGACTTCCTCGGCCGAGCAAGGATAATCGAATCATGAAAATCTTGATTTCGAGGATCATCAATTTCTTCTGAGGATACTTAAACCCTTTCTTCGGCCTATCAATTTCCAGGATACTCAGAATTTTTTATCAATTTCTTCCATTATGGGTGTCGTAACCCTGGACTGGTTTATCCAATTGTGTTGCCCCTGCACGTAGTTCGGTCTTTGAGCCGCCGGATGTTACCTAGGTTCTCGTGTAACCGGGTCCGCCGTCAAAAATTGATGCGGAGCAGGGTTTAAACCAAATATGGTGTAACCGGGGTCCGCATTTTGCTTCCAAACTTTTTGACGTTGCAGAAATAAAATTCGCATTTCAGTCCCTCTCCAAAACCTTTTAGGAGTTCCACTTAGGTCCCTGTATGAAACCTTTTGAGATTTTCACTTAGGTCCCTTTATGAAACCTTTTGAGGCTTTCACTTAGGTCCTTTTATGAAACCTTTTGAGATTTTCACTTAGGTCCCCGTGAGAAACCTTTTTAGGTTTTCAAGCCGCCCGATCGACTTGTCTTCTCAACCCCTCACTCGAGCATCCAAGGATTTGAATAATGGATAGAGTGAATCATTTTGGAGCAGCAGACCAACTCTCCATCTCTGATCCGAACTCGCGAAGGTTTTCCCCCATATTGGCCTTGTGTTCGTTTTCCAACTCCATTGTGAAAAGGATACTGAGATGCCACAATTTCGGTGTAGGTTTGCTTAGACCAGAGAATATACATACCTCGGGGTTGAAATTAGAGGGCAAAGGAATCTCTTTGGACTTCGCGTTAATGGCTTTGTCGATGAATTCCAGATGCTTTTGTAATTCATCATACCTGCTCATCTCTCGGCGCCATGGATCCTGAAATTCGCGGCTGAATCCTGGGGAAATCTGCTCTTCAAATTCGCAGTCGCAGAGATAGGCCTGTGGAGTGGGGTGATGCCGCCGCAATTCAGGCAGCTGCAGTGAGCCATTCGGCCGTACCACCATTGTCCCCGACGATGTTGCGTGGTGCAAGCTCGATCTGCGCCACCCTCAATGCCCGCCTCCCGGCACAAGGCCGAAAAGACCACACTCGCCGATATTCTCAAAGTAAATATTTATGTCTCCTTTTCGGTGATTACGTCGACCGACAATTCCATTAATCTGATAAATTGATTGATTGCGGGATGCGATTTCAAAGTCGTTGGACAAGGTGGCGACGAGGAAAATGCGAAGGGGTAACCGGTGCGAGAGATGAGAAATAGCCCTAACGTTGCCATTCATCCCGCCGGCGTGTTCGTGTCCGTCATCATGCGGCGCCAGTGCTTAACCACATTCATAATTGGTTGAACCCCTCTTTTCTAAATGTACATATATTGCTTTATTGGGTTTCTCTTTGTTTGTTTTGGACGTATTTTCGAGAAAATTTATTTCTCCTTCCCCTTGTGTAAAGGGATTTGATTGCTGCTTCTTCTTCTCTAATTGTCGCTTTGTAGAGATAGAGATGCGAATAGCTCCTTAATTTTTGACTTTCCACCGCACCAGATTTGCTTGCGTCTTTGTCTTGGGAGATTTTGCTTTTGTATAGACCATTTTTGGTCATGGGAATCGAAGTTTATCGATCCCCACAGACGGCGCCACTGTTCGGCGTGAGAACTGCAACCCTAGCCCCGATGGGGCTAGGATGTTGATGTTGATTGGGACTTGACCTAGGAGCGATTCCTAGGGCCTACGTACCCTGAAGAGGGATCAAAGTCCACGTAGTTCGATGATATTGGATGGCGTTTAGCCAAAGGGAGTGGGGTGTGTGCTCTGTGTGCAGTATATGCAATTGAGAGAGAGCTTAAAAGATAGAAGATGTGTACCTGTAGGGTTTAACTCGTATGTATAGAGTGTACCTGGTGGTATTGGGCTCATGGGCCCTCTATTTGTGATAGAGATTTCCCTTGATTCTCTCCTTGATTGTAGGTTGGTTATGATCTTATCGATCGTTGGCGATCATGATAGATCCCCTTATTATTGGGCCGCATCGCTAATGGGCCTTATATAAATCCGTAATGCATTCCATGAGATCACATCATCTTCTCTAGTTGAGCGTTGCAACAAAACTAATAAAAAAAAGGGGGGAAATCCCTTTAAAGTTCTTAGGGACTAAAAAAAATATCAAACAAGTCTTAGAGAAAATTCTGACAAAAAATCTTAAGTTGTTAAAACTCACAGATAAGGTTGTTAATCTCTTATTAAAAGAGTAGTTAATAAACTTTTTTGATATAGGAATTTTCTCTGTGACTTTTTTAACATTTTCTTAGTCTCTTGAGACCGTTAAAAATTTCAGAGAGAGAGAGAGAGAGAGAGAGAGAGAGAGAGAGAGAGAGAGAGAGAGAGAGAGAGAGAGTGGGTGGTAGAGATTGACTTTGACTTTATCCAAGAGAACATTATGAAATGTTGTGAGGGTTCTCACTCCCTCTCCTTCTAAATATAAAATTAAATTAAATTTTTTTAGAGATTAAAAAAGTTAAATAAGTTACTTAACTATATCATATGTTGTGTATCTTTAGATTATATATTGGTTTATTAGTCAAACTAATTAGTTTGAAAAAATAATAATAAAAATACTCTATTTAATTAGGTTTTTTAATCTCCCCAAAAAAATTTATTTTATATTATTTTAGGCTCGGAGGGAGTAATAATATTATTCAATCCATTTTATAAGTTGATATTGGACAGATGTATATTATATATATGTATATGTATTTATGATACAAACTTATTGAACTTGGTTTTTTGTAAGTGGTGACACACAAAAAAAAAAAAAATCATGGAGATTATAGATATTTTAAATTGAGAAAGGTTTTCAAACATTATATGACGTAGGTTCACTACTATAAAAATGGGCTATTACTACCCTAAAAAACGTCCCTATTTAAAAAGAGATGTAACAAGTGAACACGGTGGCATTCTTGTAATTATATTGGCTCTGAAACATTTTTGGAGTTCCAAAATATAATTTGGGACTCCAAAAACAAAAATAAATTATATTTTGGGACTCCAAACAATTTCCCCAACCCACCAAAAATAATTCCTACCAAAAAATTTATTTTTGGAATCCTATGTTTTTGGAGTCCCAAATTATATTTTGGGACTTCAAAAATATAGTTGTGGAGTCCCAAATTATATTTTGGGACTCCAAATGGTTAATATATTAGAAAACAAAAAGGTTTTTCTGTGCTTGCCCTTTGATTATTCGAACTCGGTATCCTCGTCTTCTTCTTGACTCTCTCGTCCTTGTGTCTCGGCGTTGCTCCGTCAAGCTCAGGTTCTCTTTATTGTGTCTCGCCGTTGCTCCGTCAAGCTCAGGTTCGCTACATCGTTGCTCCGTCTAGCTCAGGTTCTCTTTTTTGGGTTTGTTCTCTCGCATATTTGATTTTCTGGTTCAGGTGTTTCTTCGGGTTTCTTCTTACATTGCTATCTATTAATGTTCATCGACATAAACCCTAACCCTGGTCTGTCTCTTTGTTATGATTAGGCAGCTGCACAGAGACCCAAATGTGTTGTTTGCTAGATACAAGCTTCCTCACCCTCTCAAGTACAAAATCATTGTCAGGGTCGGTATTTCCTGCATTCACTTTGGTGTTAAGGTTAATTAACGGCTGTTGATGTATGCTTTTGCTTTTCTTGACGCATTACTAGCATTTGGGAATAGTGAAAAAATTTCGTTGATTTGTGCTCAGATTCAGTGTCTATTGAATTTTAATCTTTGCATCTGGAGATATGTTAGATTTGCCTTTGTTCTGGGAAGTAAAAACCCTCATTTATCTGTAATTGAATCAATAACCCATCTGAGTTGATTGTTTTATTGTTTTATTTTCAGAACCATACCACTAGTCTGTCTTCGCCAATGCAGGTTTGAAGATAACTATGTAATTCGGTTTGGGCAACTCCTATAGACTTGGATATTGAGGGAGTAAGAACTTCTGACTCTTACCTTTGATACAGATGGATTTGAAAGCATATATGGTGTCTTCGTGGTGGGACATAAACGGATTCATTGTGGTGTCTGATTAGGATTTAATTAGCTGTCATTTTGGATATTTCTCCTCATGATACCTATCCATTTGTTGCTTCACGCGGCCGGCTTCACATAATAACTGCATCAGGTCAAACGTTTGCTCTGCAATAGCAACACTACTTTGCTTATTATTATGTTGCAGCCAAGGCTCATGACTCATGTTAGTTGTTACAGCTGTTTCTTACTTTTACAGTTATTCATAGTTGGAATTGTTAAAAATATGATCCGGTTGTGTTTTTCCTTTCTCTATCTAGGTGTGATGTGGTTATGGTTATCGGAGACAACTTATGCCTAACCATATTATTGGTTTTTTTTCATTTCTTTGGGCAACTGAATGGGAGATAATGAATGTATATTGTTTAAGCTTCAAGTTGTTAGAAATTTTGTCTTCATCTGTGGACCAGAGGAGTTAAAATATGTTAATTAGCTGGAAGTGTGGTTGTATAATTTCCTGTTATGCATGCTGTCACATGAAGATGCTCCTTTTTTTACCTTCCTCCAACCACCCTTTTTGTTTCTTTATATAATTTTAATTTATTGAATTATGTATTTATTTAATGAAAGAACAACGACATGCTTTTTGTGTTTTTAGTAAGAAATGAAGAAGTGGATCTAAGAAGGTTATCAGCAATTTTTAATGTGAAAATTACGTCCAAAATACATTTGACTTTTTGTTGACTTAGTTTTTTTAATCCTTTTCTATTCTTCAAGCCCAAAACAGGAGTAATTAGGATGATTTTATATTTAAATGTTCTGATTGTTGCAATACAGGGATATATTGCAAGATAGGCAAGTTTTTCTCCCAAGCTCTTGAAATGTAATGCGGAATACTGGTGCTGAATATTCAAAGCTATATGTAATAATATTGGGTCTGGTTTATGAATATATTTGTTTGCTTCACTATAAATTAAAATTTAGCCTATGGTGTTTAAATTCCTTAGTCTAGTTCTACTCAGATCTATGATGTTTTCATTATTGATGACTGTTAAAAGGTCTCAGCAATAATAGCTAGTTTTCTATGGTTTCTGTTTTATTTGAATTTTCCCCCTTTGTGGCTGACCAGTTTATATGACTTGAGGCAATAAAATAAGTTGAAACTAAGTTATCATGTTTGTATGGTTTCATCCTACAATATTGTCTATAATTTATCGTGGATTTTTAGATTGGTGAATCTGATATTTTAAAGTCACTGTCTTATAATTTGTAATTTGTATATACTTAACTCAAGAAGGGGAAAAATTAACAGGATTTAGAGGCTGTTTATTGGCTAGTCAATTTGTTTATGTTTTCATATGTTGCTAATGATGATTGATTTCTAAAGTACACGTTGATCTTGCTGGATTAGATAGCCAGTGCTCAAAATTAGATTCTTTTGATGTTGAAATAAGATAGTCATGCTATGCTGTAAGACCTAACTGCTTTCTTTTTCTCAATTGTGGATCTTGTCAGGTCAGGAGCAAGTTGGAACCTCTCAATCTTCTTGTGCACAATTGTACTGTTTGTTACCTTTTGCCTTGAGCTTTTTTTACCTCATCTGAGCAAATGGCTTTACTAGTTGGCTCCTCCACTTGTGTTTGTATTAAAATATTGATAATTTTTGCTGGTAAGATCGCTGGGTGCTGTGGGCTTTGTCTTGATTTCATCCTTCTTGATAAGGGAAAACATTCTAGCTTTGATAATCTATTAAGCTACTACTGTGTCCAAATTTTGTATCATATCTTATGCCAAAACTACTGACGGATTTACTTTTCCCCGATCTTTTGTTGTTGGTGGGGGAAATGGTGCTTGCAGATTACCATTAACATTCATGCTTCTCTAACATTTGTGCTCACTGCTTCAAGTGTTAATATGATTCCTTCAATGGGCGTGATTGACCCTTTTTGGCATTTTGGTATGTTTATTTACACTTATTAGAAAGGGTCTTTCCATTTATTTGCTTCAATTTTGTCATAAAAAATGCTCAGATATGCTTCTTCTTTCTCAAGGTTTTTCTCAATAGTGGGTGTTTCATGTTCTTGCTCCACATGCTGTACTCTGTATTCCTTGCCAGACTTGGGATGAAGTCTTCGCTGAGGCTGCCAAGTTCGCTGGAGAGGGCTATATGATATTGCCATATCTTTGGGCCTAGGGTTGTTCCCAAACTTGTAATTTCTCTCTTTTCTCTTCCCTGTTTTTTGGGGTTTTGAGACTTGAGTTAGGAAAGGTTGGCTAAGGTTGTTATATTGCTACTGTGACCAAATTTTACAGCAAACTATATAGCTACTACTGTGTCCAAATTCTGTTATTCATTGTTCTAGTTTATTTGGAATCGCACAAGGCCTGCAGGTTTTAATGGTTTACGAATGATCTGAACATTTTGGTAATGTATGTTCATGGCTATCTGGTTGATGGTTTTTATAGGGTATAATTGGTGGGTTGTGCAAAATACGTGCTAGGTAATTTAAAAAAAAAAAAGACACTTTTGGAGTCCCAAAATAACTTTTGGGACTTCACAAACACACACTTTGGAGTCCCAAAATAACTTTTGGGACTCCACAAATGATACTTTTGGAGTCCCAAAATACAATTTGGGACTCCAAAAATGACAATTTTTGAGTCCCAAAATAACTTTTGGGACTCCAAAAATGACACTTTTGAAGTCCCAAATTATATTTTGGGACTTCAAAAGTGTCAGTTAGCTGTACATTTATACGTGACATTTGGAGTCCCAAAATAACTTTTGGGACTTCAAAAGTATAATTTTACTACTACCCTTCAATAGACATCCCATGAATAAGGGACATTAAAAGGGCTTATTTTGGGACTCGAAAGGGTCTTTTTGTAGTAGTGGTTTTTAGGGGGAAGAACATGAAATAGCTGTGGGTGAGGAGTTATAGTAGAAACGTATAGATACAGTGATACACAGTAGGTATGAAAGGAATCAAATGTGTTTTTTTTTAAGGTTTTATTAAAGATGGAGTTGAAACAAAGTTAGCTATTAAAAGGAAGCTAGCTAGCTCCCATTAATAAGGCCATACGATGGTCAAAAGTTGCTTTCATGCAAAGCTGGTGGTGATTACAATGGCGAGACAATGGCCTTAAAAAAAATCTGTCCCAAATATGTAATGTAAATTGCATTTTTTTTATACATTTGGCCAAAAATGTATTTATCTGTCCCAAAAATTTATACATTTGGCCCGCAAATATTTTTTTAATTAGTTAATGAATATACATTTGACCCCCCAAATATTTATCCCAAGGTCCACCACTATGTGTGTATATGTATATATTTCTTCCGGTCTTAAATATAAGACATCGTTGACTTTTTTTGGAGGGATTAAGGAAGCTAAATAAGTTATAATATCTATGTTATATATCCTTAGATTATTGTATATGAGTTTGACAGTTACTCTGGAGTTCAATTTTGAACTCCAGATTGTTCTAGAGATACAGGTGTTTCTGGTTGAGCTGCTCAGGAGTTTGAAGGTAAGGGCATGGAGTTGAGGGTTGAAGAAGTAGGGAATGCCCTATCTCATTTTGTACTTATTATTTTGGATTACTTTATAAGTTTACTTACTACCCGGTATTTACTTTGGATGATTGTTACCCTTAACCCTAAGGGGACTATTTACTACTTATTATTCGCACTTTTACTAGTATAAAGTATTCGTCTAAACCGAACATATGCTTTCTTCGCATAACGCTCTGATGTATGCTAAAGGGATTAATTAACTAAGGAAAGGTAATAACTAAAAGGGATCCTCTAACCCGCCACTCGAGAGGGCGAGGCCGATAGGGTGTAACACTAATCACTCAAGTGATGTGAAAAGATTAGATCACTTGATCATTTGAGTGAGAACTCGAGTGATGTGTCCAAACTTTATCACTTTTAGCCCACTATTAGTTATGAAAATCGTTACATATCATTTCAGTGAGCACTCAAGTGATGTATTTTGAAATTGCTCCCTTACTATGGCAGGCACGGGAAGTGATCCACTATTTTTAACAAGATCACTCGAGTGATGAATTAATGAGTCGTCACTTCCACATCACTAAAGTGATAAGAAGTTTCTAAAACAAATTCAAGTTGATCATTCGAGTAAGCACTCAAGTGACCCAACAAAGTTACATCACTTTCACCCCACTCAAGTGATTCAAGAAGTGATCAATGTTTTCTCAACAAGATCACTCAAGTGAGCACTCGAGTGACTTTATACTTGGTCATAACTTCCACATCACTCCAATGAATCAGAGAGTGATATGTTACCTTTCCAAAATGAACTTAAAAGCAAAGAGACAAATCTTGAATGTGTGCATTGATTGCAAAGTGTAAGGGGAGCAAGTGTTCTTTGAAGAGAAGCTTGCTTGTATTGAGGCACCAAAAGTCCGATTAATCTTGAAAATTAATCTTATAATCCTTCAATTTTTGACTCAATTATAACTCGGTCCCTGAATTTTGACTCGTTTGTGACTGTCCTTGAACTTTTCACTTTTTTATATTATTATCCAAGTCAAGTTTCAAGTTATCCTATGTGGCAAAAATAAATTCCACCTAAGCTCCTTATGTGTTTTTTTAATAAAATTTAAATAAAAAAAGAAGGACCAGGCTAAGAATTCGGAAAGGCAATGTTGGTCGGAGAAGGAAGGGGTGAGTTCCCCAAGGAAGCAATCATCCCTCCTCTCACTATGGTATATATCTTCATAAAGCAGACAGTGAAACATGAGTTAGGAATTTTGAACTTATATAGTTGCATAAGTAGTGGTCCTCATGAAGAACATACTTGCAACGAGATAATTAGAAAGGGACTACTCCAACAATTGCTCCAAAGGCTCTTGAAGCAAAGTGTAGTGGCTTCAAAATATTTGAGCATCAAATACATAGAAGGGATTGAGTCCATATTCTTGCAGCTTTGAGGGAAAGCAACCTGTGTAAACAAGATTGAGCTCATATCCTATGAATTTTTTTTTGACAATTCCTCCGATGACCTAAACGTTTAACAAGGAAGAAAAGGGAATGGATTTGGCGAGTTCACAAGGAAGGAAAGGGCGTTGGTCGGATTTGGTGAGTTCACTGCCTGGTTTCTCAAATATAATCCAGCAAACTTCATTTTTCGGATTCTTGGTATGGCCTTTCTTTTTCTTATTTAAATTTAAGGAAAAACACATGGAGCTGAGGTCGAATTAATTTTTACCACATAGGATAACTCAAAACTTGACAAGGATAATAATATAAAAAGGTAAATCAGGGACTGAGTTGTACTGTGTCATAGTTGAGGCACTGAGTTACAAGTATGTCAAAATTTGAAGGACTAAATGTTTAATTTTTCCATTAATATATAATCTTCACATTTTTCCTTCCTACATTTCAAACCTCACAATTTTTCATGGTACAAAAAGCAGACCAGATTGGACCGCCCGATTCAGATCGAATACTGGCAAACTGGCCACTTGTTCGATCTAGGTCTGTTTCTGAATCGGGGAAAATGTAACCCATTGTGAATCGAACAATGTTTGGCATAGTGGTGAGGGAGGAAAAAAGCCCAACTCACAGTTATTTGAGCCAATGGAGAAAAATGAACCATTTGGGATAGTGGTGGTCTCAGAAGAGCTTATTTAAAAAAAGTGACTTCTGATCGAAGTCATTTTTTTTCAACTTTTGGCGTAATTTTTTTTCAACTTCTAGAGAAAAAATACTAGGGATGAGTGATCCAATAAGCGATGTACTATTTGAAGGTGGAATATCACCTAGAGGGGGGGTGAATAGGTCATTATAAAAAAATTTCGCTCGAGCCTTAAGAACACAAAGACACAGAGATAAAGAGAGGAAATGAACACAGCAAGATTATACTGGTTTGGTCTAATTCCACGACCTACGTCCAGTCCCCAAGCTCCTTGGGATTTTCACTATCTCTTAATCACAATTACAATTACACACTTCGTACTCAGGATGATCCTCTCACTAGGACTCACTCCCCCTTACAAGCTATAATTGTACACCCACACTTAAGGTTCCACAACCTTAAGATTTGACTAATGAACAATAAAATGATAAGTGTTTAACTCTCTCACAGAGCAGATAAAATGATGAACACGGAAGTACACAGAAATAATATCCGAAGATATTAAGCTAAATTAATGAAACAGTAAATTGTAGTTGAGTCAAATTGATTACACAACGTTTCGGTAGTTGGCTAATTCAATGCTTCTGATATTTATAGTTAATGACATTTATGACCGTTGTAGAAGCTTGATGATTTGTCCGTTGAGACTCTTCAATATGTCCGTTGGAGAGATTAAGGGTTGAACCATTGATGCTCTGGAATAATCATAGTCTCCAACATTCTTTAATTCTCTTATTCCGACTGTTGAGGCACAACAATAAGAATGAAGAATATCTTGCTAGAAACGTCTTTCGTCTGCTCAAAGGTTTGGTTGTTGAGAATGCATCTTGGACGGGTAAGCACATTTAATGCTCTGACACATAGGATTTCTTTATCCAATAACAACGTTAATCCATACTATAATCATCTCAAACTCATTAACAAATTGATTAAACATAGTTAAGAATAATAATGATAGATGATATGAAGAATCTAAAAACAATCTTAAAGAGTTGGAAGATTCGAACACGAAGCTTTTCAAAAACAGAGACCATTTGGCTCAAGTCAAATATTTCTTGGCTCGAGTCAACTCGCTTTTGAAAATACGAGAGAAGAAAAGAATCAAGTCGATTAACTCTAGTCAAATAACTTTGGCTTGAGTCTTTGATCAAATTCGAGGCTTAAGAATGGTGGCTCGAGTCAATCTGCAATTGATCACTTAGCTTTTGATGCTTCTTACCCTCGAGGAAGAAAAACTGTGGCTCAAGTCTATGCCCACACTCGAGGCATCAAAACCCTGGCTTGAGTCAGAAGCAATAAAGCACTTTGGCATTTTCGAAAGAGACCTTTCTAACTCGAGGTGATAAGTTTTAAATATAACAGTCAAAATTCTGGCTAGAGTCAATAGTCTCTAGCTCGAGTCAAATGAGACATATTTTTGAAATTATTTTAAGTTCACGAGACAATTGGCTCGAGTCACGAAATCTTGGCTAATAAACCTGGAGAAGAAACTGGATAATAATAAAAAAAAACAACATGAGAAGAGAGTCACGGATAAAGGAGATAATTTACTTGGTACATATACATGATAAATAATAAGTATTACAACAAATCAATAATAATTAAAGGAAAAAATTAACAAACTAAATATTAACGAAACAAATAACATGCAACCAAATATAAAGTTATAAAGTTATGGCGCTATGGAAAAAAGAGAAAACAATTAATATAACATAATATAATACCAAATGAGGAATAGTGAATTACCAAAAAGCAAATACAAATGTCTGAAGAGGGAGACACATTTAAATCTAAATAAAATAGCACATTTAACTTAAATAATACAAACCTGGTAAACAAAATTAAATAAAGCAAGCATATTAAGCAACTCCAAGTTAGAAGAAAATAACTTAAAAAATAGCACATCTAAATATAAAAGAAAATAGCAAATCTAAGTCAAATAATTGAAATAGATACACGAGAAGAAACTGGATAATAAAAAAAAACAACATGAGAAGAGAGTCACGTTTAAAGGAGATAATTTACTGGTACATATACATGATAAATAATAAGTAGTACAACAAATAAATAATAATTAAAGGAAAAAAACTTAACTAAGTAAATATTAACAAAACAAATAAATGCAACCAAATATAAAGTTTTAAAGTTATGGCGCTATGGAAAAAAGAGAAAACAATTAATATAACATAATATAATACCAAATGAGGAATAATGAATTACCAAAAATAAAATAGAAACAATCAAGAAGGAGACACATTTAAATATAAATAAAATAACACATTTAACTTAAATAATACAAACTGGTACACAAAATTAAATAAAGCAAACATATTAAGCAACTCCAAGTCACGGAAGACAAAGAAGAAAATAACTTAAAAATATAGCAAATCTAAATATAAAAGAAAATAACAAATCTAAGTCAAATAATTTAAATAGATACATGAGAAGAAACTGGATAATAATAAAAATCATGAGAAGAGAGTCACGGATAAAGGAGATAATTTACTGGTACATATACATGATAAATAATAAGTATTACAACAAATATATAATAATTAATGGAAAAAAATTAACTAAGTAAATATTCACGAAACAAATAACATGCAACCAAATATAAAGTTATCAAGTTATGGCGCTATGATAAATAATAAGTATTACAACAAATAAATAATAATTAAAGGAAAGAAATTAACTAAGTAAATATCAATTAAACAAATAACATGCAACCAAATATAAAGTTATCAAGTTATGGCGCTATGGAAAAAAGAGAAAACAATTAATATAACATAATATAATACCAAATGAGGAATAGTGAATTACCAAAAATCAAATAGAAACAACTGAACATGGAGACACATTTAAATATAAATAAAATAGCACATTTAAGTTAAATAATACAAACCTGGTAAACAAAAATCAATAATCCAAACATATTAAGCAACTCCGAGTCGCGGAAGACATAGAAGAAAATAACTTAAAAAAATAGCAGGTCTAAATATAAAAGAAAATAGTAAATCTAAGTCAAATAATCTAAATAGATACACGAGAAGACACTAGATAATAATAAAAACAACATGAGAAGAGAGTCACAGATAAAGGAGATAATTTACTGGTACATATACACGATAAAGAATAAGTATTACAACAAATAAATAATATAAAAGGAAAAAATTAACTAACTAAATATTAACGAAACAAATAACATGCAACCTAATATAAAGTTATAAAGTTATCGCGCTATGGAAAAAAGAGAAAACAATTAATATAACATAATATAATACCGAGGAATAGTGAATTACCAAAAATTAAATACAAACAACTCGAACAAGGAGACACATTTAAATATAAATAAAATAGCACATTTAACCTTTTTTTTAATAACAAAAGCGAAACTTAAACAAAACGCAACAAAGAAACTAAAAGGAGATTAGAGTTAAAGCCTCAGGCCTCTCCTAACGTGACGTACTCCCGCCATATCAGCAACCAAGAAGCAAATAAGACCAGTAGGGGGGTCAGAGAAATGGGACTCATCCGAAGCCTCCATACGAGCCAACACGAAATTGGCTAACCAGTCTTCACACTGATTTCCCTCCCTTAGAACATGACTATAGCGAATAACCCACTGTCTGCGGGTGATTGCTCGTATCCGAGTCACCAGATGGGACTCACGAGCTGCATTACATTGTTTGGATAGTAATGCAATGACTGATTGGCAGTCACTTTCAACAACGCCATGCCTCCAACTCCGCCCCCATGCCATCTCCAATCCTCTCAGAACTCCCCACAACTCAGCTAATACCGCTGAACATCTTCCAAGGCGTGTAGCGAAGCCTCCAAGCCACTTACCAGAGAAGTCCCGCATCAAACCCCCTCGGCCTCAGGCAATATTTAAGCTGTGCATCTTGTATGTTATGCATAAACTCATTTCGCCATCTCCAAATAAACCAACAGGAGACAATAAACATCTCATGCCAATAAAACCCTCCTAGAGTAATTTCATCACACCTCCAATTCTCCGTTACCCATTCTATCTAATCAGAGCTAAAAAAGGAGAGGGAATGATCAACAGGTACCACCTCATACCAGAATCTACGAACCCTATGACAGTCCCTAAAAGCATGTAGACTGGACTCTGCTTCTTGGTGGCAAATTGGGCAAAGTCCATCATTGTCAGACCAGACACTGATCCATGACCTCAAAGGGAGTCTCTGGTGAAAAAATTTCCACCCAAATATATGTACTCTATGAGGTCCCACCCACTTCCATAGCTTCATCCATATGTCACCGTTAATGCTAGATTGTTGAAATTTGGTCCTTTTAGGACTAAAAATGACCTTTGGGAATTTCGAGGATTAAAATGTGCAAAAAAAATGATCAAAAGGACTAAAAAGGACCTTATTTTTCCATTTTAGAGACTAAAAGTGACTTATTTTTCGGGGACCAAAAAGGGCATCCGTGTTTTTCCAGGGACCAAAAAGGGTATTTACTCTTGTTGAAAACTAGATTCTCGCTAGATAAAGATAGCAACTTTTAACACTAACACCAATTAGGTTACCACCAACCAAAAGACCGATCGGCCCATCATCGAAGAAGGCGGAAGCATACCTCTAATTAGTTCAACCACATTCGGGAAGCGAGTGTTTAATAAAGGTAGGTCCCATCGGCCTTATTGATCGACAAATCTCTTCACCACACCTGTTGCGCAACTCAGCAGGAAGGGGACTCGTTATGTAGTCTTGAAGACATATAGACGAGGCCACCCATTTATCTTTCTAGAAAGATATAGAAGTCCCATCTCCAATTTCCCATACCACCTCATCCTTCATATTAGTGAGAATGTTACATAAAGAGCTCCAGAACGGTGAACACCCCGTTTTAAGGATTGGCAAGTGGCCAAGTTGTACCTTGTACTTACCCTGTAGAAATCTAACCCATAGGGAATCTTGTTCATTTTGGAACCTCCATCCCCACTTCATGAGTAGTGCATCATTCATAATTGCTGCCGATTTCAAACCGAGATCGCCCATAGACTTAAGACTGGTCAAAACACTCCAACTCAAAGCATGATGAGCTTTACGAAGGAGTGATCACCCCAAATTAAGTTCCTTTGTATTTTATCAATCTCATTACATATATTTAGGGGAAGCCTAGCATATTGCATATGAAATACAGGAATAGTAGATAATACTGATTTCGCAAGAGTTATTCTACCTGCCTGAGACAGACACTGTTGCTGCCACCCACCTAACTTCCTCCGCAGCTTATCCACAATATGTTGATAACATTGTTTAGTTGCACGCCCATGGATCATCCAAGCCCCCAAGTATCTTCCCACACTTTTGACTCGCTTAAATCCACATTTAGCCGTCAATGAACCAGCCAACTCTTCAGATATGTGGTTGGAGAAATAGATGACAGCTTTTCTATGATTACCTTTAAACCCGATATCCGCTCAAACAAAGAAAGACACTTCATAATAATTTCCATCCGGTCGCTTAGCCTCTACAAATAGCATAAGGTCATCAACAAAAATCAAATGAGAAATAGGGGGCCCTCCTTTGCCCACCTTAATAGGGGTCCAAAGCCCACCAGAGACAGCAGTGGAGATAATATGAGACAGTTTTTCCATAGCTAGTGTAAATAAGTAGGGGGAAATGGGATCACCCTGACGGATGCCCCTAGACGGCTGAAATAAGATGTTTTACCCCCATTCCATAGAATGTTGAAGGACGAAGTGGAGACAGCCTGCATAATCAAGTCAACTGTAGCACGAGGAAAGCCAACTTCGTCTAATATATTATGTAAAAACTTCCAATTCACACAATCATACGCCTTTTCTAAATCAACCTTAATTGCCATAAATTGTCTCCCGCGCATTTTATTCATTGTGTGAATCAGTTCTTGAGCAATGACAATATTGTCATGAATTTGTCTCTTGTGGACAAAACTGGACTGATAAGGTGAGATAACAATCTCCATTATTGGTTGCATCCGCTTCACAAACAATTTGGTAATCAGTTTATACAAGACTGAGCATAACGTTATGGGTCGAAATTGAGACATAGACACTGGTACCTGTACTTTAGAGATCAAAGCAATCAGAGTAGCATTTAAAAATCGAATATGCGAAGGGTTATACCAGACATCAACAATCAATCTCATAATCTGGTGCTGCAGCCCACTCCACTGCCTCTGGAAGAACACCGCCGGGAAGCCATCAGGACCGGGGGCTTTATGGCTTCCCAAGCTATGTTGGTTTTGATTAGTTTTGATGATGTCTTATATAAATGTCATTATTAAGAGCAAAAAGTTTATATGATATATTTATCTTCTACATTGACTAACTACTATATTTAATGTAGATTAGTCCAAGTTGAATAAAAGCTCAAGAAGGAGATAAGAGATTTTATAAAGAAGAAATTGAAGAGAATGTCAAGTTCAAGAAGAAGATGAGATATTGAAGAAGGTAGAACTTCAAGAAGAAGAGTCCAAGTCAAATGATAAAGAATGATCAAGTGAAGAGAAGAAATAATTGAATTGTGGAACATGATCAAGAGAAGAAGATAAGAAAAGAAAGAAAGAATTGAATTATGGAGAATGATGAAGAGAAGAGAAGAAAGAAGGAAGAACTTGTTGAATGGATTGAGAAAATCATTATTCAAGCTTTTATATTGATGCTAGAAGTCTCCAAGATCATATGGAAGTTGGAATGGGTCAATTAGAGTTAAAACCAGCAAAAAATCAGTTCCAGGATGAGAAAACTCGAGTTCAGATATAAAAACTCGAGTTTCCTACTTCGCTACAATGATTTGCCTCTCTGGTATGAGAAAACTCGAGTTTGGAAGTCAAAACTCGGGTTTGGAACTCAAAACTCGAGTTAATCACTAACTGACTCAATTTTGTAATGTTTTCAGCAACTCTAGTGTCTCTGGACAAGGAAAACTCAAGTTAACAAGTCAAAACTCGAGTTTACAGCGGTAATCAGCAACTCTGTTCTACTCTGTTTCACGTTCAGCTTGGGCGATGTCTGGTAATTCAATGATATCTCCCAAACAAGACATTGGATTGAGGTAAAATCAGTGGAATATGAAACTAGACTCCTAATGCGTCATTTTGATATAAAATTAAAGACAAAAGGAGTTCAGATGAAGGAGATATGAATTGTAGAAGTTGACAGTGAAATTCACGCCACACAGAAAACCAAGCTTCAATGTTTTGAGTGTATCTCACAAATTACAAATTCGATTGAGCTGAAATCAGTGGCATTTGGAAGTAGAATCAAAGGGATTTCCATCAAGATTTGAACGGACCAAAAGGAGTTCACACCAGAGAGATATGGCCTTCTAAAGTTGACTGTTTATTTCAAGATGTTGCACGCTTGCTATCAAATGAAGCAAACTCGAGTTTAGAATCAAAACTCGAGTTTCCATCGATAGAGAGAAATATTGAGTAAAGCAACAACCTCTAAACTCGAGTTTACAAATGCAAACTCGAATTTGCACCTCTCGCTCAGAAAATCACCGTTTCGAAAATCTCGTTTTTCATCAAGAACATCCAGATGAATACCCAAATGATTTATAATACTTCTTAACATCATTTATATCATTTGTGTACATGTTTCAGATGATCAAAGGCTGTTAATCTGAAGATCAAGAGTAAAGTAAATGCTGATGTCATAGCTGGTTCAGAAAACGAAGTTCTAACGGCTAGTTTCATCTGAGTCTAACGGCTATATTTCTTTATCCAACAGTCATTGAATCTTCTCAACACTCTATTCCCAACATCTATATTCTCCACAACTGTCATCAAGCTTCAATCAGCATAAATACCCGCAGGTTTGAAGTCCACAACATATAAGAGAAAACACGAGAAGAAAACGCAGAGAAACAAGTCTTCATCTTCAACATGCTAATACTCTAATATTCTCATCATTTACTCTCTGTTTTCAATATCTACATAGCTTATCATAGAGAGTGAAATGAGTTGTATTGTACTTCATTGTTTATCCATTCACTTCTGAGAGAGAAGATTTATTTGTAACCATTCTATCTTTCTATCTGTGAGTTACTCAAGATTGGGTGATCTTGAGTGGAAACCCATTGTATTGATTACAGCTTGTAAGGGGAGTGAATCCTAGTGAGAGGGTTACTTCGAGTACAGAGTGTGTAATCAAACGGGTGTATTGATTACAGTTTGTAAGGGGGAGTGAATCCTAGTGAGAGGATTACTTCAAGTACAGAACGTGTAATCAAGTTGAAACAAGATAGTGGATTGAAAATCTCAAGCGGAGCTTGGGACCTGGAGTAGGTCAAGGATTGGGCCGAACCAGGTATAAATCGGTTACATATTCTCTTCCCTTATCTCTTACATTCCCAGTATATATGTTTGAATGATTGTTTATCATTTTGTAAATTACTATTGTCATTCAAACTACTTTCAGTAAGTTGCGAAAAGATCTTTAAAGTTCTAAGTTTTTAATCAGACACCCAATTCACCCCCGTCTTGGGTGATAGCCAAGTCTTTCATTTGGTATCAGAGCTAGGCTCTTGTTTAAAGGACTTAACAGTCTCAAGAGTTAACAATGGCTGATTTTGGGTGTTGCTCGTTTTTAGAAGGTTTTGATTATACGATTCCACAGTTTTCAAAGATATTGATTTTTGGTTTTGGAAAGCTAGAATGACTAGTTTTATCAAAGCAACTGATTTTGATATGTGGAATGTTTTTATAAATTTCTTTGATTTCAAACCAAGAAAGGATTGGACAGAAAAGGAAAAGAAAATGTTTTCATTGAACATTAGAGCAATGAAAGTACTTTATTGTACTTTAACCGAAAATGATTTTCAGAAAATCAAGTTTTGCTCTAGTGCTAAAGAAATATGGGATACTCTTGATTTTATATATGCTTCTAACAATTGTGTTGAAGTTGATAGTGTTGATAGTTCTGTTGGGATCCATACACGCAGCGGAGTAAAAACTTTTACGGATCCCATCCAAGGATCGCTCAACAGCGTTTAAATCAAGGTTTAGGGTTTCCGAATCATACCTATGCCGAACAATTAGACTGGTGGGCTACCTTCTCGATCAGCAGAAGTCGACTCTTAGAATTGCCTTCCTCTACCGGTATCCACATGAAAAGCCTTCAGAAACACGAACGGAAGCGTGCTAGCGCCTCTGAACTGTGCGTCTCTCTATTTTCTATCTAGGGTTTCTCGCGGCTTTCTAATACGCTCGACAAAAAGTCCCGTAGGTTTTTCTAAACCTAGTAAGCGTATTATATTCAAAACAAATTTTGAATCTGGATTAAAAAATATATTAATTAAATCTATCTGATAGATCTAATATAATCTATATTTAATCCAAATTAAAGGCCTTCTGATTTAATTTATCTCTATAAATTAAATCCGAGAAACGATATCTTTATTCGAAAATTAAATCTGAGATACAATATCTCAATTTATTATAGTTATTTAATTTATCAAATAAATTAAATACTAGATTAAATACAGTATTCATTAAATCTTAGACATATATAAGATTCAATGAATATGGACACTTTTGCTTGTGTTGGGCTATTCTTGTGTGCGACCCTGCAGGCCCACATGAGATTGGCACTGGGCCAATACTGTACCAGCCCACAAGTCGCAAGCGGCCTCTAGCAAGACATTGTGACTACCCAATTCATATGGGGATCGATGATACGATACAACCTATCGTACAACCATGTCACGTCCCTTTTGTCACGCAATAATTTGGTCAAGGATGAGGCATGGATAATGTCAACTTCCTGTTCTTGACCATTACTTTCTCGATTATTGAGTAGTCTAACAATTGAAATGGAAACTCCTTTCTATCGTAGTATGGCCATACATTTCTTAGACTCACTCATCGAGGGGCTCAGATTATCTCTCTACTAATGTGAGGACCAATTCCATCTTGACCATTCACATTCCTCTGCTTGAAAACCATTGATCCCGATCCAAGCCTTTATCATCACCCGATCAAAGGTGACTTTTGACTAGGTCAAAGACCAGCGACTCATCATGTAGGAATCCATGATGATCTTAGGTCAAAGGGCGTTGTGACGCGGTTATACATGAGAAAAGCTTATGACTTATTCCATGCAGCTTTCTCATAGTGGGTCGGTCCAAAGACCTTGTACTCTTACAAGTGCCTATGACTTTGACTTGTATCTCTATACTCATCAAAGTCATACTGGTCTTATTTCATCTTCGCTCCCGGAGATGACCGACCGAGAACATTTAGGATAATCTATAAGATATATCCAAGGATCAGTTATCACTATAAACATGCAAATGAAATGATAACTAAAAGAGAATACTTTAAATAACATTAACGGTTAAAGTACAATGACTTGCCCCTAGGGCATAATTTCCAACAGACTCCCACTTGTACTAGGTGCAATCATTAATTACCCTAATCCCATTGCCCTAACATGACGCTCATGTTTTACTTGTGCAAGCGGCTTAGTAAGAGGATCAGCGACATTGTTTTCTCCTGATACTTTGCATAATTTTTGTTTCACCTCTATCATTGAATTCTCTGATAAGATGAAACCGCTTGAGTATATGGTTGGTCCTTTGATGTGACCTAGGCTCCTTGGTTTGCGCAATAGCGCCGCTATTGTCACAGAACAAGTCTATTGGATTTGAGATGGTAGGAACCACCCCTAGTTCATTAATGAACTTACTAATCTAAAAGGCCTCCTCAGCTGCATCTGATGCTGCTATATACTCAGCTTCTATTGCGGAATCAGCTACGGTGCTCGCTTAGAGCTTTTCCACTTACCGCAAAGACTATTCAAAATGAATACATATCCAGATTGCGATCTCGATCATCTTGGTCGGTTTGGAAACTCGCATCCGTGTAACTCGTCACACAGGTGCTCATCTTCCAGTGACAAGCAGTCCTTCTTAAGTACTTTAGGATATTCTTGACAAGAGTCCAGTGACCCTCACCGGGATCTCGGTTGATATCTGCTGGTCATACACAAGGAAAATGAGACATCCGGTCGAGTACATAACATGACATACATGATAGATCCAATGGCGGAGGCATATGGAATCTTACTCATGCGGTCTCTTTCATCTTGTGTACTAGGACACAAATCATTACTGAGATGAATGCCATGAGACATGGGCATGTAACCCCTTTTGGAATCCTGCATACTGAATTTATGCAGTATCTTGTCTATGTATGTGCTCTGACTTAGGCCTATCAGCCTCTTGGATCTATCTCTATAGATCCTTATCCCAAGGATGTAAGTGGCTTCGCCTAAATCTTTCATTGAGAAATACTTTCCTAACCAAGACTTGACACTCTGCAAGGTAGGAATGTCATTCCCAATGAGTAGGATGTCATCGACATAAAGCACTAGAAATACAATTGTGCTCCCACTGACCTTCTTGTAAACACAAGGTTCGTCGATGTTTTGAATGAATCCAAACTCTTTGACAACTTCATCAAAATGATGATTCCAGCTCCGAGATGCTTGCTTCAATCCATAAATGAATCTTTGAAGCTTGCAAACTTTACCGAGTCCTCTAGACGCACAAAGCCCTCAGGTTGTGTCATGAGCGTATAAATACGTTTCTCATTTATACGGCCTAGACGACAATGCCATAGGTAGGTCGGATTCAAATCATTTGACTTGAACCTTTCAGCAGTTATGTCATAGATTCGTCCATTCAGTTTTTCTACTATCCCTGAGACCCTACATTTATTCAAATGTGAGATCCACATGTAGTATCTAATACCCATGTTGAGGAAGTAGAAAAGCGAATATCTATGACATAGATACTTGAAGCGATAGCCCAGCTATCCTTCTTGTTCTTCTCCAGATCTTCGAGGTAGAGTTTGCAATTTCTTTTCAAATGACCAAGTTCATTGTAAAAGAAGCAGACTTTATCCTTCGGAGGTTTTGCCTTCTTGGCTTTCTGTTTCATACCCCTTCCTTTCTGAATAGAAAAAATAGTACTGTGCCTCTTCTTAAGGCTCAGCTCAACAGTTTTGAGCATCCCATGCAGTTCAGAAATTGATTCCACCATGTTATTCATGTTGTAATCCATGACAAAGTTACAACTTCCTGGGAGTGAGTTGAAGATCACATCTTTAGCTAACTCCTGGGACATGGGAATCGAAGCCTCTCAAGGTGATCAATGTAGCCTTTCATTTCCAACAAATGAGGACTAACTAATTCACCTTCAGCCATCTTACAAGAAAATAGGCCTTTGTGGTCTCATACCTTTCTTGCCTTGCTTGTTACTGGAACATTTCCATAGGATGAACAATCATCTCAGAGGCCTCCACATGTTCTAGATCTCTATTGAGGTCTACAAGCATAGTGGCAATCATCAGGCATCCTGTATCCACAGAGTCATCCTTATGCTTCATATAAGCATTAGTCTGAGCTCTTGGATTAGCAGCTGCAGGTTCATCAGGAATGGGTGTTAGTTCTCTATTGGTTTTGATAATAACAGACAATTGTAAACACAGTTAAAATTTGTCTTTGTAAGTTGAAAAACTTACTGTCTAAGGCAAACTCGAGTTTCAGTTTGGAAACTCGAGTTTTGGCCTGACAGAGAAATGCTCAAAATTTTATAAAGAAAGGCAAACTCGAGTTAGGATTTGAAAACTCGAGTTTTGGCCTTACAGAGAGCTTTCAAGTTCTTCGCTGAACAAAGCAAACTCGAGTTTGATTTAGAAAACTCGAGTTTTGACAAGACAAAGAGCAACCAAGTTTTTCAAAGAAACCAAAACTCCAGTTTCCATTTGGAAACTCGAGTTTAGGTTATACAGAGAGTTCTCTAAGTTTCCAACGTTTTATGGAAACTCGAGTTAACCTTAGAAAACTTGAGTTTACATCACCTGAGAACAATGCTCGTCTCTGACCTTGTGAAAACATCATTCCTCATTTTCGACTAAGTCTTTCAAAGTTTTCTCATAAAAGAGGAAACTCGAGTTAAGATTTATCGAGTTAGTCACTTAATGACTCGAGTTTTGCACTGTTCACCAAGAATGTCCAAAATGCCAAATCGCGATGTTTGTCTCTGGAATGAGAAAACTCGAGTTTGGATTTAAAACTCGAGTTTCGGTCTTTCTTGAAAGTTCATTGAAGAACGTCGAGCATGAAAACTCGAGTTTCCATCGCGAAATTTGAATTTCGAACAGAATGAATTTGCGAAACTTTTGTGTTTGATCTTTATACTCTATATCATCACTCATTACTATTCTTAACTATGTTTAATCAGTTTGTTAGTGAGTTTCAGATGATTTAGACAGGATTAAATGGAGACTTAGCATAAAGCAAAAAGCATGTCAACACATTAAATGAAAAGTGTATAAAACTTGCATGCTTTTGGACAAACATTCTCCACACGTTTTGGAGAAGTTAATGCTTGCCTTCTACATCCAGCAAACTGCTCTTCCAACGGATTAATAGTCAGAGAGTCAACTCTGAATTTCTGCAAAGCTGGATTAACCAAAGAGTAGAGAGAGAAGAAGACCAAAACCTTCACTAATCATCCTCCAATGCTGGCAACGGTCACATTAGGATTTATAACGGTCATTTAATGATCTCTACCTATAAATAGAGATGCATTCAAGTCTTCTCAACAACAAATCTGTGAGAAAACGAAAATCATTAAAGTTTCAACTACTCTTTGAGTTTTCTGTTGTAAAGTATCTTTTGATACATTCATTCTTCAGTGTTTATCATATCTACTCTTAGAGAGAGTTTCTTGATTGTAAAATCATTTATTGTAAAGTATCTCAAGTCAAGGGGACTTGGAGATTGAGTTATTGATTACAACTTGTAAGGGGGCGTAAGTTCTAGAGAGAGAATTACTCTTGAGTGCAGAGTGTGTAATCAATCTTGATAGTGAGAAATCCCAGAGAGTCTGGGGACTGGACGTAGGTCAATTGGTTGGACCGAACCAGCATAAATCTTTGTGTCTTTCTTCTCTTCTCTATACTCTGTTTTACTTCTACTTCTTATCCGAAAAACAGAGCATTCCGAAAAGAATTTGAGAATCCCCAATTCAGCCCCCCTCTTGGTGATTCAAGCTCCACTTTCATTTGGTATCAGAGCCAGGTTTTCTCATAAGAGCTTAACATCTCGAGAAAGATCACCATGAACAGAATTCTACCTGATGGAGCTTCGATCAATAGACCACCTGGTTTCAATGGAGAACATTACTCCTTCTGGAAAGCCAAATTCAAAGTCTTCGTCATGGCTAGCGAATATGGTCTTTGGAGGGTGTTCGAAAGAGGTGATTATGAACCATCTACAATCGAAGATGGCGTCCGAACTCCAAAGCTCGAAGAAGAATATGATGAGAATGACCGAAGAGATGTCACTCTCAACAGCAAAGCCATTCTTATGCTGCAAAGTGCTCTGAGTCAACAAGAGTACTTCTGAATCTGCACTTTACCATCTGCAAAAGCTATGTGGGATGCTTTAGAGATAGCCCATGAAGGAACCACCGGAGTAAAGGAGAATAGAGTCAACACTCTAATGACTGAATATGATCTTCTTCGAATGAAGACCAGTGAATCCATCATTGACTTCCAGCTGAGATTCACCCATCTCATCAACCAGCTTGCTGCATTGGGCAAGACATAAGAGCAACCCGTTCAAGTAAGAAAAATTCTGAATGAGCTAAGGTTACTGCCATTGAGGAATCCCGTGGTGAATCAATGAGCTCGTGGCAGCTTTATTCGGCAGCTTGTCTGAATATGAAGGGAAGATCAAGTTCAGAAAAGGACTTGATAAGATAAATGTCAAGAATAAAGGCATTGCTCTCAAGGCAGACAGAGAAGCTAAGGAATCTGATGATGATGAAGAAGAAGATCTAGGCATGATGGTCCGAAGATTCAAAAAGTTCTTTCGGAAGGACCATGGGCATAAAAGGTTCAACAAGGGTAGTACCAGTACTGAGGCAAAGAAGTCGATTATCTGCTATGAATGTGAAAAGCCCGACCACATCAAGTCGGAGTGTCCCCAACTAAAGAACAAGGACAAAGAAAAGAAGAAGTTCAATAGATTCAAGAAGAAAGCCTATGTCTCAGGAATTTGGGGAGATAGTTCATCCGATGAAGATGAAGCTGATGAGGAAGAAACGAAAAATATATGTCTAGTTTCTCAAGAAGAGCAATATGAGAATGATAAAGAGGTATACGATTCTCAACCCTCTTATAATGATTTATTGAATGGGTACAATACTGTTCAAAATGAATTTGAAAAACTTGCTGAGAAATATATTGCTTTAAAAAGGAAAAATACCACTCTTGAACAGCAAGTAGAAAATCTTTCTTTTCCTGAAAAATTCATTTGTGATGATTGCAATGAGTTAAAGAAAAAGAATTCTCATCTTATGAAAACTCTTGAAAAGTTTACCAAAGGTAGTGAAATGTTAAATGTGATTTTAAAAGCACAAAGATTTACAAACGATCGTTCAGGGATTGGATATAATCCCATCTTTGATAAAAAGAAAGGAAAGAAGAAGAATGGTGGAAAATCATATTTAAACTATTTTTGAAAAACTGTTCATTCTTCAAATCCATTTGCTCACTGCAACTATTGTAACCGAAAGGGTCATACAACTTCATCTTGTTTTCATAAGAAAGATAGGAGAGATAAACCCATAGGTAATTATCAGTGGGTGCCTAAGGGAACCTATGTTCCTCAGGCTCGAACTAACCTCAAAGGAGCCAAGAAAAGATGGATACCTAAGACTTGATCCCTTTTGATTTGCAGGTGTGTCTAAGAGCATCAAAATTCGACAAATGGTATATTGATAGTGGATGCTCAAGACATATGACAGGAGATCAGTCCAAATTTGCTACAATCAAGCATAATGATGGTGGCAAAGTAATCTTTGGTGGAAATCAATCTGGAAGGATTGCTGGAATTGGTGAAGTTGGAAACAACGATGGACCACAAATTAAAGACGTCTATCTTGTGGAAGGACTTTGCCACAATCTCCTCAGTGTAAGCCAAAGTACTGATAAAGGTAACTTAGTTATCTTTGATTCTGAGGAATGCTTGATAGTAAGTAAGGATATTCTCTCATTAGATAATATAAAATCAAAAGCTATTTTTAGAGCTCCTAGAGAAGGGAATTGTTACACTCTTAATCTCTCTAGAGATAGCTCTACATTTGAAATATGTTTTGTAAGCAATTTGGATGACAGTTGGTTATGGCATAAGCGCTTAGCACATGTCAATATGATCTAACTTGACAGATTGCTTAAAAAGAATTTAGTCATTGGTGTTCCAAAACTACGTTTTAAAAATGACATAATTTGTGATGCATGCCAAAAAGGAAAACAAACTAAATCTTCTTTTAAGTCCAAAAATGAAATTTCAACTAATAGACCTCTCCAACTACTCCATATGGATCTAGTTGGACCGGCTAGAGTAAGAAGCCTTGGTGGCAATTTATACACATTGGTCATTGTTGATGATTTCTCTAGATTTGCATGGACAATATTTCTGTCATCAAAAGATGAAACCTTTGATCAGTTTGTCGTTTTTGCCAAGAAGGTCCAAAACAAGAAAGGTTTTGTGATTTCAGGAATTCGAACTGATCATGGAGGAGAATTTGAAAATTAAGCCTTTGCTGAGTTCTGTGACAACATGGGGATTGATCACAACTTCTCAGCCCCAAGGACTCCTCAACAAAATGGTGTTGTAGAAAGGAAGAATCGAGTCCTTACTGAGATGGCAAGAGCTATGCTGAATGAAAACAACATTTCACAAGTGTTTTGGGCTGATGCAATGAGTACGACTTGCTACATCTCGAATCCGGCATACCTTCGAAAGAAGCTGGACAAGACTCCGTATGAGTTATATAAAGGGAGGAAGCCAAATCTGAGTCATCTGCATGTGTTTGGATATAAGTGCTTCATCCACAACAATGGTAAGGATAACTTGGGAAAGTTTGATCCCAAGGCAGATGAAGGTATATTTTTGGGTTATTCAAATAGAAGTAAAGCATATAGAGTTTTTAACATTCGTACTCGCATTGTAGAAGAGTCTATGCATGTTGCATTCTGTGAATCCAAATCTGACAAATCCAAGGATGATGATGATGAGGAAAATGTTTTGAAAAATCAATTCTTTTCGAAAACCACTCTTGCTTCTATTGAAAATCCTGAAAATGTTTTTGAAGTTGATCCTCAAAACAATTTGGAAAACCCTGATCAACAACAACCTAGAGCTTGGAAATTTATAAGGAATAATCCTTTAGACCAAGTCATAGGTGATGTTAATCAAGGAGTAAGAACTAGAAGCAGTACTTTAAACAAAGTTACTTTTTCTGCTTTTATCTCAAAAATAGAACCCTCTAAAATTGATGAAGCCCTTTCAGACAATGATTGGGTGATAGCAATGCAAGAGGAGTTACATCAATTTGATAGAAATCAAGTTTGGGACTTGGTACCTAGGCCTAAGGACCATCCGGTCATCGGCACTAAATGGGTATTCAAGAACAAACGTGATGAATCTGCAATTATAGTCAGAAATAAGGCTAGACTTGTTGCCAAAGGCTATAATCAGGAAGAAGGAATTGATTACGAGGAAACGTATGCTCCAGTGGCTAGATTGGAGGCAATACGCGTACTCTTAGCCTTTGCTTGCATCAAAGAAATCAAACTTTATCAAATGGATGTTAAAAGTGCATTTTTAAATGGTTTTATACAAGAGGAAGTCTATGTAGAACAACCTCCTGGCTTTGAAAATGAACATCATCCTAATCATGTTTATCGTCTCAAAAAGGCATTATATGGTCTTAAACAAGCTCCACGAGCTTGGTATGAAAGACTCAGTAAATTTCTTTTAGAGCAAGGGTTCATTAGAGGAAAAGCTGACACAACACTCTTTATTAAAATAACAAGCTTAATGAAATCTTGGTAGTGCAAATATATGTAGATGATATCATTTTTGGTTCTACTAACGAATCTCTGTGTGAAGAATATTCAAAGAAAATGCAGAGTGAATTCGAAATGTCAATGGTGGGAGAATTGAAGTACTTTCTCGGTCTGCAAATCCAACAACGGAAGGATGGAATATTTATCTCACAAACAAAATATCTTCGGGATTTGCTCAAGAAGTTTGGGCTGGAGCATTCCAACGGTACTGACACACCTGTGAGCTCTACCGCTTCTCTAGATGCTGATGAAGAGAAAGGAAAAGATTTCAACATAACCAAATATCGAGGGATGATTGGCTCACTTCTCTACTTGACAGCAAGTAGACCTGATATTCAATTCAGTGTGGGCATGTGTGCAAAATTCCAATCTGCACCAAAGGAATCACATGCTGAGCATGTAAAGAGGATTTTTCGCTATCTCTCAGATACAAAGGAGCTTGGTCTCTGGTTTCCAAAGGGTTAACAAGAATTCCTGGTTGCATATTCAGATTCTGATCACGCTGGTTATAAGACTGATAGAAAAAGTACTAGTGGACAATGTGAATTCCTTGGAGGTTCACTAGTATCATGGTTTAACAAGAAACAAACCACCGTGGCTGTATCTTCAACCGAAGCCGAGTACGTTGCTGTCTCTAGCTGTTGTGCTCAAGTTCTGTGGCTAAGACAACAATTATTTGACTTAGGAGTTCATTTAAAAGAGATTCCAATCCTTTGTGACAATATCAGCACAATCAGTCTTGCGAAAAATCCAGTTCAACACACAAGAACAAAGCACATTGATGTAAGACATCACTTCATCAGAGATCACGTGCAAAAGAAAGATATTAAAGTGATGTTCATCCCCACACATTTGCAACTTGTTGACATTTTCACGAAGCCCTTAGCCAAAGAACAATTCAATTTCATTAGAAGAGAATTGGGAATGATAAATCCCAATGAGTTGTGAGTATTTCTCTCCATCTCAATGTTAGTTATGGTTTTGATGTTTATTTGTTACTAACTTAAGCTTCAGAGTACATAGTAATGTTTTATGCAGGACATTTGAAATCCTGAAGTTTGCTGTCAAAAGACGTAAACTCGAGTTTTGCTTTCAAAACTCGAGTTTTATCGGGGTCAGAAGAGAAATGAGTTGCTGAGAAAAATGGAAACTCAAGTCGTTAAGTGAGTAACTCGAGTTTCAGAGAGACAGAAAGAAAACTCTGAGTTTTCGCGAATTGGAAACTCGAGTCATCAAATGGAAACTCGAGTTTCGGGTAGACAGAGAACATCACACCTGTTGAAGTATCCACAAAACTCGAGTCAGTAAGTGGAAACTCGAGTTTTGGTCGCAGAATTTCAAAAGTTCACTTCACACTTTTGAAGTCCATGTCAGTATTTTCGCACCCTATTTAAACTCGAATTGTTCATTGTTCATCTAAACTTCCCTCAAAACTCAAGTTTGCCCTAGATTTTTCTCTGCTCTCTTCGTCTTCCTCATTTCTCTCTAGAATCTTTCCTCCATTTTCGAACCCTAACAATGGCTTCCAGCTCTAACCCCAAGATATCATCAATCTCGATTCTGATTCCGAGTCTGACAGCCAAAACCTAGCCGATCTACCTTTTGCATAACCTCGACCAAATCTCTTTCCTAAGGCATCGTCCATATCTCGGCGTACCTCTTCCAGTCTGTTTCGAGCTGTGTCCAGATTCTCTGAAGAGCATTCGTCGGCTCAAGCTCAAGCTCTTCCTCCAGCAGGACTCTTGGTTGAAGAGACCTTGGGTCAAGATAGTTTTCAAGTGCTTTCACCAAGTTCCCAAGACCAAGTCTCTTCTCCTCAAGAACTGTCTAGGACCAGTGATTCAGTAAGCTCATCTGCCCTAACTGAAATCTATACTCATCATTCAGCCCCTGATGACTTTCTGATTGTATCCCCTCATCACCCTGGACTTAATTCTATTCGTTTCAGAGAAAAACTTGAACATAAACAATCATGTCCTTTTGTTTATGTTGATCTGGCTAAATTAAGGGACGAATGTCATTTGGATCTTACTCCCTGGCTACTTCAATTTGAACCTTTGATTTCTATTCGAGCCACCTATAGTCCTACTCTTGTTAGGCTATTCTATCACCACTTGCATTTTGAGGAATATGTGGATAATAGTTTTCTCTTTGAGCGTCTCACCACGTCCATTGGTGGTCACAAAATTATCTTGTCTCCTGCTTATATCAATTCCATTTTGCAAATTACCAATCCTCTACCTGTAAGACCAGTACATCTTACTAATGAGCAGATTTTTCAATTGTTAAGACCAAATGAACCTCTTCCTGAAAATCTATCCACACTGACCTTCTCACCTGAATCCATGCCTCCCAAGTATCAGGCTATCTGATACATTTATGCCAGAAATCTCAAACAAAAGAATGAAGTCTTTTCTTCTTTTTCGAAAGAAGACTACTATACTTTTGCCTATATCATTGCACAAGTTCCCTTGAATATTGAAAATTGGGTATATCAGGAACTAACCAAGTTTCGGTTTCCTATTAAAGACTCTTCTCAGATTCCTTTTCCCAATCTTGTTTCAATAATCCTATTTCATGAGAAAATCTGGCCTCTATCTTTAACTGATCAGGCTGAGCATATTCCCTGGTTTTGATAGTCACTTTTCGACCTATTGGGCCTCAATTTCCATGACTATCCAAGATCTTCACATCTTACTCATACAGGTCTAAGTTCCTCCAGTGGATCTTCCTTTTCCTCACATCCCTCTCGCCCTTTACTCATTTCTCACTTGCAATTTCTGGCTTACTACTCAACCCATTTCACCTGCCCCACTTGTCTCTCCAATCCCAATTCCATCCCCTGCCTCCACTGTCAAACTCTCAACCCCTTCCAATGAACCTTCGATCTCAGCTCCATCCTCTTTTGTTGATGACAAAGGGGGAGAAGAACCAGAGAAAGAAGATATACCAAAAGAGCAATCTTGAGCTGAAGGAAGGAGTTTAGATTTTAGTTTAGTTGTTTTGCTTCTGTTTTTCAGTTTGTAGTTCTGGTTTGAGAATTCTGTACTTTTTCATTTCTGGTTTTGTATGTTGTTGTTATGAACAATTTGTTAACTGAAATACAATGATTCAATTATGTCAAGTTTAAATCGCTTCTGCTATATCTCTGTGCTCAACTGATTCAATTACATAACTGTAATATCATATTTCAAACTGGTTTGTGAAAAATTCTCTTCAAATCTCACATCTTTTGAAAATTGAAACAACTCTGGTTTACAAGTGTTGTCATCATCAAAAAGGGGGAGAATGTTAGTTCTCTATTGGTTTTGATGATAACGGACAATTGTAAACACAGTTAAAGTTTGTCTTTGTAAGTTGAAAAACTTACTGTCTAAGGCAAACTCGAGTTTCAGTTTGGAAACTCGAGTTTTGGCTTGACAGAGAAAAGCTCAAATTTTTATAAAGAACGGCAAACTCGAGTTAAGATTTGAAAAATCGAGTTTTGGCCATACACCATTTAGAAACTTGAGTTTAGGTTATACGAGAGTTCTCTAAGTTTCCAACGTTTTATGGAAACTCGAGTTAACCTTAGAAAACTCGAGTTTACATCACCGAGAACAATGCTCGTCTCGACCTTGTGAAAACATCATTCCTCATTTTGACTAAGTCTTTCAAAGTTTTCTCATAAAAGAGAAAACTCGAGTTAAGATTTAGAAACTCGAGTTTCGGCCTTACAGAGAAGTTTCCAAAGTTTTCAACGAATGAGAAAACTCGAGTTAAGTTTTGGAAACTCGAGTTTTGGTCAGGCAGAGAAGCTCTGCTAAATTTGAAAATTTTGAGATTTCGGACTAAAACATAATTTCTCATCAAAAGTCCAAAACTCAAGTTAGTCACTTAATAACTCGAGTTTTGCACTGTTCACAATATATGTCCAAATGCAAAATCGCGATGAGATACTCTTTTCTTTCGTGTTTAGGATCAACACTTAAGTTCCCAAACATGTCAAGAAAGTTTGTCTCATCGAGTTCGTCCTTCTCAAGGACTGATCGCATTGATGGTGTTGAAGTATTACTAGACTACATGATTCTACAACTAAAGATATGCAAAGTTTAAACAGTAACCTCCCACTAAATTAAGAACCCTCATTATAATTAGTGGGCTAAGATCCATATTAATTTAAGTCCGCTTTGGCAGGACGCTTAAATTAAGTTATTTCGGTAGGCGACACCTTTGCCAATTACATCACATGTAACTCTTAGATCTTTATGGGATTCGATCATCATATGACCGGCACGTTTAATCCCATATAATGCCATGAGATCCAAAACCGTTTTGATAATCTCAATTAAGTCAAGACAATATTGAATATTGAGTATCACCATTACTCACTCTTGTCTCACCAAGATAACTCAGATGCATCCACTTTGGTGGAACATACAAATGGGCGATCTAGGTTTTGACAAGTATTCATTTATTGATGGCATTATAACTTAAAATTTTATTTAGAGGGTATAATTTAATTAATCCTATTAATTTTACTTATATGAATGCAATCACTATTGTATCTCATATAATATCTAAATTAATTATGAGTGATCTAATCAAAACATAATTAAAACTCTAAATTGATTATGAGTGATCTAATCAAATCATAATTAAAATTCTAAGTTGATTAGGAGTGATCTAATCAAATCATAATTAAAACTCTAAATTAATCATACAATGATCAAATCAAGACATAATTAAAATTGTGACACAACATGGCTCAACCTTAACCTAAAATCCTCTCAAGCCAATGAGAGGACTTCTCTAAAAACAAAAGGAAATACATCAGGAAAAACCTCGGTTCAACATACGAGGGGAGTGGGATGAGAAAAGAATGTACATCAAGAGTATTTAGAGAGAGAGGCATGGCTCGCAGACCATATTTAAAATTTACAACAATTGTAAAACTCTAGAGCCATGTTGTTCACCATACCCAAACAACTTTTGAAAGGTAAATCACAACATACATTAATTCATACAATTATGAAATAAAATATTATGATTAATCTTATCATGATTTAAATTCTCTAATTTAAATTATATTATATACTATATATAATATAATATCATGATTTAATTCTCTAATTTATATTATATTATAAATATAATATAATATCATGATTTAAATTCTCTAATTTATATTATATTATAAATATAATATAATATCATGATTTAAATCCTCTAATTTAAATTATATTATATACTATATATAATATAATATCATGATTCAATTCTCTAATTTATATTATATTATAAATATAATATAATATCATGATTTAAATTCTCTAATTTAAATTATATTATATACTATATATAATATAATATCATGATTTAATTCTCGCGCTACGAACAATCAGTCGAGATCCCTACATCTCCGAACTTTTCAAAACGTGTCCGTCGGCCGTTTTCAGAATGTTCGATCGAACTCTTCGAACTACATGAAACGACCACGAGATCGATATGATTCCCGAAAGAAAGGGATGATTGGATCGATAAGGAATGGAATTCGCACCGAAAATTCAACCTGCAACGCGTCCGGATAAGAACCCAGTGTATCTCACGCTACAGACGTCCGATTCGACTGATTCCAAAACGAGGAGAAAGATGGCTTTCCGAAACGCGACTTTGGCTCAAGAAACACCGAAAACGGACACAGGAATATTGAGATATGAAACAAAGAAATATAGAACGAAAACTGGATTATAGGTAGGCGCCACAATTCCAAAGAATTGATAAGCCGAAGAACGCCACAAGGATTGTTGCCCTTGATAAGTTCAAAGATTCTCAAAAGAACCCTAGAGAAGCTAGTCTCTCACCAAAAGGTTAACTCTTAATTCTCGTCCCTCAAAGAGGCTATGGTGTTCCCTTATATAGTGGACAACATCCATATTGAGTTTAACCTAATTATGCTTACACACAAAGCCCAATAAGTGAGCCCAATAAGCCTTATTACAAAAATATAACTAAAAGTAAAAAGAATAAAACTAAGTGCAGAATATGGCCCAAGTAATAAAATGAAGCCTTCATGCATATCCCTTGAGGCTTATTCCTCCAAGTTTGTTGCCTTGGTCATGCCGCCTCCTATGTCCTCATCAAGATCCAACTAGCTATCCGTAGAAACCCTAACGTGATTTTTTGATTTAAACACATAATAAGATTCGATTTTAGCATATATGTATCTCATACATAAAAGCATCTAAAATAACCCAATTTAAACGCTCTGTTGAGTTGGCTCTGATGCCACTGTTGGGATCCATACACGCAGCAGAGTAAAAACTTTTACGGATCCCATCCAAGGATCGCTCAACAGCGTTTAAATCAAGGTTTAGGGTTTCCGAATCATACCTATGCCGAACAATTGGACTGGTGGGCTACCTTCTCGATCAGCAGAAGTCGACTCTTAGAATCGCCTTCCTCTACCGGTATCCACACGAATGCCTCCGAACCGTGCGTCTCTATTTTCTATCTAGGGTTTCTCGCGGCTTTCTAATACGCTCGACAAAAGTCCCATAGGTTTTCTAAACCTAGTAAGCGTATTATATTCAAAACAAATTTTGAATCGGATTAAAAATATATTAATTAAATCTATCTGATAGATCTAATCCAATCTATTTATTTAATCCAAATTAAAAGCCTTCTGATTTAATTTATCTCTATAAATTAAATCCGAGAAACGATATCTTTATTCGAAAATTAAATGTGAGATACAATATCTCAATTTATTATAGTTATTTAATTTATCAAATAAATTAAATACTATATATAATAATATTATTATCTATAAATAATATTATTATTATTTTACAGTATTCATTAAATCTTAGACATATATAAGATTCAATGAATATGGACACTTTTGCTCGTGTTGGGATATTCTTGTGTGCGACCCTGCAGGCCCACATGAGATTGGCAGTGGGCCAATACTGTACCAGCCCAAAAGTCGCAAGCGGCCTCTAGCAAGACTTTGCGACTACCCAATTCATATGGGGATCGATGATAGGATACAACCTATCGTACAACCATGTCACGTCCCTTTTGTCACGCGATAATTTGGTCAAGGATGAGGCATGGAGAATGTCAACTTCCTATTCTTGACCATTACTTTCTCGATTCTTGAGTAGTCTAACAATTGAAATGGAAACTCCTTTCCATCGTAGTATGGCCATACATTTCTTAGACTCACTCATCGAAGGGCCCAGTATTATATCTCTACTAATGTGAGGGACAAATTCCATCTTGACCATTCACATTCCTCTGCATGAAAACCACTGATCCCGATCCAAGCCTTTATCATCACCTGGTCAAAGGTGACTTTTGACTAGGTCAAAGACCAGCGACTCATCATGTAGGAATCAATGATGATCTCAGGTCAAAGGGCGTTGTGACGCGGTTATACATGAGAAAAGCTTATGACTTATTCCATGCAGCTTTCTCATAGTGGGTCGGTCCAGCACCTTGTACTCTTACAAGTGCCTATGACTTTGACTCGTATCTCCATACTCATCAAAGTCATACTGGTCTTATTTCATCTTCGCTCCCGCGGAGATGACCTACCAGGGACATTTAGGATAATCTATAAGATATATCCAAGGATCAGTTATCACTATAAACATGCAAATGAAATGATAACTAAAAGAGAATACTTTAAATAACATTAACGGTTAAAGTACAATGACTTGCCCCTAGGGCTTAATTTCCAACAGATAGCTCATCAGAAATTATAAACCGCACATCTATGACTGATGAACAACTGGATATTGAAGAAGGAGAAATTATTCAAGTACTCCCATAATCCAAATAACACAAAAGAACAAGAGGAAGAGGATTCCCGGGAAGAGCTCATGGACGATCATGATCAATCATTATCGAAGCTCAAGATGCACATGTGGTAAACAATTCCAATTCTTCTTGTGTATTTAAGAAAGATGATTTTGAAAGTTTGCATGAAATTATTTTTCAACCAATTACTGATTCTATTTTGAAAAGCACAAATGTTTTCAAGCTTGCTGGAAAATTATGTGGGAAGAAAGAATGTACAAATATGGGTCACTTGACATTGCATCCACTTGACCAACACAATTCTTGCAAAACTGTTCATAATAAGCATGATTCTATTATTTGCAATTATTGTAGAAAATCTGGTCATATTTCTTACACATGCTATATTAGGAGAAATTCTAATGCAATAAATAAATTTGTTTGAGTTCCTAAAGGACAATCAAGGTCCAATACTAACCGACAAGGACCCGAGTACAAGTGGGTACCAATATGTCCATCTAGTGCTTTATGTGTACAAGAGAAAACAATTAATATAACATAATATAATACCAAATGAGGAATAGTGAATTACCAAAAATCAAATAGAAACAATGAAGAGGGCGACACATTTAAATATAAAAAAATAGCACATTTAACTTAAATAATACACACACGGTAAACAAAATTAAATAAAGCAAGCATATTAAGCAACTCCAAGTTAGAAGAAAATAAATTAAAAAAATAGCACATCTAAATATAAAAGAAAATAGCAAATCTAAATCAAATAATTTAAATAGATACACAAGAAGAAACTCGATAACAAAAACAAAACAAACATGAGAAGAGAGTCACGTTTCAAGGAGATAATTTATGGTACATATACATGATAAATAATCAATAGGACAACAAATAAATAATAATTAAAGGAAAAAATTAACTAAGTAAATGTTAACGAAACAAAGAACATGAAACCTAATATAAAGTTATAAAGTTATGGCGCTATGGAAAACAGAGAAAACAATTAATATAACATAATATAATACCAAATGAGGAATAGTGAATTACCAAAAATCAAATAGAAACAACTGAAGAGGGAGACACATTTAAATATAAATAAAATAGCACATTTAACTTAAATAATACAAACCTGGTAAACAAAATTAAATAATGCAAACATATGAAGGAACTCCGAGTCGCGGAAGACATAGAAGAAAATAACTTAAAAAAATAGCAGGTCTAAATATAAAAGAAAATAGTAAATCTAAGTCAAATAATCTAAATAGATACACGAGAAGACACTAGATAATAATAAAAAAGCATGAGAAGAGAGTCACGGATAAAGGAGATAATTTACTGGTACATATACATGATAAATAAAAAGTATTACCACAAATAAATAATAATTAAAGGAAAGAAATTAACTAAGTAAGTATCAACGAAACAAATAACATGCAACCAAATATAAGGATATAAAGTTATGGCGCTATGGAAAAAGAGAAAACAATTAATATAACATAATGTAATACCAAATGAGGAATAGGAATTACCAAAAATCAAATAGAAACAATCGAAGACGGAGACACATTTAAATATAAATAAAATAACACATTTAACTTAAATAATACAAACACAGTAAACAAAATTAAATAATGCAACCATATGAAGCAACTCCAAGTCGCGGAAGACATAGAAGAAAATAAATTAAAAACATAGCAAATCTAAATATAAAAGAAAATAGGAAACCTAAGTCAAATAATCTAAATAGACACACGAGAAGAAACTGGATAAAACAAAACAACAGCATGTGAAGAGAGTCACGTTTAAAAGAGATAATTTACTGGTACATATACATGATAAATAATCAGAAGCACAACAAATAAATAAAAATTAAAGGAAAAAAATTAACTAAGTAAATATTAACAAAACAAATAAATGAAACCAAATATAAAGTTATCAAGTTATGACGCTATGGAAAAAAGAGAAAACAATTAATATAACATAATATAATACCAAATGAGGAATAATGAATTACCAAAATCAAATACAAACAATCGAAGAGGGTGACACATTTAAATATAAATAAAATAGCACATTTCACTTAAATAATACAAACACGGTAAACAAAATTAAATAATGCAAACATATTAAGCAACTCCGAGTCGCGGAAGACATAGAAGAAAATAACTTAAAAAAATAGCAAGTCTAAATATAAAAGAAAATAGCAAATCTAAGTCAAATAATTTAAATAGATACACGAGAAGAAACTAGATAATAATAAAAAACATGAGAAGAGAGTCACGGATAAAGTAGATAATTTATTGGAACATATACAAGATAAATAATAAGTATTAGAACAAATAAATAATAATTAAAGGAAAGAAATTAACTAAGTAAGTATCAACGAAACAAATAACATGAAACCAAATATAAAGTTATCAAGTTATGGCGCTATGGAAAAAAGAGAAAACAATTAATATAACATAATATAATACCAAATGAGGAATAGTGAATTACCAAAAATCAAATACAAACAACTGAAGAGGGAGACACATTTAAATATAAATAAAATAGCACATTTCACTTAAATAATACAAACCCAGTAAACAAAATTAAATAACGCAAACATATTAAGCAACTCCAAGCCGCGGAAGACATAGAAGAAAATAACTTAAAAAGATAGCAAATCTAAATATAAAAGAAAATAGCAAATCTAAGTCAAATAATTTAAATAGATACGCGAGAAGAAACTGGATAATAATAAAGAATACATGAGAAGAGAGTCACGGATAAAGGAGATAATTTATCGGTACATATACACGATAAATAATAAGTATCAGAACAAATAAATAATAATTAAAGGAAAGAAATTAACTAAGTAAGTATCAACGAAACAAATAACATGCAACCAAATATAAGGTTATCAAGTTATGGCGCTATGGAAAAAGAGAAAACAATTAATATAACATAATATATTACCAAATGAGGAATAGTGAATTACCAAAAATCAAATAGAAACAACTGAAGAGGGAGACACATTTAAATATAAAAAAAATAGCACATTAACAAGAAGAAACTCGATAATAAAAACAAAACAAAGATGAGAAGAAAGTCACGTTTCAAGGAGATAATTTATCGGTACATATACATGATAAATAATCAATAGGACAACAAATAAATAATAATTAAAGGAAAAAAATTAACTAAGTAAATATAAACAAAACAAATAAATGAAACCAAATATAAAGTTATCAAGTTATGGCGCTATGCAAAAAGAGAAAACAATGAATATAACAAAATATAATACCAAATGAGGAATAGTGAATTACCAAAGCTCAAATACAAACAATCGAAGAGGGTGACACATTTAAATATAAATAAAATACCACATTTAACTTAAATAATACTAAGCAACTCCGAGTCGCGGAAGACATAGAAGAAAATAACTTAAAAAGATAGCAAATCTAAATATAAAAGAAAATAGCAAATCTAAGTCAAATAATTTAAATAGATACACGAGAAGAATCTGGATCATAATAAAAATACATGAGAAGAGACTCACGGATAAAGGAGATAATTTATTGGTACATATACACGATAAATAATAAGTATTAGAACAAATAAATAATAATTAAAGAAAAGAAATTAACTAAATAAGTATCAACAAAACAAATAACATTCAACCAAATATAAGGTTATAAAGTTATGGCGCTATGGAAGAAAGAGAAAACAATTAATATAACATAATATAAAACCAAATGAGGAATAGGGAATTACCAAAAATCAAATAGAAACAATCAAGACGGAGACACATTTAAATATAAATAAAATAACACATTTAACTTAAATAATACAAACCCGGTAAACAAAATTAAATAATGCAACCATATGAAGCAACTCCAAGTCGCGGAAGACATAGAAGAAAATAAATTAAAAACATAGCAAATCTAAATATAAAAGAAAATAGGAAACCTAAGTCAAATAAACTAAATAGGCACACGAGAAGAAACTTGATAAAAAAAACAAAGATTTGAAGAGAGTCACGTTTAAAAGAGATAATTTATCGGTACATATACATGATAAATAATCAAGTAGCACAACAAATAAATAAAAATTAAAGGAAAAAAAAATTAACTAAGTAAATATTAACAAAACAAATAAATGAAAACAAATATAAAGTTATCAAGTTATGACGCTATGGAAAAAGAGAAAACAATTAATATAACATAATATAATACCAAATGAGGAATAGTGAATTACCAAAAATCAAATACAAACAATCAAGAGGGTGACACATTTAAATAAAAAAAAAAATAGCACATTTCACTTAAATAATACAAACCTGGTAAACAAAATTAAATAACGCAAACATATTAAGCAACTCCAAGTCGCGGAAGACATAGAAGAAAATAACTTAAAAAGATAGCAAATCTAAATATAAAAGAAAATAGCAAATCTAAGTCAAATAATTTAAATAGATACGCGAGAAGAAACTGGATAATAATAAAGAATACATGAGAAGAGAGTCACGGATAAAGGAGATAATTTATCGGTACATATACACGATAAATAATAAGTATTAAACAAATAAATAATAATTAAAGGAAAGAAATTAACTAAGTAAGTATCAACGAAACAAATAACATGCAACCAAATATAAGGTTATCAAGTTATGGCGCTATGGAAAAAAGAGAAAACAATTAATATAACATAATATAATACCAAATGAGGAATAGTGAATGACCAAAAATCAAATAGAAACAATCAAGAGGGAGACACATTTAAATATAAAAAAATAGCACATTTCACTTAAATAATACACACCGGTAAAGGAAAAATAAAAGAAAGCAAGCATATTAAGCAATTCCAAGTTAAAAAAGAGAAAACAATTAATATAACAAAATATAATACCAAATGAGGAATAGTGAATTACCAAAGCTCAAATACAAACAATCGAAGAGGGTGACACATTTAAATATAAATAAAATACCACATTTAACTTAAATAATACAAACCAGTAAACAAAATTAAATAACGCAAACATATGAAGCAACTCCAAGTCGCGGAAGACATAGAAGAAAATAACTTAAAAAGATAGCAAATCTAAATATAAAAGAAAATAGCAAATCTAAGTCAAATAATTTAAATAGATACACGAGAAGAATCTGGATAATAATAAAAAATACATGAGAAGAGAGTCACGGATAAAGGAGATAATTTATTGGTACATATACACGATAAATAATAAGTATTAGAACAAATAAATAATAATTAAAGAAAAGAAATTAACTAAGTAAGTATCAACGAAACTAATAACATTCAACCAAATATAAGGTTATAAAGTTATGGCGCTATGTAAAAAAGAGAAAACAATTAATATAACATAATATAAAACCAAATGAGGAATAGGGAATTACCAAAAATCAAATAGAAACAATGAAGACGGAGACACATTTATATATAAATAAAATATCACATTTAACTTAAATAATACAAACCCGGTAAACAAAATTAAATAATGCAACCATATGAAGCAACTCCAAGTCGCGGAAGACATAGAAGAAAATAAATTAAAAACATAGCAAATCCTGGTACATATACATGATAAATAATCAGAAGCACAACAAATAAATAAAAATTAAAGGAAAAAAATTAACTAAGTAAATATTAACAAAACAAATAAATGAAACCAAATATAAAGTTATCAAGTTATGACGCTATGGAAAAAAGAGAAAACAATTAATATAACATAATATAATACCAAATGAGGAATAGTGAATTACCAAAAATCAAATACAAACAACTGAAGAGGGAGACACATTTAAATATAAAAAAATAGCACATTTCACTTAAATAATACAAACCCGTTAAACAAAATTAAATAACGCAAACATATGAAGCAACTCCAAGCCGCGAAGACATAGAAGAAAATAACTTAAAAAGATAGCAAATCTAAATATAAAAGAAAATAGCAAATCTAAGTCAAATAATTTAAATAGATACGCGAGAAGAAACTGGATAATAATAAAGAATACATTAGAAGAGAGTCACGGATAAAGGAGATAATTTATCGGTACATATACACGATAAATAATAAGTATCGAAACAAATAAATAATAATTAAAGGAAAGAAATTAACTAAGTAAGTATCAACGAAACAAATAACATGCAACCAAATATAAGGTTATCAAGTTATGGCGCTATGGAAAAAGAGAAAACAATTAATATAACATAATATAATACCAAATGAGGAATAGCTAATTACCAAAAATCAAATAGAAACAATCGAAGAGGGAGACACATTTAAATATAAAAAAATAGCACATTTCACTTAAATAATACACACACTGGTAAAGAAAAATTAAACAAAGCAAGCATATTAAGCAACTCCAAGCTAGAAGAAAATAAATTAAAAAAATAGCAAATCTAAATATAAAAGAAAATAGCAAATCTAAGTCAAATAATTTAAATAGATACAAAAGAAGAAACTCGATAATAAAAACAAAACAACATGAGAAGAAAGTCACGTTTCAAGGAGATAATTTACTTGGTACATATACATGATAAATAATCAATAGGACAACAAATAAATAATAATTAAAGGAAAAAAATTAACTAAGTAAATATAAACAAAACAAATAAATGAAACCAAATATAAAGTTATCAAGTTATGGCGCTATGCAAAAAAGAGAAAACAATGAATATAACAAAATATAATACCAAATGAGGAATAGTGAATTACCAAAGCTCAAATACAAACAACTGAAGAGGGTGACACATTTAAATATAAATAAAATACCACATTTAACTTAAATAATACAAACACGGTAAACAAAATTAAATAACGCAAACATATGAAGCAACTCCAAGTCGCGGAAGACATAGAAGAAAATAACTTAAAAAGATAGCAAATCTAAATATAAAAGAAAATAGCAAATCTAAGTCAAATAATTTAAATAGATATACGAGAAGAATCTGGATCATAATAAAAAATACATGAGAAGAGAGTCACGGATAAAGGAGATAATTTATTGGTACATATACACGATAAATAATAAGTATTAGAACAAATAAATAATAATTAAAGGAAAGAAATTAACTAAGTAAGTATCAATGAAACAAATAACATTCAACCAAATATAAGGTTATAAAGTTATGGCGCTATGGAAAAAAGAGAAAACAATTAATATAACATAATATAATACCAAATGAGGAATAGGGATTACCAAAAATCAAATAGAAACAATCGAAGACGGAGACACATTTAAATATAAATAAAATAACACATTTAACTTAAATAATACAAACCCGGTAAACAAAATTAAATAATGCAACCATATGAAGCAACTCCAAGTCGCGGAAGACATAGAAGAAAATAAATTAAAAACATAGCAAATCTAAATATAAAAGAAAATAGGAAACCTAAGTCAAATAATCTAAATAGGCACACGAGAAGAAACTGGATAAAAAAAAACAAACATTTGAAGAGAGTCACGTTTAAAAGAGATAATTTACTGGTACATATACATGATAAATAATCAAGTAGCACAACAAATAAATAAAAATTAAAGGAAAAAAATTAAGTAAGTAAATATTAACAAAACAAATAAATGAAACCAAATATAAAGTTATCAAGTTATGACGCTATGGAAATAAGAGAAAACAATTAATATAACATAATATAATACCAAATGAGGAATAGTGAATTACAAAAATCAAATACAAACAACTGAAGAGGGTGACACATTTAAATATAAAAAAATAGCACATTTCACTTAAATAATACAAACCTGGTAAACAAAATTAAATAATGCAAACATATGAAGCAACTCCAAGTCACGGAAGACATAGAAGAAAATAACTTAAAAAGATAGCAAATCTAAATATAAAAGAAAACAGCAAATCTAAGTCAAATAATTTAAATAGATACGCGAGAAGAAACTGGATAATAATAAAGAATACATGAGAAGAGAGTCACGGATAAAGGAGATAATTTATCGGTACATATACACGATAAATAATAAGTATCGAACAAATAAATAATAATTAAAGGAAAGAAATTAACTAAGTAAGTATCAACGAAACAAATAACATGCAACCAAATATAAGGTTATCAAGTTATGTCGCTATGGAAAACCGGGAAAACAATTAATATAACATAATATAATACCAAATGATTAACAGTGAATTACCAAAAATCAAATAGAAACAATCAAGAGGGAGACACATTTAAATATAAAAAAATAGCACATTTAACTTAAACAATACACACACGGTAAAGAAAAAAATTAAATAAAGCAAGCATATTAAGCAACTCCAAGTTAGAAGAAAATAAATTAAAAAAATAGCAAATCTAAATATAAAAGAAAATAGCAAATCTAAATCAAATAATTTAAATAGATACACAAGGAGACACTGGATAATAAAAAAAAAAAACATGAGAAGAGAGTCACGTTTCATGGAGATAATTTATTGGTACATATACATGATAAATAATCAATAGGACAACGAATAAATAATAATTAAAGGAAAAAAATTAACTAAGTAAATATAAACAAAACAAATAAATGAAACCAAATATAAAGTTATTAAGTTATGGCGCTATGCAAAAAGAGAAAACAATTAATATAACATAATATAATACCAAATGAGGAATAGTGAATTACCAAAAATCAAATACAAACAACTCGAAGAGGGTGACACATTTAAATATAAATAAAATAGCACATTTAACTTAAATAATACAAACCTGGTAAACAAAATTAAATAATGCACCCATATGAAGCAACTCCAAGTCGCGGAGACATAGAAGAAAATAAAAAAAAAAAAACATACATAACAAATCTAAATATAAAAGAAAATAGGAAACCTAAGTCAAATAATCTAAATAGACACACGAGAAGAAACTGGATAACAAAAAAACAACAAAGATGTGAAGAGAGTCACGTTTAAAAGAGATAATTTATTGGTACATATACATGATAAATAATCAGAAGCACAACAAATAAATAAAAATTAAAGGAAAAAAATTAACTAAGTAAATATTAACAAAACAAATAAATGAAACCAAATATAAAGTTATCAAGTTATGACGCTATGGAAAAAAGAGAAAACAATTAATATAACATAATATAATACCAAATGAGGAATAGTGAATTACCAAAAATCAAATACAAACAATCGAAGAGGGTGACACATTTAAATATAAATAAAATAGCACATTTCACTTAAATAATACAAACTGGTAAACAAATAAATAATAATTAAAGGAAATAAATTAACTAAGTAAGTATCAACGAAACGAATAACATTCAACCAAATATAAGGTTATAAAGTTATGGCGCTATGAAAAAAGAGAAAACAATTAATATAACATAATGTAATACCAAATGAGGAATAGTGAATTACCAAAAATCAAATACAAACAACTGAAGAGGGAGACACATTTAAATATTAAAAAAATAGCACATTTCACTTAAATAATACAAACCCGGTAAACAAAATTAAATAACGCAAACATATGAAGCAACTCCAAGTCGCGGAAGACATAGAAGAAAATAACTTAAAAAGATAGCAAATCTAAATATAAAAGAAAATAGCAAATCTAAGTCAAATAATTTAAATAGATACGCGAGAAGAAACTGGATAATAATAAAGAATACATGAGAAGAGAGTCACGGATAAAGGAGATAATTTATCGGTACATATACACGATAAATAATAAGTATCGAAACAAATAAATAATAATTAAAGGAAAGAAATTAACTAAGTAAGTATCAACGAAACAAATAACATGCAACCAAATATAAGGTTATCAAGTTATGGCGCTATGGAAAAAAGAGAAAACAATTAATATAACATAATATAATACCAAATGAGGAATAGGGAATTACCAAAAATCAAATAGAAACAACTGAAGAGGGAGAAACATTTAAATATATAAAAAAATAGCACATTTAACTTAAATAATACACACCTGGTAAAGAAAAATTAAATAAAGCAAGCATATTAAGCAACTCCAAGTTAGAAGAAAATAAATTAAAAAAATAGCACATCTAAATATAAAAGAAAATAGGAAACCTAAGTCAAATAATCTAAATAGACACACGAGAAGAAACTGGATAAAAAATAAAACAACAAAGATGTGAAGAGAGTCACGTTTAAAAGAGATAATTTACTATTTTTTAATTAGTAAGTAAGTATCTAAATATATTAAAAAAATAGCACATCTAAATATAAAAGAAAATAGGAAACCTAAGTCAAATAATCTAAATAGACACACGAGAAGAAACCTAAGTCAAAATTTAAATAATCTGAAGAGGGTGACACATTTAAATTTAAATAAAATAGCACATTTAACTTAAATAATACAAACCTGGTAAACAAAATTAAATAACGCAAACATATGAAGCAACTCCAAGTCGCGGAAGACATAGAAGAAAATAACTTAAAAAGATAGCAAATCTAAATATAAAAGAAAATAGCAAATCTAAGTCAAATAATTTAAATAGATACGCGAGAAGAAACTGGATAATAATAAAAATACATGAGAAGAGAGTCACGATAAATGAGATAATTTATTGGTACATATACACGATAAATAATAAGTATTAGAACAAATAAATAATAATTAAAGAAAAGAAATTAACTAAGTAAGTATCAACGAAACATTACGGACTGGATAAGGCCCAATCGCAATAGGGCCCAAACGCAGTAAGTATATCGATCCGCCATAACAACGATCCGAAGATATCTCAACTACCCCAGGAAATATAGGAGCGTATGCGTAGGGAGATAGGCGAGTTCGAGTACAAGCCGGATATATCGCGAATGCCGCCCCAGTACTTCCTATAAATACACTGTCAAACGTACCTAAGGTACACACGCTCTAACCTAGACTATTTACCTCACCGCTACACCGAGCACACACCCCACTCCTCGGCTAAGAGCCTGGTTGTGTTCGAGTGATCCGTCTCCGTCTGTGTGCTTCCACATACGCACCTGTGCCGAGACCCTTGATCCAATATCAAATCACCAGCCCATACACGCAGCTAGACATCTGTGTTCTACACCGAGCAGTGGCGCCGACCGTGGGATCCGATAAACTTCAATTCCCGTGACCAATGAGGGTTAATACGCGCGAGTACTAGCCGAAGTAGCCGGGAGATGGTTTGAACAACCGGAGAGCAGCGTCAACCACCCCGGCAACCACGACACCGAGCGATCGACTAACCCTCTCGGTGGTAATGAGCGGGGACACGAAGACCGGCTATCGCAGCCAGAAAGAGCACTTTGAGGAATCTCATGTCCCGAATCACGATCAACCTGAAAAAGAAAATGAGTCCGAAACGGGTTCATCGGCAGCATGAGTGTAACAACCCGACTTTTTAAAGCAGTATAAATTTTTTTTTCATCAGAGTAGAGCACCGGAACAAGAGTGTAACTGATATATTGTTATAAAATGCCCACTGGCTAGTTACATAAACGGTATAGTAACCGAGAGTTTCCAAAAAGTAAAGGATAATAACGGAAAGTCTTCAGCTCTCTCCTCGGTCCTCGGTCCTCCCGAACTGACGCTATGTTAAGGGCCGAGATCCAATTTACCACATTGGATCTCGTGTAACTGTTAACCTCATGTTTATGTATACACATACAAACGACAGCACATCCACAACATCATCGGCACATACCATCACTCTATCACAACCCATGCATATGTATTGCCCCCAAGATGCGAGACAAATTGCACCCAAGATACTGATCCGATTGCACCCGGCAGATACTGGACAGATTGCACCCAAAGATACTGAGAAAGTTGCACCCAAAGATACGATACATATCCTCTAACCACTATATGTACTCAAACAAAGATAACACTCCTACACACATACCACATATATGCATACCATTAACATCATAGTTAGTGTTACAAGACGCGGACGTACCTTCGTTGACGGACATACGATATTTCTAGCACGTTTACTTAAAATCGTGAAATCTCCAACAACGGCTCGTCGGGCAACGTAACGGTAGCAAATTAGGATTTCTGACGTCCTATAAGAGTAATATCACTTTCGTTAGTGATTTGGCATTATAACTGGCATTTTAGGTAAAAATTACCATTTTGCCCCTATACCCCTAATCGGCGGAATTTCGCCGGCAGCTTCGCTACATAGGCTATTTTCTTCCCAAAATTTCGCTAGAACTTCGACGCCATCATGGTTTTCGAAAATAAAGACTAAAATAGCCCTATCATATGATATCTAATCATACTTTGAAAAATAAAGGCTACTCTAGCATTACTACTCTAACTATTGAAAGAACTACGAAAGCTTAAAGCTCGATACCGGAAAACTTACCCGAGCTTCGCTACGATTTCCCAGAGCTCCTCTCTCTTCTTTCCCTCTCTAGATTCGGCCAAGGCAAGAAAGAAAAGGATGTGAATAATTCAAGAGCACCTTAGGCCTATTTATAGAATTTTCAAGGGACATAAAGGTCATTTTTGAGTTTGTTCTAAACCATTAGATCTAACTTGTTTTGAAAGGCAAAATCTTGGCCTTTGATCCCTTTGGTCGACATAACAGCCCTAGGTGGCACCAAAATTGCATCATCTTGATGATTTAATTAACTTGTTAAGGAAGGTTTTGTACCGATAAACCTCGATCGGTACCCGATTCGCGTAATTTCGGAAAAATCTCAAAATTATGGATTTACAACTTTGAAGACCTTCTCTTCCTCATCAATAATATCTATTTAAACTTGAATTTTGACTTTAGACAGGGTTCCAACTGTCCGCCTATATGCATTTTTCCCTATTTTGTTTTATTAGGAAAATGCACAAACGGCCTCGGAATTAACTTCCTAAGAGGTCACTTAAAGGTAAAAACTCACCGATCAATATTTTACCTTGACCTTGGGATTCCTATTCCTAGATCTCTAGATAGGATCCGTTTCCTAATTTTAAAATTACTATTCACAAAGTTTCACTTTAATTAATTATAATATAAAATAATGCCACTTGCATATAAAATCTTTGGATATTATTTTGCTCAAACTTAACCCCTAAGGCTCCCATATTTCGGTCAACATCTCTGGCCCTTTTTATTTTATTTTTAATTTAATTATTTACTTAATTATTGATTTATTTTAATTTTCCCAAAAATTTCACAAAATTACCTAATTGGTCCATACTTGTTTTTAGGCTTAAAAATACCTAAACTCAACTATTTTTCTCAAAAATTTCCAATTAATTAGTAAATATATTTTTACTAATATTCAACCATTTTCCACTAATTTTTGAGTTTTACATAATTATTTCATAATTTCTTTTGCTCAGACTTAAGTAATTAGCTCAATATTACTTAATTATTTTATTATCACTTGTTGATAATTTTCTTAATTAAGACACTCCTTTATCTTCAAACTTTTGCCTTAACATTAGAATTTCCATGCCTCATGCATTATTTTATAATTTACAAGGGTATTTTCCATAATTTTTCTAAGTCATTTATGTCCCTTAGGGGCATTTTCGTCATTTTGGCACTTTGGCCCTTAAATTCCCTAATTCAAATTTCGGGTATTACATTTCCCCCCGTTAAACAAAATTTCGCCCTCGAAATTTGTATTCAACCCACTATACTTTGTACGAACTAGACTCCGTCCTTCTCGGAATCTGAGCTATATGCGTCGGATCTTCAATTTGTCTGTCAGCTGCTCCTCCTGGTGATCGAGAATTCGCTTTGGTTTGACCGCAACGATCTTGTCATATCGTACTTTGATATATAGTGTCTCCCGAGGTGCCCATACACCGCGGTCAACACCACAAATACCAAAATGTCTCCATGGCGCCCATACACCATGACAACACAAGATATCATACATGTCACCATGGCGCCCATACACCATGGCAACACAAGATACCTCCTACTCAATGACATGATCACGGTCGAATCGTAATATCTAAGAAACATGGAATACATTACGGAGGTGGTTCTCGTATCGTATAAGTCAATCGAATAGCTAACACCTAGTTCATGCAATGCATAGAGAAAATTCCTTACTAAGAGAGATAGTACCTTGGACTCTCTCGGAAGTTCTCTCGTCCATTGTGTCGGTTAACGCGTACATTCGGCCCGGTTCTCGTGGCCTCATCTTCGCAGCTATCTCGGGACAATTCGGGGCAATGTGTCCTTGTTTCGACATCTATAGCAAACTCGTCTCTCTACACTTTTCTCGGGACGCTTTGAAATGATGTGCCCTGGCTTCCAGCATCCGTAACAAACCTGTCTACCACCACAGCTACCAGAATGGTACTTCCCGCAGTCAGGACACGGTCGGGTTACTGGCATCCTCGGGTTGCTCTTCCCATGTGACGAGGCAATATCGGGTCCGCAACGTCGTGGCGACGCTCTTCCACCATCGATGCGCATCACCATCGAGCTTAAAGATCGCAAGTTGAGCTTTCCGATCATCCGGGCATTCCATAACTTCAAATATTTTCTCCGCACTCAACAACCAATCCTCGCCCAATTCGTTCTTCCCGTGGAAACAGGTGGCTTGAGCTTACAAAATTGAGTGACCCAACTTTGTGTAGTCTCGCATATCTCTCCCTCGTCGTGGAGGTGACCGGGACCTATCGATCCCCTCGCCTTCCTCATCGTGTTCATCACTCTGCTCATTTTCTTCTTCTTCGAATGTTGTTCTTCCTCATGTCCGGCTTGCCTTTCAGCTTGCCTTTCGGCCCGAAGTTCCTCTATCATCATTCTTTGTTCATCTAGCATCTCTCTTTGTTCACGCACTACGGCCACGGCCTCTTGCAAAGCAATCTGCTGGTTTGGTTCATGAATTGTCTGCTCAGGATTTACTCTTTGGAATCGTCCGAGGTTGTCTACCTCGTCCTCGGCCTCTGCCTCGCCTCGGCCTCTGGGAGCTCCGGCTCCTCTTAAATTCACCATGTTGTGTTCTTTTCCTTTATTAAGGGAAACGTTAGATACAAAGGGAAGACATTTCGCATAACACGAGACTTTATCACACTAGTCCCTAGACTCTTTCACGCTTTACATTGCACCCACCTTTATCATTCTATTATTCACACTTGCTCCCAAACCTTTATCATACTCACAACAATTAAACTCTATTATACGTAGTATTCACACCGCGCGCAACATTTCCGTCGTCGATTCTCGTTGGTTCTCTCTACCCAAAAATGATGCGAAGAAAAGTGGATCAAATCCAGTTTTCCGAAAGAGTATGAAAATTCGTTACGAAATTTCTCTGATAGAAGTTCTCAACATGGGTCAAATACCGCATGTACTTATCTTTATTGGTCTCGGGGTTTTCATCGTGGCCTATCATCGCATATAAGCTCGATGCTAGGAAAGAATCACCGTCCGGCCAAAGCGGCGGTTATCGAGTGATGCACCGACCAAGGGTGATACACGGTTCAAGATGGTATACCGGCTCAGAATGGTATACCGAAGTAAGGTAGTACACCGACCTTAGGCTATATCAGTACTCATTTTCAAAATATGCTCCAAGTTTAAAAGGCATTTTGAACATAACTCCGTTATCCGAACAGAATGGCCAGGTAAGTGTCTACCATGGGGGCCTCACCGACTTATACGGCGACTCAATGGCATACCCACGTAGACTAGCCTTGCCTTCGGCACCAAACTGTCCGTCATAACATAGCTAAATTCATCCCAGGACTATGGCTCTGATACCAAATGTGTCTAAATAAATTCGAACCCATTTCTAAATGTTGAGTAAGAATTTATTTTCTCTATATCAAAAATATGCCTATATGCATTTTTCCTATTTTGTTTTATTAGGAAAATGCACAAACGGCCTCGGAATTAACTGAAGAGGTCACTTAAAGGTAAAAACTCACTGATCAATATTTTACCTTGACCTTGGGATTCCTATTCCTAGATCTCTAGATAGGATCCGTTTCCTAATTTTAAAATTACTATTCACAAAGTTTCACTTTAATTAATTATAATATAAAATAATGCCACTTGCATATAAAATCTTTGGATATTATTTTGCTCAAACTTAACCCCTAAGGCTCCCATATTTCGGTCAACATCTCTGGCCCTTTTTATTTTATTTTTAATTTAATTATTTACTTAATTATTGATTTATTTTAATTTTCCCAAAAATTTCACAAAATTACCTAATTGGTCCATACTTCTATTTAGGCTTAAAAATACCTAAACTCAACTATTTTTCTCCAAAATTTCCAATTAATTAGTAAATATATTTTTACTAATTTCAAACCATTTTCCACTAATTTTTGAGCTTTACATAATTATTTCATAATTTTCTTTGCTCGGGCTTAAGTAATTAGCTCAATATTACTTAATTATTTTATTATCACTTGTTGATAATTTTCTTAATTAAGACACTCCTTTATCTTCAAACTTTTGCCTTAACATTAGAATTTCCATGCCTCATGCATTATTTTATAATTTACAAGGGTATTTTCCATAATTTTTCTAAGTCATTTATGTCCCTTAGGGGCATTTTCGTCATTTTGGCACTTTGGCCCTTAAATTCCCTAATTCAAATTTCGGGGTATTACGGCGAGGACATTGCCGCGAACCACGTAAATCCAACCCGGATGTAAATCAGAGGCCCAGATTCCAAAATCCGGACTTCCGGCACTCCATGTAGACTGACGGCTCGCCATGATCAAACGCATCGAGAATATGGACAAACGTTATACTCTTCAATTTCAACGCATGGACGAGCGGGACCGAAGAAGGGAATCTAGAGACACCAGCTATGATCGGGATGACAAAACATGGGAACTCGACCAGGAAGGTCATAGTTTCCGACGACAGAGGACAATAGACAATACAAGAAGGGCGGCCTCTTCCACCAAAGAATCAAGAAGGGAGAAGTCGTCCGGATCGAAGGGTCATCCCGGCCTCCCCCACATGATTCTCGGCAAGGAAGATACGCCGAAGGCAAAGCCGGCAGCCCCTTTTCACCCGAGATCCTCAGGGCACGTTTCCCAGGGAAGTTGAACCTCACCGAGTTCAGCAAGTACGACGGATCGCAGGACCCAACGACTCATTTAGACGATTTCCAAACGATCATGATGTGTAGAGGCCTTGGAGAACCCATCATAAGTAGGGTTTTCGCCACAACCCTAAAGGGACTAGCCTTAAAATGGTTACAAACCACGACCCTGTGGTCGATAACTAAATTTGATGACTTGGCAAGGCTTTCGAGTTGCAATTCGCAACTAGTAAGAAACTTACCAAGTCTCGGTATACCTTATCCAAAATCGGGCGGCCCGGCGAATTACTCCAAAGCTACTTGGATCGCTTCAACCATGCGGCCACGCAAGTCCTGAAGTTAAAGGAGGAAGTGCATGTACACCTCTTGGCCGATGGCTCAGACGATTCGAGCCGACTAGCCGAATCATTTTTCAAAGAGCCGGCTAAGAGCTTAAAAGACTTCATGACACGGTCAAAGAAGTATCTTGAGGTGGAACAAATGCGCCAAGCAAATGCTCAAAGGGACCCGGACAAGAATACCCCGCCAAGGGATAAAGGCCAGTCCGAGGGTCGCAAGCAAGATCGCCGTGGAAAAGGACCAGATAGTAAACAATCTAAGCCAAGGACGGACTCGAAGAATAAATATGACCATTATACCCCTCTTAATGTGCCCCGGTCCCAGCTATGGAGGGAGTAGCGTCGGCGAGATGCAGAAGGTCGAAAAACCTCATCCCCTCAGGAAACGGTCCAATACGGACCAGTCCCATTATTGTTCCTTTCATGATTGTAAGGGGCATACCACGTATCAATGCTATGAACTTCGGGATGCCATCTAGAAGTTCGTCCGAGAAGGAAAGCTGCGTCAATACGTGATTAAAACGCAGGGGCGCGCAAAGGAAAAACGAAAGCAGGATGACCGATCGAACAGCCCGGACCCTGAGAGAAAAAGAGAGGGCAAGAGGCAGAAGCCGGCATTTGAGGACAGCGGATTTCCCGAGGCCGAGTTCGATTGCAATGTTATCAGTGGAGCTTTCGGAGGGGAGGAGATACGGCGAGCCAAAGGAGGAAATATCTAAAGGAAGTCCTCTCAATAAGGGACCGACCTAAGTTTAAAGAAGAATCACACGTGACTGACAAAACCGGACGACCTCAGCTCATGTTCCCAAAAGAAGACATGGACGACGTACTCCCGGCCATCAAGATGGCCTTGTAATTACCGGAACCACGGTCAACTGCCGAGTCAAGAGGATATTTATAGACTCGGGGAGCTCGTGGAGATATCATCATTTGGGATGCCTTCAAAAGAATGAACCTCGATCGGGAGGACTGAAGCCATGCCAGACCACTCGTGGGGTTTAATGGCGAATTATCCCCTCCAAAGGGATATATGGATCTCCGACTCACTCTTGGAACAAAGGAAGGTTTCAAATCCGAGAGAGTAAGATTTATTGTGGCTGACTTCTCATCCCCTTACAACATCATCCTGGGAAGACCAACAATCCACAATTGGGACATCTTTGGTATCTACGAAGCATCGAAGAAGTGTTACGTGGAAACAATCAACGTAAAAGCAAAATCCGACCCAATGGATCCAGAATACCAAAAGATGCAAAATCCGATTAATATGATCGAGTTGGACCTACGAGAAGAAAAGGGGAAGCCTCGACCAGAACCAGAAGGAGAGGTGGAAGACCTCGTACTCGGAAACAATCCAGACCATAGTACGAAAATAGGAAGGACCCTGACCCCCGACCTGCGATTGAGGATAGAAGAGTTTTTGGCCCACAATCGAGACGTTTTTGCATGGAGCGCGGCCGAGGTACCCGGTATAGATCCCAATTTTTGCTGTCATAAATTGGCCATATGGCGGGTCAACACCGTAGCTCGAAGAAAGAACGAGAGCCCCGGATAGGCGGTGGCATTGAACCAACATGTGGACGAGCTCTTGGAAGCCGGTTTCGTCAGGGAAGTACAATATACCACGTGGCTTTCCAACGTGGTGATGGTTTTAAAGCCAAGTGGCAAGTGGAGAGTATGTACCGACTATACCGACCTGAACAAAGCATGTCCTAAAGACGCCTATCCAATGCCAAATATTGATCAACTTGTAGATAACTCATCCGGCTATCAACTTCTATCGTTTATGGACGCGTATTCCGGCTATAACCAGATCGCCATGCACACGGATGACCAGGAAGCCACTTCCTTCATTACAGAGAAGGGAAATTACTGCTATAATGTCATGCCGTTCGGCCTAAAAATGCCGGGGCAACCTACCGAGGATGATGAATAAGGTTTTCGAGAACCGGATCGGCCATAACATCGAGGTCTACATCGACGATATGATCGCAAACATTTGAGCAAGTTAAGGGCGCATCAGATTGGCGCTGAACCCGGCGAAATGTGCGTTCGGAGTACCGGCAGGAAAATTCCTTGGTTTCTTGCTCACCAGCCGAGGAATCGAGGTGAACCCGGATAAGTGTAAGGCCGTATTAGACATGCAGGCCCCCAGAAACAAGAAAGAAGTCCAGCAATTGACGGGCCGGTTGGCCGCGCTAACTAGGTTTTTGCCCAAATCAGCAGAAAGTGCCTTGCCTTTCTTCAAGTTGCTTAAAAAGGACACCTCAGGAAATTGGACCCCGGAGTGTGACGCCGCATTTTCAAAGATTAAGCAATGCACAGCCACTCCGCCGGTCCTATCGAAACCACACCCCGCGAAACCCTCTTCCTCTACTTATCGGTTGGGGAGGAAGCGAAGCTCGGTTCTTGTCCCGGAAGGAAAGAATGGCCAAGAACCAATATACTTCGGGTCAAGGAGCTCGGCGCCCAAAGAGTCTCGGTTTTCACCGACTCGCAACTCGTCGCCGCCCAGATAGACGGGACATACCAGGCTAAAGGGCCTCTAATGGCTAAGTACCTTAGCAAAGTCAAGAAAATCGAAGTAGTGAAGGTTACCCATATACCAAGGGGGGAAAATGTCAGAGCCGACATCCTGTCCAAGCGCCGGCACTAAAGGGACGACCAACCATAGAACCGTCATACGGCAAAAGGTCGAAGAGCCGACTGCGTAATGGTCATATCCGACGCCACCGATTGGAGGAAGCCGCTCGAGGACTACATTGAGCGAGGAATTGTCCCCCTCGAACGGCGAATGCCCAAAACCGATACGGGAGGCGCGGTATACACCATGGTAGACGATCAACTTTACCGAAAAGGCTTGCATACCCCAATGTTAAGGTGCACGGGTGCTCACGAAAGTAGATATGTCCTCGCCGAGATCCATGGAGGAATCAACGGACAACACATGGGCGCGAAAGCATTAGCAAGAAAGGCACTTAGGGCTGGATACTGCGGCCGACCATGCGGGCGGACGCGAACGAATTCGTGAAAACATGTGATAGTTGCCAAAAACACGGCAAAATCATTTGGTCCCCTCCATCAGACATGGAATATATCTCGGCCCCATGGCCCTTCTTTAAATGGGGAATGGATCTACTCGGACCATTTAAGCCGGCCCCCGGACAACTTCGATGGCTAATCGTGGCAGTGGACTACTTCACCAAGTGGATTGAAGCCGAGCCGCTCGCCACCATCACTTCGGCAAGGGTCCGGCGCTTCATCCAACGAGTATCTTTTCCCGCTTCGAAATCCCGTAGGAGGTAGTAACGGACAACGGCACCCAGGTTCACGATAAGAATTTCCAGACATGATGGTAGACCTCGGCATCACGCATCACTTTGCATCGGTTGAACACCCACAATCAAACGGGCGGGCGGAGGCGGCAAACAAAGTAATCCCGGACGGACTTCGGAAAAAGATGCAAGAGGCGGCACTGCTTGGGTCGAACAGCTTTATAATGTCTTGTGGGAATTCGCACGACTATCCAATCGGCTACACAAGAGACACCTTTCCGCATGACATACGGATGCGAAGCCATGATCCTGTCGAAGTTGGTCGGCCATCATGGAGAAGGCTTCGAACCCTGGAGGAAGGAGAACTATCAAATTCGAGGGCGTTGGCAACCGAGATGGAGCTGGTAGATGAAGTAAGGACCACGGCCCATTGCCGAGACATAGCAGCCAAGCAGCGATGGCGGCCAAACACAACGAAAGGTCAAACCCGGGGCATTTGGCCAAGGGTGACACAGTCCTAAGAAGGGCCGACATCGGTAACAAGAACGCCCAGGACGGCAAGCTGGCCGCAAATTGGGAAGGACCGTACCGAGTCAAGGAGAAGTTGGAAAAAGGAGCATATGTTCTCGAAACATTGACAAGAAAACCCGTCAAGAGGACATGGAATGGCGACAAACTGAGGGCCTACTATAGTTAGGGCCCGATCCACGGCCGAGATGCCACAACGGACACCCCGTGTCCGAATTAAGTTTTGATTTATTATTTCAAGCTTATTTTGGTTTCGATCATTTCCTTACGCAAATTTTCCTTTCATTGTCGGCTTTGTAAAGCTAATCATCTCTTGAATAAATAAATGGTTTATCGACCAAATGTTCAATTTTAAGAGGATCAAAATGATTCGCTAAATAAGCGACAGACACCGAGGTCTATACACCCGTAAATATTTTGATGCATCGAAATTGACACCTAAGTAAGAAGGCGAATAGTCATCTTGGACCACGATCGAGTCCACTTGGTCAAAGTGTGTCCTGACGACGACCACGGATGAGCATGTGACAATTTGCCCTTACCCTGGTTAAAAACCCGGATAACGACTCCGAACCCCGTAGCGTGGTATATTTAGACACCCCTATTCATGACACCTGGTTTCTGACACCAGAAGAGTACTAAGCGGACTCTAATCCCTTAAAAGACCACAGGCCCGGTCTAAAACTATCCATTGTGCTTTTTACGCATAAAGGTGAAAGTACGTAATGGACTACTTAATTGAATCTTCATTCATAAAGTTAAAAGTTCAGGGGTACAATACAAAATCGGCATCATAGGCCAAAAACAAAACAAAGCAAATGAAAAAGACAGCTAAAAGTTAAGGAGCCCCCTTGTCCGCAAGCCGTTTGACCGCATCCATAGATAGAGAATGCGAGGACTTCGATTCGTCGATTAGCGTTGGCCTCGGCCGAGACGAGAGTTGGCATCGGCCGATTATGATTAACCTCCGCGGGAATCCACAGGTCCGCCTCGGAGTCGGTATGGGCTTGCGTCGGTGCTCAGGTGGGTCGACAGAAGATCCTCGCCGGCTTTGTCCACAGCAATCTGGGAACTTTTAAGTTCCGTCTTCAATTCATCCCTTTCAGCCTCAGCCTTCTCTTTCTCTTCTGCTAGCTGTTTAACTTTCTCCTTAGCCGACTCCAAATTCTGCTTCAGAGCTCGGGATTCCGCAGAAGCTCGAACATAGTAACCATGGAGATGCGGGTAGGCCTGAGACAATCCAAGGGCCTTGCAAAGACGACCGGATACATCCTGGATTTCATGAAGGTCCTCGTCTGAAAGAGGTTGAGGAGACAAAAACCGACGTGGCGGAAAGAAGGCCATGCCGATCTCTTCAGAAACGTCCCCACCCCAGGCCTGGCTCCGTTTGAAGCCACTAGGTCGAGGAACGAGAGCCGATGGGCACAAGGGAGAAACGAATCGAGACGAGAACTTGTTTCCCCTTTTCTAAGGATGGAGGAGACGGATCGGAATGTGGAGGCGTTCCAGTGCGGCGAGGCAGGAGTAGACGAAGGCACTACCTCCGCCGCGGCTACCAATGACGGAGAAGACGAAGGTATTACTTCGGGAACAGTCGAAGCTGTAGCAGCGGAATCCCCGACCTTGGCCCTCTTCGCCGGGGAAGGTTTTGGGATCCTAGAGGCAGCATAACCTTGCTTCTTAAAAGGCTCGGCAGCTGGGCGTTTCCTGGGAGCTTTCTCTTTCGGCTTCCCAACATCCGGCAAAGTATACTCAAGGTAATCTGGATTCAGATTCATAGCAACTTGACCTGTTACAAAAACAATAAATCTAAAGTCAGAAGCTAGTTAGATAACCAAAGGCAAGTAGGAAAACAGAATTCGCATCAAAGAAACCAGGGCACTTCCCCAGGGATTGCAACAACTTTAAAGAAAGCATTTTTGAAATGCTTGAAGGAGTCGGAGAAAGAATTCATAAGTTTCCGGTCCGCCTCGGCACGAAGAGAAGTTAGCCCTTTCAAAGAGGGCGGTTCCTTGCCCGACCGAGGGGTGAAAGGAGAGAAAAAAATGAAGGAATAGGGCGGCGGTACACGGAATGGCGGGATCCATCGTCCGCGAGAGATATGCGAACGCCGCGAGATAACCCCACCCGTTTGGATGAAGGCGAGAAGGAGCTAGATGAAGGTAGTGGAGAACGGACATTTGGAACCCGGTAAACGGAAGCGAATACCGAGCGGGTCATATAATCCCGATAGAAAAGAAAGAAGTTAGGAGACCACGGTTCCCAGAGTGGCGCAGATCGGCTCATCCTCTTCGGGGGCAAGACAACATCCCGATGACCCGGAGACCCCACCTTCGCCACATCCGCGTCGGTCATCGGTGAGCGCATGGTTAACATTTCGCTCGTCACCCACGGATATTTGGATCGCGGGGTCGGTGAAGGACTACGGAGTCCGCCTCGGATCGGAAGCGAAGGACGAGGCGAAGAAGTAGACTCCATTTACCTACAACAAAAGGAAATAAAACTAAAGTCGAACTACGCAGAATACAGATGAAGACAGATCTGAGGAAGGAGGACCCTTGGAGTTGGACACGGGCTCAACTGACGAGTTATGCCGACATGAGCCCAAGACGACCTCGGCCATACGGTCTTGCCCACTCGCAATAAGGGAGGAGCTCTCGGCAACACAATCCCAACGGGGACCATGATAACCAGTGGTAATGACCCCGACTCGGACGGACGGTGCACTCGATAGGCGTTTATGGGCTCGACTAGAAGAGGCTCGAAACGCCAAACTATGAGAATCTGCACAGCGGGGCCAGTCTCGGCCGGCCGGACCCAGGAACCACGAGTGGGGCCTCCCGGTCCGTGCGCCCGGCCGACCACGGAGGGCCAAAGACAGTTTCTCCTCCTCGGTTAAAGAGGTCCCTAGCGACCAATAACTAAAAGGGGATAACGCTCACGAAGAACCTCATCATCGTTGGGACCTAAAGGCTGATGTGAAGACGAAGAATGTTTTCTCCTATCCATCAAGAGCCCAAACCTATACAACCAACACAAGGATAAGAAGGAGGGGGAAAAACTAAAAACAGAAACTCAAGAAGACAAGACCTATGGGTTCGATAGCTCAACTCACCCACATTTCACTCAGGAAACCCAAGTCCAGAAACGCAACAGCGAAAAGAAGAAAAAGGAGAAGGGAGAACGTAAATGCTGGAATGGCAGAAAAAACTAAGAAGGAAAGATGGATACCTGAAGTTTGCACAGCGAGAATCGATGGAGAATCCTGGATAAATGAGAAGCCTTGAGTAAATTCTTGGGATACAAGAAGGAACCAATACTCTCTGGTGACAAGAAAACCTTGTACAGAAGAACTTTCGTGTAGGAGTGTAATAAGCAAATGGAAAAAGTGACAAAGTGAACTACGCCAGTAGTTATATCGAGAGAAAAGAAGGGGGGAAATTCGAAACAAAAGAAACCCAACCGATGAGGGTAGTCACGACCTTTCGCACAAAAAGATTGAGGGGACGTGCAACGTACCGCCAGAGCATTTAATGCGCACGAAATACGGGGGCGGGCGACACGATAATCAAGGCGCCTCCCAATCACGAAAGCCAGTGGCGCGAGTAATCATGGCAAGATCAGAGTAGGCTTCTCAAGAGTCACGCCACGGTCACAACAACGGCCTCGGGTCGTCGGATTTTGAGCTTTAACTCCGGCATACCACTGCGGCCAAAATCGGTCCACACCACTGGGCTCTTATGCCGTCGGTCCTCGCACGGTAGGACCGAGAGGTTATCACCTCGGATCCCTACGTCGTCGGTCATCACCACGGCATTCTTAGGACCGTAGGCTAATACCTCGGTCCCCTTAGGCTACCATTAAGCACCCGGATCATTGGGTCAAGCAACGGCACCATCCATTCGGGAAGGGAGCCAGAGATTAAACGTCCGATATAAACATCGGATGAAGGCAAAACCTCGGATGGTGTGAACCAAGATGTCATACACCCCGGCAGTCCGAAACACCACACTACCAGGCTAGGGGGCAACTGTTACGGACCTGGATAAGGCCCAATCGCAATAGGGCCCAAACACAGGCAAGTATATCAGATCCGCCATAACAGCGATCCGAAGATATCTCAACTACCCCGGAAATATAGGAGCGTATGCGTAGGGAGATAGGCAGTTCAGATTACAAGCCAGATATATCACGAATGCCGCCCCAGGTACTTCCTATAAATACACGGTCAAACAGCCTAAGGTACACACGCTCTAACCTAGACTATTTACCTACTGTTACACTGAGCACACACCCCACTCCCTCGGCTAAGAGCCTGGTTGTTGTGTGCTTCCACATACGCACCCAGGCCGAGACCCTTGATCCAATATCAAATCACCAGCCCATACACGCGGCTGGACATCTGTGTTCTACACCAGAACAGAAACAAATAACATTCAACCAAATATAAGGTTATAAAGTTATGGCGCTATGGAAAAAAGAGAAAACAATTAATATAACATAATGTAATACCAAATGAGGAATAGGAATTACCAAAAATCAAATACAAACAACTGAAGACGGAGACACATTTAAATATAAATAAAATAACACATTTAACTTAAATAATACAAACCGAAGCAACTCCAAGTCGCGGAAGACATAGAAGAAAACAAATTAAAAACATAGCAAATCTAAATATAAAAGAAAATAGGAAACCTAAGTCAAATAATTTAAATAGACACACGAGAAGAAACTGGATAAAAAAACAACAACAGCATGTGAAGAGAGTCACGTTTAAAAGAGATAATTTCTTGGTACATATACATGATAAATAATCGTAGCACAACAAATAAATAAAAATTAAAGGAAAAAAATTAACTAAGTAAATATTAACAAAACAAATAAATGAAACCAAATATAAAGTTATCAAGTTATGACGCTATGGAAAAAAGAGAAAACAATTAATATAACATAATATAATACCAAATGAGGAATAGTGAATTACCAAAAATCAAATAGAAACAACTGAAGAGGGAGACACATTTAAATATAAATAAAATAGCACATTAAACTTAAATAATACAAACATTGTAAACAAAATTAAATAATGCAAACATATTAAGCAACTCCAAGTCGCGGAAGACATAGAAGAAAATAAATTAAAAAGATAGCAAATCTAAATATAAAAGAAAATAGCAAATCTACGTCAAATAATTTAAATAGATACACGAGAAGAAACTGCATAACAATAAAAAAAAAATATGAGAAGAGAGTCACGCATAAAGGAGTTAATTTACTGGTACATATACACGATAAATAATAAGTATTACAACAAATAAATAATAATTAAAGGAAAGAAATTAACTAAGTAAATATCAACGAAACAAATAACATGAAACCTAATATAAAGTTAAAAAGTTATGGCGCTATGGAAAACCGGGAAAACAATTAATATAACATAATATAATACCAAATGATTAACAGTGAATTACCAAAAATCAAATAGAAACAACTCAAGAGGGAGACACATTTAAATATAAAAAATAGCACATTTAACTTAAATAATACACACCTGGTAAACAAAATTAAATAAAGCAAGCATATTAAGCAACTCCAAGTTAGAAGAGAATAAATTAAAAAAAAAAAAAGCACATCTAAATATAAAAGAAAATAGCAAATCTAAGTCAAATAATTTAAATAGATACATAAGAAGAATCTCGATAATAAAAACAAAACAGCATGAGAAGAGAGTCACGTTTAAAGGAGATAATTTACTGGTACATATACATGATAAATAATCAATAGAACAACAAATAAATAATAATTAAAGGGAAAAATTGACTAAGTAAATATTAACAAAACAAATAAATGAAACCAAATATAAAGTTATCAAGTTATGGCGCTATGGAAAAAAGAGAAAACAATTAATATAACATAATATAATACCAAATGAGGAATAGTGAATTACCAAAAATCAAATGGAAACTGTAATACCCTAAAAATCGTATTTATGATAAATATCATAAATTAGGAAATAATACCTATTGAAAATAGGTGAATATGTGGTTTCAAAAAGAATGTTAAATTTATCTTATTTTCTAAAGGAAAATTTCTTGGAAATTAGGAAAAATTAATATTGTGTCAAAAAATGACCAAATTGCCCTTGTGGTGCATAAAATGACTTAAGGAAATTATGAAAAGTCCTTAGAGGCAATAAAATAATTATTAAAAATTAGAGAGTATGTTGCCTCTAATTTAGACAATTTTTGGGATTGATTTCCTTGGAAAATAGTGAGGGAAAAATTAAAAAGTATTCCGGGATCATTATTGACCCCGTGATCATAGATATTTTATGTAAAGCATAAAATACCAATGTAAGTGCAAAAGTTGTGAGGAAATGAGTTATTCTAATTAAGAAAATTATCAAAAATTAGTGGGTAATTAATTAAATAATTACTGGCTAATTTTTTGGGCTTAAACAAAGGAAAATCCACAGATAATTATGTAAAACCCTATAATTAGTGGTTTATGGCTAAAATTAGCATAAAATATATTTGCTAATTAATTGGAAAATATGAAGGAAAATATATGAGGATAAGTAATTTTAAGCCTAAAAACAAATATGGACCTATGGGGAAATTTTGTAAAAAATTATATAAAATAATTATTAATTAATATTAATTAATTAAATAATTAATTTAAAACGAAAAAAAGGATCAGGTTTTGACCGAATTTATGAGCATGGAAGTGGATAAGAATTGATCAATTTGATATCTAGATATTTGTTAATTTAATATTAATATAAATTGTGATATTTTGTGAAAAAGCAAATAGGATAAATGACCACCGATAGAGATTAAATCCTATCTAGAAAGCCATGAGCAAGGTTTCTAAGGTCAGAGTATTTTATAGACAAGTGAATTTTTATCTCGGAGTGGTGTCTCTCGAAGTCATTTCTGAAACCGACTAACAATAAGGGAATAAGACGAAAATGACAAAGGAGCGATTGAGGAAATGAAAACCTATAGAAAATAAATCCTAACTCAATATCTGGGATGAGTTGATAAGCAAGCTGGACGTTTTATGAATCAATGAATTTTTATCCCGAAGTTGATGATTCGGAAGTTATTTCCGTAGCCGACGCGTTTTCCGTAAATCTTCTACAGGCCGGAGAAGACACGAAAGGGATCAAAAATTTAGTTAACCCAGACATTTCTAATGAGTAAGAAAAGATCTTCAAATTTATTATTCCGGATTTTTGAGATTTTGCAAGATTACGCGATTCGAACACCGATTGGGGAACTTTATCGGTGCAAGGCCAAAAAGCAACCTTGTGACATCATCAAAGATGATGTCATTGGCTGCCACCTAAGGGGGTGAGGACGGTTTGGACATGTGGAGGGCCAAGATTGTGCCATTTTGCAAAAGTGCGATCCTACGGTCCAGAATCCGTCTGACAAAGCATGAATAGTAACCAGAAATCCTCTATAAATACCCTTCACTTCTCTTCACAAATCTCACACCCAAGAGCTCTAGAGCAATTCGAAATTTGGAGAAGGAAGAGGGAGGAAGGAGTCCGAGGAAATTTGCAGTGAAGCTCTGAGTAAGTTTTTCCGGTCTTTAGTCTTAAGCTTTCGGTAGTTAGAGTAGAAATGCTAGTTTAGTCTTTAATCTTCCAAGTAAGTTTAGATATCATGTTTTAGGAATAAATATGATATTTATTTTAAAGAATATGTTGGATTCGGAGATATGGCAAAATTTTAGAAGATTAGAGTCAAACTAGCGAAGCTTTGGCAAAATTACGGCGATTAGGGGAATAGGGGCAAAATGGTAATTTGTACCTAAACTGCCCGTTATGATGTCAAATATTGATAAACGTGATATTATCATTATAGGATATCAGTAATCCTGTTCCACTGTCATTTCCTCTGTGATATGTTCATGTACTGTTGTTATGCTTGCTGGGTATTGGGATACGATTGCTAGGTGTGAAATGCTAGGTGTGAAACGATTGCTAGGTGTGAAACGGCTGCTAGGTGTGACACGATAGCTAAGTGTGACACGATAATACTCTGATGAAAAAGTTTTATACTGCTTTTGAAAAATGGGATGTTACAGAAACAACTGAAGAGGGAGACACATTTAAATATAAATAAAATAGCACATTAAACTTAAATAATACAAACCTGGTAAACAAAATTAAATAATGCAAACATATTAAGCAACTCCAAGTCGCGGAAGACATAGAAGAAAATAAATTAAAAAGATATCAAATCTAAATATAAAAGAAAATAGCAAATCTACGTCAAATAATTTAAATAGATACACGAGAGAAAGCGCATAACAATAAAAAAATATGAGAAGAGAGTCACGCATAAAGGAGTTAATTCTTGGTACATATACACGATAAATAATAAGTATTACAACAAATAAATAATAATTAAAGGAAAGAAATTAACTAAGTAAATATCAACGAAACAAATAACATGAAACCAAATATAAAGTTATCAAGTTATGGCACTATGGAAAAAAGAGAAAACAATTAATATAACATAATATAATACCAAATGAGAAATAGTGAATTACCAAAAATCAAATACAAACAACTGAAGAGGGAGACACCTTTAAATATAAATAAAATAGCACATTTAACTTAAATAATACAAACACAGTAAACAAAATTAAATAATGCAACCATATGAAGCAACTCCAAGTCGCGGAGGACATAGAAGAAAATAACTTAAAAACATAGCAAATCTAAATATAAAAGAAAATAGGAAACCTAAGTCAAATAATTTAAATAGATACACCGAAGAAACTGGATAATAACAAAAACAGGAGAAGAGAGTCACAGATAAAGGATATAATTTACTGGTACATATACACGAAATATAATATGTATTACAACATATAAATAATAATTAAAGGAATGAAATTAACTAAGTAAATATCAACGAAACAAATAACATGCAACCAAATATAAAGTTTTCAAGTTATGGCGATATGGAAAAAAGAGAAAACAATTAATATAACATAATATAATACCAAATGAGGAATAGTGAATTACCAAAAATCAAATACAAACAACTGAAGAGGGAGACACATTTAAATATAAATAAAATAACACATTTAACTTAAATAATACAAACCTGACAAACAAAATTAAATAATGCAAACGTATGAAGCAACTCCAAGTCGCGGAAGACATAGAAGAAAATAACTTAAAAAGATAGCAAATCTAAATATAAAAGAAAATAGCAAATCTAAGTCAAATAATTTAAATAGATACACCAGAAGAAACTGGATAATAAAAAAAACAAATGAGGAATAGTGAATTACCAAAAATCAAATAGAAACAACTGAAGAGGGAGACACATTTAAATATAAATAAAATAGCACATTTAACTTAAATAATAAAAACCTGGTAAACAGAATTAAATAATGCAAACATATGAAGCAACTCCAAGTCGCGGAAGACATAGAAGAAAATAATTTAAAAAGATAGCAAATCTAAATATAAAAGAAAATAGCAAATCTAAGTCAAATAATTTAAATAGATACACGAGAAGAAACTGCATAATAATAAAAACGACATGAGAAGAGAGTCGCGTTTAAAGGAGATAATTTACTGGTACATATACATGATAAATAATAAGTAGTACAACAAATAAATAATAATTGAAGGAAAAAAACTTAACTAAGCAAATATTAACAAAACAAGTAAATGCAACCAAATATAAAGTGATAAAGTTATGCCGCTATGGAAAAACGAGAAAACAATTAATATAACATAATATAATACCAAATGAGGAATAGTGAATTACGAAAAATCAAATACAAACAACTGAAGAATAGTGAATTACGAAAAATCAAAGGGTTAAGGTGCAAAAATAGACATGTGCTTTTCTCCGAGGAGCGCCCAGTAGCAAATGTTTTTTTCAGGTGTAAAAGTAACTATGTGGTTACAAATTAGGTGCAAAAATAGCGTTTGACCGTTAAGTTTGACTTTTGATCGTTAAGTTTGACTTTTTTTGCTGACTGGACGATGACGTGGCATTTCAAATATTTTTTCAGTATCCTTTTAGTACCGGTCAATACCTGAAATATTTTTTCAATATCCTTAAATATTTTTTTAAAATTATGAAATATTTTTTTTTTTTTACCAATCAGTATCCTGAAAATACTTTTTAGTAACAGTCAGTACCCTGAAATATTTTGTTCAATATCCTTTTAGTACCGATCAATACCTGAAATATTTTCTCAAGATCCTAAAATTATTTTTGCACCTTTGAAATGCCACGTCATCGTCCAGTCAGCAAAAAAGTCAAACTTAACGGTCAAAAGTCAAACTTAACGGTCAAATGCTATTTTTGCATCTAATTTGTAACAACATAGTTACTTTTGCACCTGAAAAAAACATTTGCTACTGGGCGCTCCTCGGAAAAAAGCACATGTCTATTTTTGCACCTTAACCCAAAATCAAATAGAAACAACTGAAGAGGGAGACACATTTAAATATAAATAAAACAGCACATTTAACTTAAATACTACATGTAACGCCCGTCCTTTTGACGCCCTTATTTATCAGAGTTATAGCGCACAGGCATCGAAATAATTTGGACGACTTAATTGCGGAATAAAACTTTAACAAAATAACTTAGTTTGAAAACATGATGATGAATTTTTCGCGAATGATATCTATCCCATAGTGGGTTCTTAATACAGTACTCCAAAATAGACAAATGATAAACGTAAAATACAATCCAACTACCTATATTTTTCCAAAAGGTTCCTAACCCTTACGTTTGCATCTTTCCTCTTGATCTCGATCCACCACTGTCTCTTTCATGCGATCCGGAGTTCAAATGAATGAACCCTGGGGTAACAGTTAATCTCAAATACAGGTATGAAATATAAATCATAGTATAACTCATATATAATAAGCATAGAGTTATTTACAGTAAACAAGTCGAACTGTTAACCGCAGCTAACAGCTAAGGACCGCAGCCCTTTGGATTACGCAGCCCTATGGGACATGCAGCCCCAATCCATAGCTAGGATACATACATTGAAATTATCTAGCAACTATGATCAGTCATAAATGAATACATACATACAAGCTAATGAGATAACAATTACCCACCTCAAACTTGAATCCTTAACTTTGTCCGAATTGATGGGATCGGTAGAGGTGTCAAGATATACCTATAAACGTTTACCATTGTCATTAGTCACTTTTTGCATCGCAAAGTCACTAACTACACGAATTATGGATTAACCACATTCCCTTAATTTCCTACTTTCAGACTTAACTTTAAATTCTCAGAATTTTCATTAACTTTTGAAAATTCATAATTAATTCACTAGATCTCCGATTGGGGTGATTCAAATTTCTATGTGACACTAATTAAGTCTAGTTTCATAGAAAAATAATCACTAGGCTTATTAGTTGCTGTATCATTCCCAGATTTTCGTTCATCCTTCTCTGTCCAGAAAATAGTTCCAGGATAATAGGTCCATTTCAAAATTCATATCTCTTTGGATACAGCTCCAAATGAGGCTTGTGACCTATCAAATTAAAGCTCTCTGTGTCTACTATATATCTGGAGAATTTAACATTTGTTTAACTTTGTTTACTTTGTCCGAAATGCAACGTCATTTTGTTCCTCCAGAATCATACTGAAACTTTCCAGAATTTTTAGCTCAACTTCCAAAAATCATATCTGGAGTTATAGATCTCATTTATAGGTGATCTAAAGCTCATATTAAAGTTATAGATGTGTACTAAAGACCCACAAAATTTCAGGTTCAAACAAGGTCATTTTCCCTAGTTTTTACCTTATTCAAAACAACTGTTCCAGCAGCAAAACTCAATTTTTCAGAAAACTGCAGCTTACGTTTTAACTATTCACTTGAACCTCCTATGTCTCTTCATTCTTAAACTTGACTCCAACACTTCTAAATAAAGGCTTTAAGTGCAGCTGAACTAAAGGCAGAGCCATAAAGTTATATTCAGGTTTTGTTTTGCAAAAACGGAGACTTCATAGAACCTAAAGAAAACTCCAACGTTGACATGCATGCAACACCGTTAAGCGTCTTCTTTTATTCTCTATTGGTTCATGTAACTTAAAGACATATTCTGAAAATTCCATACGTTGGATAGATGCTAAAACTTCCTCTGTTTCAGCTCCTAAAAGTCAGATATACATAAATATATTTGCAGCAACCACCTCTGTTTTTAATATTCATTTAGCAACAAACCCCAAAGCTCATTCCTACAACTACTACTCAAGGACTTGCGTTGGAACAAGAAGGAAAAGAATGCTTAACTTACCTCTGTTTCTCTTCTCCTAAAGCAGAGCTGCAAGAATGGTTAACTCACTCCCTCTCTCCTTCGGCTTTCCCTCTCTCGGACTCACTCTTCCACTCTCTCAACTCAACTTCATGAACGGATGGAGGAAGCTGAAGCATGAATACACATATTTATAGAGACCCAAAGGTCCAGTCCGAGAGGAAGAACACGCTGGGTATTGAGCTTGAGACGTTTAGGCAGTTTGGGTTGGAGCTCGAGGGATATGGGGAGGTCTGAGGTCGCGTGTACAGTTAACGCTGAAAGCAATATATGCTGACGAGAACGGCGCTGTGATTTCTCACTTCTCTGATGGCGTGATTGACCAGGGATTATGATTTGCTTTCTGCTTTGCGTTTTTGTTAAAAGGTTCTGCATATATCTACGTGGCTTGCTGCTAGAATTTGTTTAATAAAGGTAATGGGCTATTTTTATTTGTTGGGCCATGAGTTACCTGGTTGAAGGGAATATATGAGCTGGTGGATTAATGAATTGAAGGCGTTTTGTGTGACGTGTTGGGCTGTAGAGTAATTCCAGTGTGTATGGGCTTGGTTTGCATGAGAATGGCAATTGAAGAATATATAGGCTGTTATGCGTTGGCCCAAATTCATTTTACAATTTGTGGTGGTAAAATTACTATTTTACCCCATTTTTTTTTTTTAAAATAAATTATCAAAGTATATCCTTTACAATTTTTTCCTTGAATGTATTATTTTCCCAATAATTCAAGGAAAATAGACCTCAAAATATTATCTCTAAAATATTTATACCAAAAATTATTCCCTAATTATTTGTCTTTAATTTACAGGAAAATATGCCTTAAATTCCAATTATTAATTTTAACACACTCAATGCTAAATTTCCCATAATTAATTCCACCATAATATTTCTATATTATTGAAATATTATTTCATAATCTTCCCAAATTTTCAAGGTCCAAAATAATTATAATAATTATCTTAAGCTTTTCTTCTTAATAAGCTTAAGACTTTTGGACTCTACGGGCTAGAAGCCTTCTCATCTCTATTTTTTATTTCCAACCTTCTGGTCCAAAAATTTGGGATGTTACACTACAAACCTGGTAAACAAAATTAAATAATGCAAACATATTAAGCAACTCCAAGTCGTGGAAGACATAGAAGAAAATAATTTTAAAAAATAGAAAATCTAAATATAAAAGAAAATAGAAAATCTACGTCAAATAATCTAAATAGATACACGAGAAGAAACTCGATAATAAAAAAAAAAACAGCATGAGAAGAAAGTCACGTTTAAAGGAGATAATTTACTGGTAGATATACATGATTATTATTAAGTATTACAACAAATGAATAATAATTAAAGGAAAAAAATTAACTAACTAAATATTAAAGAAACAAATAACATGTAACCTAATATAAAGTTATAAAGTTATGGCGCTATGGAAAAAAGAGAAAACAATTAATATAACATAATATAATACCAAATGAGGAATGATGAATTACCAAAAATCAAATACAAACAATGAACATGGAGACACATATAAATATAAATAAAATAGCTCATTTAACTTAAATAATACAAACCTGGTAAACAAAATTAAATAATGCAAACATATTAAGCAACTCCAAGTCGCGGAAGACATAGAAGAAAATAACTTAAAAAGATAGCAAATCTAAATATAAAAGAAAATAACAAATCTAAGTCAAATAATTTAAATAGATACACCAAGAAACGGATAATAAAAAAACATGAGAAGAGAGTCACGGATAAATGAGATAATTTACTGGGACATACATGATAAATAATAAGTATTACAACAAATCAATAATAATTAAAGGAAAAAATTCACTAACTGAATATTAACGAAACAAATAACATGCAACCTAATATAAAGTTATAAAGTTATGGCGCTATGGAAAAAAGAGAAAACAATTAATATAACATAATATAATACCAAATAAGGAATAGTGAATTACTAAAAATCAAATAGAAACAACTGAACATGGAGACACATTTAAATATAAATAAAATAGCACATTTAACTTAAATAATACAAACCCAGTAAACAAAATTAAATAATGAAAACATATTAAGTAACTCCAAGTCGCGGAAGACATAGAAGAAAATAACTTAAAAAGATAGCAAATCTAAATATAAAAGAAAATAGAAAATCTAAGTCAAATAATTTAAATACATACACGGCAAGAAACTGGATAATAACAAAAAAAAACATAGATAATGGATGGCAAAAAAAGAAAATTATGAAAAATAATAATTTAATTATAAACACATAGTAAGAAAAACTTAAACCACCCATAAATCGAATTATACACAAGAAAACTACAAAATATTTTAAGAATCATCTCCTTGTATGTGATTTTTCAATAGGAATTATAATTAAAGAAGTTTTCACCGTCTAATTATTCCTTAACATGGATCTTAAATATTTGTCTTACCGGAAAAAAGAGAGAAGCAATTAATATAATGACAAATTAATATAATACGAATGAGGAATGGGGAATGATGAACTAGCATGACAATAAAAAGATTAAATAGAAACAAATGAATAATAAATATGATAAATTAAAAAATTAACTAATTAAAGGGGAAAAAATAAATTTAACTAATTAATTCTTAACGTAATAAACAATCTCAAACAAGACAACAACAAAAAATAGCTCATCTAAATGAAAAACCACAAAAATATTAACAATGTAAATAAGCACAAACAATTTGAACAACTTGAAACTACTCGAAAGTCCATCATATTATAAAGTTAGGTAATAACTATAAATCATAAATATCTATTAACTATTAAACGATAAATAATTTAATATCAAATAATTTAAATAGTACAAACATAACAAAAAATAGTAACATATAATTTAAGTCAAATATGATGGAACTATAGTAATCCAAAAAGCAAATATGACAAAGAAATAGAAAATCAAAATCAAATAATTTAAACAGATACACTTGGGAAAAAACCGTAGGAAGAAAAGAAAAACACATGAGAAGAGAGTCGTGGATAAAATAGAGAACTTTAATTAAAGGCAAAGAACCAAATTTAACTAATTAAATATAACGTATCAAATAATGAGCAACTTAATAAAGGGACAAATTTAACTAATTAAATAGAAGGAATTATTTGGAATCATCATATACAAATTTAAATAAAAATAAAATAGCACATTTAACTAAAGTAATTTAAATAATACAAACCTGGCAACAACAAAAAATTAGATAATGCCAACATATTAAGCAACTCCAAGTCGCCAAGAAATAGAAGAAGAAAATAAGTATTGTCATCTAACAAAATAGTACATCTAAATTTAAATATAGATTTAAATAATACAAACACTCAAAAAAAAATATAATACCAATTGAGGAATGCCGACTTAACATGAAAATAAAAATTAGAAGAAACGACAAGAGGGTCGTGAAAAAAGTAGAAGAAAAAAATAATTATTAATTTTTATATAACAATTATAAATATTTTTAATTATTAAATAATAGAAATATTCTTGAATAATAAACATTATAAATAATACTCCCTTTGGTCCTAATTATAAGTCATATTTAACCGATTTTGGAAGGATTAAGGATAGGAGTTAAATTACTTAATTTTACTCATTTTCTTAAAATATCCTTATATAAATTTCACACTTCAATTACCTTATTGATTTCACATAATCCCTCACTCATATGAATAATGGTATTTTAGGAAGATATTTCCAAAAATTAGAATGTTGTCTTATAATTAGGACCAAAACAAACTCTTAAATATTGTCCTATAACTGGACCGGATGGAGTAAGTAGTAACAAATAATGGATGGCAAAAAAAAAAATTATGAAAACAAAATCCATTTAAATATAAACACATAGTAAAGAGCTTAAACCACCCAAAAATCCATAAGCCCAATTATACAAAGGAGAAAACAACTAAAATCATACAAAATATTTTAAACATCTCCTTTGGGTTTGTGATTTTTTGACAACCAATAGTAACTATAATTAAAGAAGTACTCCAATTTGGCATGGAACAGTAAACGAACCCGGATCAGCACATTTTATGGAAATTTGGGGTTTGAGAAGGCCTGAAACATTTGAACCAAGTTGAAGTCTGCGTATTCTTTTATGAGGGCATATTTCCTTTAGATACTTTCATAGCTAGGCATTTTGTTCAATTAAAACAAGCATAGGCACATTTGCTAAACAGATTCACCATCTCTTTTTCTATCACACCACCAATATCTTCTTTTAGCCTAACAGATATGATTTAGGAAATGGAAGTTCTTTCAGATTAGGTTCTTTTACCTTCAGCTTCGTGCATTTGGTTTACGACCACTTGTTTGCTTTTAGGAATTTTCATGCAATTTTCTGTCACAACAGTAAGTACAGAATTTTGGACAGCACCATTACTTGCAGTAGCTCCTTCATTCCTGCATGAGTCCGGTCCGAGATGAACTTGCTTCAATGGGATGTACCACTGGTCTTCACCCTAGGTATAATCTCTTGGTCATCTAACCACTTAGGAAATTCAGTTAATGAAGTGTAAGAAAATTAGGAGGTGAAACAAAGAAGGAATTGAGGTCACTATATTTCTAATGAATTGCAGCAACTATTTCTATGAATAAGAGAATCAGAAAGTAGAAATGCAGAATTTGCAATTAAAAATGTTCTTGAATATCACCTTCTCAGAATTTTAGGAGATAAGAACCTCTTTCTAGATAAATCTAAACAATGTTCAGATTTGATAATGAATCAAAGGTAGAAATTAATTATAAATGCAATCAATCAACATAAAGGCACATGTCTGTCGACAGCATGAGTCATAAATCTATCAACTCCATCAACAATCCTAAGAAAGCCAATCAAGCTTACTCACAATATGATTGAAAACCAAATTAAATCAAGAAATAGACACAAGTTCATCATTCCTAAAATAGACAAATCTGGAGATAAATTCCAAATCAGAACATCCTACTCAATTTAGTAGCCAGTAAACCAAACAGAGCTAAATATGATGAAAATAAACTGTGCAGTGGAATTCGAGTTGTAAGCATCTTTTAAAGAGAAACAATTTCCCTTTCCTGAAGAAATCCAATTCAAACACGAAAAAGGGGACGTGAAAAACGAGCATCACTACACATGTATGACCAAATTCAAACACCATGAAGATTCTTGTAGTTAAAAGAAGAACCTAGAGAGGCTATATAGAATACTCGTTTCTAAACTCTAGCAAGATAAAAATACGCGGAGGCAGCTCAAAATAGTACTACACAACAACAATACAAGAGTAGGCTTACATTCTCAAACAACAATATTCAATAATAACCAAGATAGTCAAATATATAGCATAAGTCAACTAGTACCATGGTAAAAAAAAAAAAAAAAGGGATGCAATGCAACCTTGATTATCTCACTAGGTAAAGTGTTTTTACTCCCATCACTCAAGTGTTTGAAGGTTTGTGTTTGCTCTCCATCCTACCTATTCTCACTACCATAGGCATAGTCCACATATCCACCTAAAAATCACTTATCAAGCATTAATCATGAGCCACTTTTATTGGGATGTAATGTTGGCTTAAGTGGCAAATAAAACAGGGGTAATGGAAAGAGTGGATAAGAAACAAAAGGGAAAGAATAAGAAGAGAGACGGAGCCAAACATACAGTCCAAGTCATCAATCACAAATAAAGAAACCATTTTTAGAGAAAATGCTTAGCAAGATTGAATCCAAGCAAATAAATAACATGTCTCATGAAAAAGTAAATTAATCAATTAATAATCCATTGAGAATAAGGAAATAAATTAACAAGATAATAAATAAAACTGTTCTGTAATAGAACACAGATGTCTAGCCTCGATGGGCTAGGTATGATTGATATCGGATCGGATGTAGCGCCCGCTGATATCTATGGAGGAGATAGCAACGGTCGCTAATGGATCACTGTGCTACACGGGGGTGGCTATTCGCCTTGGAGTGATGTGTGTGCACAGTAAGACTGAATGATAAAGAATGGACTAGTGACTCTCAATGTGTACCTAGTAGGTAATCCCTATTTATAGAGATTACCTAGGGTTTCATCCTTCTCTCTGCATTCTGTCGTCGTGCGCCTCCCACCTCTTGATCATGTGCTCTGCATATCCTGCATGATTCCTGCATTATCGGCACAGTCATGGGTGATTGGCAGTTTGCCTATTTCATGGAAGGTTTCCCGCCTAGCGCCTTTCAATTGGGCCTCGCACATACCAGGCCCATTATTTGGGTCTATAACATTGCCCCCAAGCTCTAAGTTCGGGATTCTGGGCTGCCGAGATTAACTGCTCTTTATCCCGGGATGTTCCTTCCCTATTTACCTCGATATCGATTAAGCTCTAAGAATTAGTTCCCGACCTATACCGAGCTCCTTTACTGTGATGCTTCACCATTTTTTTAACCCGGCTAGCCTAGTTAAAACCACGACAGTGTCTTTATGGCATCTGAGATTTGTCTTTACCAGATTATATAAAGTTTTGTCGCTTTGAATTCTCCATACGCATATTGCCCCCAATCTTGGGTGAAATAGAGACACGTGGCATTGTCCGATTGGATGACCTTTCGACTTATCCATCTGATATCATACTATCACACCCTGGCGTCCATTGGGCATTTTTGGCCGTTTGGTTTTTGCGCTCAGTTATCCCTCACGCTTTCCTAACCACAGTCATGACTGTTTTTATGGGAATCTGTAACGCCATCTCCATTAAAGCACCATTTATTCTTACGTGGCCCTTGCACTCTGGGCCTATAAATTCTCTTCATCACTTCTCGTTCTCCTACACCACTGGTCTTCTTTGCATTTTCTTATCTGTAATGCCATCTCCATTAAAGCACCATTTATTCTTGCGTGGCACTTGCACTCTGTTGGGCCTATAAATTCTCTTCATCACTTCTCGTTCTCCTACACCACCGGTCTTCTTTGCCTTTTCTTGACTGGGTAAACACTTCATAAAAATGATGAGCCTTCTTGTGAGAGTTTCAAAGTCTATCATCCGCTGGCCCGCTTCCATTTTTTCAACCATGTGGGGAAGGAGAAAGAGATTTCGAAGAAAGAAAACGCTTGTTCGGCCCTATGGCCTTACCTTCAGATATAGTTGCTAGTCTTCCAGCATGTCGCTTGGTGGGTGCCTGGGATTCCAGATGTAGTTGCCAGTCTTCACGTCTGGTTCAACTTCGTATGGGATTTTGGGAAGATGTTCGGGTTTTCATCTGAGGATCGTCTAGTCAGAGCTTCTTCATCTACCAGGGGAGGCCCGAGACCTGTTTAGCAGTCCTCCTGAACTTGTCTAAACTTCTCTAAGGACTCCAGCATATCCAACAAGCACCTTCAGCAACATGAAGTGATTTGTTGGGTAGTTGCTCGACCTTCGCTGCCAGGTCTCTCCAACTTTGTGGGAGGTTTATGGCCATCATCACCTGTTGTAATTAGGGGATGCATAAATGTATTTTCTTTCTTTACATTGACCTTGTAATCGTCGCTGTTGACGAGTAGTTCAGTTTATTTCCTTGTAAAAGAACTGTGTAACTTGACCAAGTATCAATATAAAGATGATTTCTGCTTTCTTCATTTGCCTGATATAAGTTTGAGTGTATGCGATCACCGGTGTTGAATTTTCTTCCAATACTCGAGGTCAACTAAGCGCATTCCCTGGGCTGCCATTTACTCAATTTTGTCCCCATACGCCTAGTTTCCTTTAATAAGGACCCCAGCATTCCGCACCACTTTAACTCAGTTGTCACCATTGTCTGCCATACCGTGTTTTCAGTATCGTGTGAGTCCGGTTATAATCCTCAGTTATATGAACCGTCTTTTTTCCCATTATGACTCTTCTGCACTCCGCCTGTTCACATTGATATGAAAAGACGTGTCCTTTCTCTGTAGACTGCCACGTCTCTGCGTATCGCCGCCTGCTCAGACGTAGGTGCTACGTCATAGGCGTTCGAAAGGCCCGAGCATTTAATGCCAACATTTTTTTAGAAACGACATCATTGCACTTTTAGGGTTGTCCTGACTTTTCGCCTTTCTTACGCAACTGCCCCTGTCGCTTTGAATTCAAACCTTTTCATCCACGTTTTGGATTTCCCAAAACTATATATCTCATCTTTCTTCGTCATTCGGCACTTTACTCGCTCAACGCTCCGTCGTATTTTCAGCGATAGCCTCAGTGACTGCTTATCCCTATCCATCTCTTGCAAATTTCTTCGTCGGAATCTTCTATCAGGTATCCCAATGGCTTTTCTCATTGTTTAGAATCCCTTTTTTAGTTGGCGTATTTGCTATGTCTTTAGTATTCAGTATGTGAAAACTGTCTAGATTCTCCATCCCTGTTTTGCGAGAGTTTTTCCTCTGAGTTTCTGGGTTTATGAGTGAACCTTCGGGTCTCTGGGCTTCCTAGCCTGAGTCAATTGCCCCACTCTTTTGAACATAACACTCCTTTCCTACCGTATCACCGCTTTCATGGACTTTTGGGCGTGCATGATCAGCAGTGTTCTGAACATTTCATTGATCTTTTACATCTTTACCCTAGCATTGATCTGGGTAAACGCTCTTGCTAACTCTACCTTTTTTTCCTTTTCTAGGCATAGATGGCGTCACCGTCTCAGTCTCTTGTGCCGTCCCAGGCGGATGAGTGCAGTTCATCAGGATCGGTCAGAAACCCCAACTCCCAAGAAGGATGTTAGTGTGAGAGTGACCGACTTTAAGAACACCCTGACCGCAGAGGAATTCCCTCAACTCCGTATAGGTGCACACGGGCCTGGATATTTCGTAGGACTTCCCTTGGACGATGAATCAGTTGCCGTCGCTCGGCCGAGGAAGAGCCAGCCTCATGAGCCTCACTTCTTTTTCTTTTACCGGGATGTTATTACCCTCCTTGGTGTGAGGTTCCCTTTTACCGACTTCCAAGTCGATCTCCTCAACCATCTGCACATGGCTCCTTCACAGCTTCATCCCAATGGTTGGGCATTCGCTATTGCTTTTGATAGCCTCTGCAAAAAATTGAGTATCAGTTGTACCATCTCGGTTTTCATGACCTTTTACGCCCCCTTAGAAATGAATACATTCCTAGGTAAGGGGACGTTCTGGTTTGGGTGGACCACATTCCGGGGGAGAGGCGAGCATAAGCTTTTTAAAGCCTTTCTTAGTCGTGGAAAAATTTCAAGTCGGCTTTTGTCAAGGTCACGGCCACTCCATTCCAGTGTCCCTGGTTCCTTAAAAAATCTGATTCTGGTGGTGTTGAAGGGGAGATTCCTCTCTATTGGACGAACGTCCATCATAAGTTTAAGTCCTGGGATTACACTCCCGGCCAGGCCACTTTACTCCAACCGAGGAAGCGGCCGTGGAAATGCTTACCACCCTTTCCAGTTCCCTTGATTCGATGGATCCCGCCGATTATATTACCACTTCTTCATTTAAACGACGAGGCCCTGTGGGTACGAGATTATATGCTCACTTGCTCTATGGTCATGGATGATCCATTTGTGAAATTTTTCGTTAGCTAACCTTTTCGTAGGTGATGTCAAACTCGACACCGAATGACCCAACTCACCATTCGTCCGGCTAGGTCTAGCTTGTGAAGGATTTTCCGGATGGGCTGATTAGTGCGGACCACGATAGGATGGCTCTGGAAGTACGGGCGGAGCCGCCTTGCCGCTACTAGTAGAGCATAAGCCATTTTTTCCACCTTCTAGTATCACAACTCTGAACCCTGCAAGGCTCTACTTATGAAGTATACCGGGCTCTGGCCGTCCTTGGTTTCTCTTACCAGCACGGCGCTTACTGCTTCGTTGCCCACAGAAAGGTATAATATCAGGCTCTCTCCTGTCTCAGGTCTTGTTAATACTGGAGGCGCCACCAGGAATTGTTTGATCTTTTCAAACGCCGCCTCACACTCTGCATTCACCCATTAGACGCTTCCTTCTTTAGAAATTTGAAGAAGGGGAGAGAGTTTTCTGCTGATTTTAGTAGAAAACGAGTCAACGCTGCTAACCTTCCAGTCAGCTGCTGAACCTCTTTCTTATTCCGTGGAGCCTCCATGTCTAACACTGCCTGACACTTGTCGGGGTTTACCTCTATACCTCAGTTTGTGAGCAAGAAACCCAGGAATTTTCCAGCAGGTACTCCAAATGCGCATTTAGCCGGGTTTAGGTGAATTCTATACTTCCTCAGCTTATCAAATGTTTGCCGAAGATCCTCCACATGATTTTCTTCATTCAAAGATTTGACGATCATGTCGTCAATGTATACCTCCACGTTCTTACCCAACTGGTCTTCAAAAACCTGATTCATCATTCGTTGATAAGTTGCTCTGCGTTCTTCAACCCAAAAGGCATCACGTTATAACAGTAGTTAGCCTTCTCAGTGATGAATGCGGTCTTCGCCTGATCATCTGGGTGCATTGCAATCTGATTGTATCCAGAATATGCATCCATGAATGACAGCGATCAGAATTCTGAGGAATTGTCAACCAGTTGATCAATATTGGGCATCGGGAACGAATCTTTTGGACACACTTGGTTCAAGTCCTTGTAGTCCGTGCAGACCTTCCATTTTCCATTGGGTTTTTTAACGAGGACGACATTGGACAACCACATGGTATACTGTATTTCACGGATGAAACCGGCTTCCAACAATTCCGCCACATGCGCTTCTAGAGCGTTCCTTCTCTCTTCACCGAGTTTCCTCTTTTTCTGAGATACCGGGGTTGATCCTGGTCGAATCGCCAGCTGATGACAACAAAATGCTGGGTCACACACGGTATCTCGGATGGGTTCCAAGCAAATACATCTCTATTAGCCCCGAGGAATTTTTCCAGGCTCTTCGCGCCTTGCGAGATTCAATGCCTTGCCGATTTTAGTAACCTGGCCGGGCTCTGACCCCAGAATAAAATCTTCCAACTCGCCGCTTGGCTTTGTTTTCATCTTTTCCTCTTCGCGGAGGTCCAACTCTACCACGTTCACTGATTTTTCTTCTGAACTTTCTTCTGGGGTTTTGCCCACATCGTTCCGTGGCAACCGGGATGGTTCATGCCTGACCGTGTTGTAATAACACTGTCGAGACTGCTTTTGGTCTCCTTTTACGGTGACCACCTCATTCTTCTTGCTAATCATCTTGAGTTTTTGATGCTTGGATGACACCAACATATCCCAATTGTGAATCGTTGGCCGCCCCAAGATTATATTGTATGACGATGGGAAGTCTGCCACCACAAACCGGACTCTTGCTGATTTGAAAGCCTGCTCATTTCCCAAGGTCAACTTGAGATCAACATAACCCTTTGGACGGGTATCCTGCCCATTAAAGCCAGTTAGGGTTGTCTTACACGGTTTTAGAACATCAGCGTCAAAGTTCATCCTTTTATATGGGTCCCAGAGAATGATGTCCACGGCACTCCCGTTGTCAACAAAGATCTTCTTGACTCGGCAATTTACGAGGGTTCCCGTGATCACCAAACCGTCATGATGTCCCGGGGCAACGTCCTCTAAATCCTTATCAGTAAAACACAACATAGGAGACTTGGGTTTGCTTAAGTCTTCCTTAAACTTTGGGGCGTTCCTTATTAACAGTACTTCCCTGAGGTGCTTCTACCGCTGACTTGTTGAGTCTCCTCCGCCGCCAAAGCCTCCGCTTATGACATTGCAGTCGTACTTGGCTTCGGGGAACTCCTCATCACTTTCTTTGGGCTTCTTCTTCTGTTCCCTTTTTCTTTTTTCGGGGGGAGGACTCTTGCTTCGGGCCTCTCCCTGTCGCTTGCTGCCATGCTTTCCCTGGGTCTGGATGACGTATTTTCGGAGCTTCCCGTCTCGGATAAACTTCTCGACCGCATCCCTTAAATCCCAGCATTGCTCGGTTGTGTGTCCGTGTTGGTCATGGAATTCACAGAACCGAGTTTTGTCATCAGTGTCTCTTCTACCGAGGGGCCGAGGTATTTCGACCTTCTTCATTTTGGTCGTGCATACTTCTTTCCATAGCTTAGCCTGGGAAACCTTTAATGGAGTGTATTTTTCATATTTTGCATCTCGGCTCTTATCATTGTTGTCCCGGGCGTGAAGATTTTTCTTGTGCGCCTCCTGATTCTCCCTCCCTCGGTGCGGTGGGCTTTTAGGTCGATCTTTCACAGTACTGGCTGCCATCTCTATCTATTCTAACTCCAGATATTGTTGCGATCGTCCGTGAAAGTCGGCCAACATTGTAGGGCGTCGCTTGATGATCGACTTCTTTAGCCGGGATGATAAGTCCAAGCGGCTATTATGCAATGCGGTGTACCTCGTCCTTCAACCCCGAATCTGCAATGCGATACTCTTAAAGCGATCCAGTACTTGCCCAAGGTTTCTCCTTGCCCTCGCTAATCTGAGCGAGCTGGAACTCACTCTTTGGTTGCCGCCTACTCGTTGCGAAGTTTAGTAAGAACTTCTGTTCCAGCGTCTTCATATCGGGAATGGAGAGATATGGCAAAGAATGAAACCACAACTGTGCGGCTCCTTTGAATGTTCCAGCAAATAACCGGGGTATCACATTTCCCCTTATTCCCTTCACCAAAATCTCCATTTTAAAGTTGTTCAGGTGCGTCAAAGGGTCCTGGGTTCCGTCATATTTTTGCAATTCCCTTGAATCTAGGCCCTTCAGGTATACGACCGCCATGACTTTGTCAGTGAACTGTCCTAGAAATGTGTCTTCATTTGTGCAGCTGGTGAGTTGCCGAGCGGTGGGGGCTCATCTTTGGTATCATGGTCTTTGGCATCGCTTGGCCCACACGTCATCGCTCTTACGACTTTCGGCGGCTTCCTTCTCCTGGTCCTTATCTCAGCTATTGATGATCTAGGTCTTTCTTCGGGATTCCTCTTGGTCGTCGGGTATAGAAGTCGAGTTGGCCGTTTTGTTGGAACCTTCGTCTTTATGCCCTTCATCTCGGGCTTGGTCTACTTTGGCATCATATTGCTCCTTTAGCATTTGTTGCATCTCCAGCCGCCATGTGGCATTTTGTCATTCCAATTCTTCCCGAATAACTCGGGTGTTGTCATCCTGTTGGAGCTGATGCCGGTTTTCCATTTTGTCCATCCGCCGAACCACCGATCCTAACGTGTTGTGCAGCGTATATCGGGATGGTTAACGGAATTCGTCTTTGGGCCGAGGATGCCACGGACTGAACTACCGGCTGACCCCCCTGCAGCACCCGACTGGGATGCAGGGAGCGGGCTGTGTCCTCGGTCTCGATCTTGACTCGCCCTTCCTCGCGATGTTGTTCTGAGTTTTCCAAATTCGAATGTTGGATCGCCCGATCCGGGAATGAAGGTTGTCCTTCTGGCGGATGCGGTGGTCGAGGCACATTAGTGCGACTCCTGGTGGAGGCAGCCATACTCAGTGATTACGAGTAGCTTTTAAAGTTCTGAGAATCGATCTTTTCGATGATCCCCACAGTCGGCGCCAATGTTCTGTAATAGAACAAAGATGTCTAGCCTCGATGGGCTAGGTATAATTGATATCAGATCGGATGTAACGCCCGTTGATATCTGTGGAGGAGATAACAGTGGTTGCTAATGGATCACTGTGCTACACGGGGGTGGCTATTCGCCTTGGAGTGATGTGTGTGCACAGTGAGACTGAATGGTAAAGAATGGACTAGTGAGTCTCAATGTGTACTTGGTAGGTAATCCCTATTTATAGAGATTACCTAGGGTTTCGTCCTTCTCTCCGCATTCTGTCGTCGTGCGCCTCCCACCTCTTGATCATGTGCTCTGCATATCCTGCATGATTCTTGCATTATCGGCACAATCATGGGTGATTGGCAGTTTGCCTATTTCATGGAAGGTTTCCCGCCTAGCGCCTTTCAATTGGGCCTCGCACATACCAGGCCCATTATTTGGGTCCATAACAAAAACAAATACACATCTTCAGGCAAAAAAATAATGAATGCTAAATTATTGATAAAGAAACTATACAATATTTGAAAGAAGGCATTGATAAACAGCATGAATAATTAAGGATTATAAATAATATTTATAAACAACTATAAGTTCATGTGAAAAGATAAAAATAAATAAAAATAACAAATAATAAGGGGGAGGATGAGAGCAAATCAATACATCAAACTATAAAGGGTTAAGATGCATCTTCAAGTATGGAAATATATCTCAAATGATAAAGATAATTTGGTTCTGACATGCAAAATCAAACAAGAGGTGGTATAAGTTATTGCTCTCTCATATTTAATAGCAGCCTCTTGCCTCCTCAATAATTTGTGGAAGCCAAATTCCATTAGTAATGGAAATGAGTTCCTTTGGATTCAGCTTTCCTCCCTGGTTGGAATTTCTTTCCAGCCACACTAATATCAGAATTACACTTGCAATACAAACAAAAACCAAATAGCCAGTGTCCAAATCTGGAAATTCGACTAAATTGCTGCTAAAATAAAATTTTTAATCAAAATCTCCTAACTATATGCATTTATCTTATTCACGCCTAATTATGAAAAAAATACTCAATATTCTTCCTAAAATCCCACAAAAATGCTCAGTTAACCATATAAAAATAATGGTTTTATCAAATTCCTCCACACTTGCACTTATGCAATCCCAAGAAAAAGATTCAATCAAGGAAATCCAATACAAAACCGAATAGATATATAAGTGAGAATGTAGCAAGCTTAAATCAAAATATGCAAGCATAGTAGTACATCATACATCAACTAATATCACAAGCAAAGTCTACAAATGCAAAGCCAATAGTCCTTGTACTCAGCCTAGCCAAGAGTGAGTATGCTTTAGAATACAACTTGGTCCTGTTTTGCACTTCTCGCATTCCTCTCTTAAGGTAATTTCACTCCTATCCACTAGTCCAACCCCTACCATAGGCTTGTAATATGTCTACCATCTCCACCACTCATTATACACTAGAGTAATGAATCAAGAGGTCTTTGCTTTGGTTGTAATGTTGAAAAGGTCTAAGTGGAAATGGAAAAAAGAATGGCACATAATCTGAAATATACGCAAGTGATGAGTGATAATTAGACAATCAAACAAATGGCTGAAACTTCAGGATTTTCCGTCATGTACAACAATGTTTAAGCATAAATCTATTAGTTCAAATTATATTCATAAGCTGATTTGGACAATTTGTTCTACCCTTTTCCTTTTCTCTATTTTTTTTTCTGTTCTTTTGAAGACATTTTTGTTCTGCCTTCTGTGCCTTTTTTTTCTTTTCTTATTTCTATACATAAGGATTTTCCTTTCTCTTCCTTGCCTTTTTCTCCATTTTTTTTTTGTTTCATATTTTTCTTGCTCCTGGCTTTTTCTATTTTTTTCTATACACTCATATATATTTTCATTTTCTCTCTCTAGGAACAACTAATCAGCCATATCAAACTCAATAAGTGACATCATCAATGTTAACCAAGTACCAAAAATTACAAAAATGTATCAGTATCCAATTATTTTCATCTCAAAGGAAATTCTATCAAATACAAAATCGGGACTCATGTATAAAATCAGATTCAGTGCATAAGTAAAGGAGAAATGAAAGTGATGGGCTCAATGGGGTCAGCAAGGGACTGATTTAAACGGCTTGTGTTTAGGAAAATGGGTGAAGAAATAGAATGCCTCAATCGTATTCATCACTCTTGTGCAATCATGTGGCCTTGATTAAGACGCAAGACAAGTTCTATGCCGTTACTAGTTGTTTTATCGTACATGCTGGTTCTCCCCCAGCCCGATGGTCTGTGTTTCAAGACAACCGGGGTGAAGCAGACCACCGGGGTGAAGCAAGGATTGGCGACGTGCCTTCTGGACCTGTGATCCGAGGGTGTATGTCGTGCACTTGACCCTGGTTTGTATGCCAGAAGTGCTACAGGGCGTATACCTGGGGTCACATATGTCGCATCAGGTCCTCCAATGAGACGGGATTATCGTGGTCTGGGTTAAATTACTTGTCCTCATGGTGGCGTACCCCCTGCTGACATCGTTTCCTCTCCTCCTGCTCATGATTGTTTGACAACTGGCACTCCTCGACTGTCGAGAAGCCGGAACAGTCACGCCTAGCCCTCTGTGGTCTTTGTGCGCGTTAAATGCCCGCACAGTGCGCATTAAATGCGCCCTTCACTTCACCTACGTCATCTCCACTTTTTGGGTGAATGGTTGTTCTTACCCTTGGCTCTTCGAATTCGTGACATTTATGTTCGTGTTTTCCCTCCATTGCCTCACTTCTCACATCTACCATCTCATTTTTTGCTCCCATAGTCCTGTCGCTCTGTGAAAAAAGCTTCCTTCTCGCGTGTCTATAGTTCGTGTCTTTTAGGGTTCCTTCGCCTTCTAATCATCAGGTACTGACCCCTCTGCTCTTACTTCTTCCATTTTGTTCTTGTTCGTGATGCCTAAATTTAGTTTCTGTTTGTAATTCTTGCCCTACGTTAGGTTCTGTGCTTTCTGGGTTTCCTGCGATTTTCTGCGTGGCTCTTATCATCTGAGTCTTACCTTTCTCATAGCTAAAACCACTTTTATTCATACGACTATGTGTCTTTCCTTTACTGGTAAACCATGAATTCTTGAGATATGTTCATACTTCTCAATCTCCTTCCCCCCTTCTTCTTGCTTGCCATTTTGCGCGTTTTGGGGAATAGCTTCTGCCAACTATGAATATGAAAGAGATGACTCCAGAGGAAGTCGAGGAGTTGCGGCGAATGGTTAACCTGAGACCTCACTTTTGGTTTTGGGGTGACGATCTTCCTGAAGAAGAGAAACAAGCAGCCTTGCTTCGTGGATATCGTGGCAGAAGTAGGAAAAAGGCGCCTGAAAGTTTGGGGACGAGGAGTGCAAGGACTCAGGGTATAAGTCAAGTTACCCTAACTTCCCATTCTCGACGTCCGAGACCAGGGAGCCATGGTGGAAGTGCTCCTATCACGGCGCCTCCTATTAATCGGTCTGTTGATTTGTGGAAGACGACCGAGATCTAATGTGGGAACCTTGTTGGCCCTCGTTATGACTCGAGTGTATAAGAGCTCTCGTCGATCTCAAGCGGCACCTCAATGGCCGAGTCGCTTCGCCTCTTGTCGCCATAACCTTGTTTCCGTCTCCAGAGCGGCTTCGGAAGATTTTGATCTTGTCGAACCGGAGTTGAGTCCTATCTTACCAACTCTGTCACCTACGCGCATTAGCTCTTTTACTTCACGTATGTTGTACACTTTCTGATTTTTATTTTTCTGTGTTAGGTATTAATGGCATCATCTTCTTCCTCCCAAATTGCGGAATCTGCGTCTGGTGAGTCGAGCCCTTCAAGCCCCCCACGCATTTTGGAGGAGAAGTACCCATGGATTACCCATGAGGTGTTAACGTTTCGCTCTTTGATGAGCTTGGCCTACATCGCTAATCTCCCAGTAGACGATTCTGAGAACTATATCCTCAGCCCTACGGATGACGACGAGCCAGTTTGTTCCGTCAGAGAAGGAAGCAATGCGTTATTCTTCTTCTTCTACCGGGATTATATGACTCGGCTCGGTGTTCGCTTCTCATTCACCGAGTTTCAAATGGCCATTTTGCAATTCCTTAACCTGGCTCCTTCCCAGCTTCACCCCAACGGTTGGGGTTATGTTATAGCGTTTCGAGCGTCTTTGTTGAAACTTGGACCTTCCTTGTACCATGTCCATGTTTTCCTATTTTTCTACCCCTCATACCTCTCGTTCTGGCAAGGAGGGGACCGAGTTAAAGGGTTGGACGTCCATTCGGGGTATGGTTAATAGGAGGGTCTTTACGCCGATTTCTGATTCCTTCAAGTACTTTAAGGCCAGCTTCTTTAAGGTTGTGGCCAAATCTGGTGTATGAAGATAGAATATCACCTAGAGGGGGGTGAATAGGTGATTATAAAAATTTTCTTTTTAAACAAATACACGAACCCAGAAGCAGCGATAAACAGAGAGACTGAGAGAAGAGAAAATGAACACAGAGAATTTATACTAGTTTGGTCTAACTCAACGACCTACGTCCAGTCCCCAAGCACACCCTGGGATTTCACTAACTCTTAATCACAATACAATTACACACTTTGTACTTGGATGATCCTCTCACTAGGACTCACTCCCCCTTATAAGTTGTAATCGTACACCCACACTTAAGGTTCCACAACCTTAAGATTTTACCACACGATAATCTAAATAAGTGTTTAGAAACTCCTCACGAGTAGATAAAAGATAAACACTCAAGTACACAAAATATCCGAAGATATTAATGAAACAGTAGTAGTTGTAATAAATCGAAATGAATGCACGTCGTTTTCAATAGTTGACGACTTCAATGCTTCGGTATTTATAGTTGAAACATTTATGGCCATTGGAGAAGCTTGAAGATTGACCGTTGTGAGTCTCAAATCTTTCTGTTAGACTCATGACGCTTCGGATAATATTTTTCGTCGTTCAAACTTCCAGCTGGATTTACAGTTCTAACATTCCCTTCATTCCTTTTGTTTTGCCCATTATAAAATAGCATTGAATGTAAGGAAGAATATTTGTAATTGCTTTCCATTTGCTCAGAAGGTGGTTACCGAGGATATCACGTCTTTAGCAATTTGCATTTAATGCTTCTGTCAGAGTTCTTGCTTTTCGCGCTAAAACAATGGTTAGCATCCGTAACACACTTAAATGATTATTAGTGCTATGTTTAAATATCATTCAAGAGTAAAGCAAGTGATTTGAAGATAACCCATGAGATTTGAATTGAAATATATATATCGATTTACAGAACAAAGAGTAGTCATGCTCGGGCATGACTTCAAGCTTGCTCAGGCATCATCTAAGAAAGTATGTTATAAAATGCAAGCAACAACCTATGCTCGAAGCAACGATGCTGCTTGAGCATGCTTTTCCCCTTGCTCGGGCATGTAGCTCGAGCATGCTATTTCCATGCTCGGGCATGTGTCATCCATAGAAGAATATAGAGAAAGCGAGAGACGATGCTTGAGCAACTCTATACCCTTGCTCGAGCATGTTGCTCGAGCATGACTATTTCATGCTCGGGCATCAACCATCCAGAGACTAAAATAGTGAAGACGAGTAACGTTGCTCGGGCAACTCTATACTCTTGCTCGAGCATGCTCCTCGAGCATGATTATTCATGCTCGGGCATGAGTCGAGCATCTCTTAAAAGAAGAAGAGATTGTATTGCCCTTTCGAGCACTTGACTACCTATGCTCGACCACTATGCTCGGGCATCACTTACTCGCTGCTCGGGCATAATACATATGTAAACACATACTTTTAGTTTCTAGTTCTGATGATGCTCGGGCACGCTAATTCCCTGCTCGAGCATACTTTACCATTAAATTCTTTTTAACACTTTGAACTGATTATTTAATTAGCAAAATCAATGTTTGTCATCATCAAAACATATGAGAACTAACAGTGTACAACCCTGATTTCTTCTCGGCCCCGAGTCCAAGGATGTGGAATGGCGATTCCCGATATATTGGTCCAAGGATCACCACGATGTTTCTTCGATCGCCTACCACGTTGATTGGGGGAACCGGTGGGTGACGAGGTCAGTGTCGTCGATCGCATCATTGCGCATGTGAAGAATGGCACGGTTGACGTGGCTTCGTTGATTGCCCAATATCGGGAGGAGACCGGTTCGGGGGCGAGTACGAGTTTCTTTCTTGCCCATAGTTGCGTTTTACTTTCTTGAATATGGGATATTTTGATCGTTCTATCTACTAATGTTTTCTTTTACATGTTTTGCAGATCCCAGGATGAGGGGACAACCCAGGTATCTAAGCGTTCTGGATGAGGAGGAGCCGGGTCTTTGTAAAGGCAAAAAGAGGTCGGCTCCTGATTCTAGAAAGGCGAAGACCGGCCAGTCCTCTAAGGCGGCTGCCTTGAAGAAAAGCAAGACGGGCCCCGTCATTCCGGTCTAGACACCCTCGGCTTTGACAGCCCAACCATCTCTTCCCGCCGCTACTTAGCCCTCAAACATGGCTATATCTAGCCCATCCCCTGCTGTCCCAGTCCACCCCCTTCCACCACCGCCCTTCATGCTGCCATATGGGGTTTCGTGGAGAAAAGGTATTATAGAGGAGTTAAGCGTCTTGTACCCCCACGACGGTATTGTGAAGCGGTTCCTTTGATAGAAGTTGATAAGTGTGAGATTCAAGCCATCGGTACTTATGGTTTGTGGGCGGCTGGATTGTCACAGACCTTCTTTACTCTGAAGCACAATTTCGTGGAAACTGCGGCCGAGTTGCAGCGCGTTAAGGCTGAGAGAGACGAGGTTCTTCAGCATTGGAAAGCAGCTTCTGATGAGGTCCAAACAACAAAGGTCTCGTCTAAAAAGCTGGAAGGGGAGCTACAGAGGACCAAGGAGGCCTTGGAAAAGGCGAATGCGCTGGTCGCCGAACTGCAAACTGCCCGGTCTGATGACGCCCAAGAAAGGGATGCGCTCAAAGCTGAGATAAGTTCAACCTCGACGGTTCTTGCGGAGGCTCTAGACAAACGATCCGAGTTGGTCGTCATGCTAAAGGAGGCCGTGGGGGATGCCTTCAAGAATGCCTTGGCGCAAATCTGGCATGATGGGGGCCGAGTTGAAGAGGAGGTCGAAGGAGGTGAAGAGATTTCTACCGCGCCCCAAAAAGCCGAGCATTGTTTTTCTTATGAACTGGGATCATCAACCGGTTTTTTTGTCGTTTTATTGGACACATAGATGGGCCAATCTGGTCTTTAATGAAGTCGTTCTTTATCTGTTGAATTCATCATTTGTATCATTCATTTAGATGTCAAACTTGATAGAGCAAACTTGCATTTGTTGTTGGAGTTCTTTCGAGCGACCAGGCCAAGGTCGCAGATGAAGTATGCAGAATCTGCTCGAAATTTCCTCCGGTGCTGAGATCGGGGTTAGAGTTTAGATGAGGGGTCTATACTTAAACTATCTCGTTAAATTCTGGATTCGTTGACTGGGACAATCCTAGGATAAAGGGAAGCTGTCACCTGTCCAGGCTCAACTAGTCACCAAGACGTTTGAACATTTTGACCTGATCAAGGTCTGCATGACAGTTTAGCTTGATATCCCAGAGACAGTTAGGAAGCGTCCGAGCTGCGATAGCTTACGGAGACAACTTCCTTCGATTGAAAAGATGGGTTTCATTAATACTTCAAATAACTTGGCAATGAAAAACAATGTATGGAGAGTGAATAAATGCCCTCGACTGAGATTTTTACTTTTATTCGACAAACCAATTGCTAACAAGGAATGGTCAACAGGCCAACATCAGAGTTTTAAGAATGAAATTGAATAAACATAAAAGCAATTAAATATTAATTAGCAAAGGACTTTAAATCTAGCTATAATAAGTTCTTAGCTTATCCACATTCCACGTTCATTTAGTATGTATGCTCCTTTGTCAAGTTTCTCCCGAATGTGGTAAGGTCCCTCCCAATTAGTCGCGAGCTTACCGTCGCTGGCATTCCTGTTTCTGACATTAGCTCTTTAGAGAACCAGGTCGCCCTATGTGAATGACCTGGGTCTTACCTTTTTGTTATACCTGGCCGCGATGAGCTGTTTAGTAGCAACATCCCGGCAATGCGCCGTGACTCAAACTTCGTCGACCAAGTCTAGATCTGCTGCCAAGGCTTCGTTATTGGCCACCTCACCTTGCTGAAGAATGCTCACCCTCCTCCATGATGGCTGGCCTATTTCAACCGGAATCATCGACTCGCAGCCGTAGGTTAGCCTCCTATAAGGGGTTTCCTGAGTGGATGTTTGAACAGTTGTTCGGTACCCCCAAAGAACATAGTGTAGCTGTTCAACCCAGGTTGACTCTGCTTCCTCCATCCGCTTCTTCAGCCCATCGACAATGATCTTGTTCGCGGCCTCAGCTTGACCGTTAGATTAAGGGTGTTCCACAGAAGTGAAATGATGCTGGATGTGGAATCCAAACATCATCTCTCAGAACCCCTTATCGGCAAACTGAGTTCCGTTGTCTGTGATGACCTCGGCTGGGACACTAAAACTTGTAATTATGTTGGTCTTGAAAAATCTTTGCACGCGAGCTGACGTGATTGTAGTTAAAGGTTCAGCCTCGATCCACTTTGTGAAGCAATCGACGGTGACGATCAGCCATCATAGCTGTCCCGATGCTGTCTTGAATGAGCCCAAGATGTCCATGCCCCATTTGTAGAAGGGCCAAGGAGCCGAGATTAAAGTCAGCTCCGCCGAGGGGGCCAAATTATCTTCGCGTGTTTCTGGCAGCTACCACATTTCTTCACGAGATCCTTTGAATCGGCTTCCAAGGTTGGCCAGTAATATCCTGCTCGAAGAGTTTTTTCTGGCGAGTGCCTTAGCTCCCATGTGCTGTCCATTGATTCCTTCGTGTATCTCAGCTAATATGTATTTGGCCACGATCGGGTTCAAACACTTTAACATTGGAGAATGTGGGCCCTTACGGTAAAGCTGGTCTTCCACCATCGTGTACTTGGCTGCATTCCGGACTAACTTCTTAGCCTCAATAGCGTCATCGGGAAGGATTCCTCACTCTAGATAATCTTCTATCGACTTCTTCCTGTTTGATTCAACCGAGATAGCCATGGTGAAGATTGGTTCCTCGAGATTTTGTTGAACCACTGTTCGGTGACACCCTGGAATTTATGTACTTGCCAGCTTCGAGAAGATGTCGGACCTTGTATTTTCCCCCCTCAGAATGTGCGTAACGGTTGCCTCGTCGAACCCAGACATCGCCTCCATTACCTTAAAGAGGTATTTCGACATTAGCGGGCCCTTTGCTTGGTAGGTACCATCGATTTGCGCTGCCACGAGCTGTGAGTCGGTGAAAACCTTAACTCTTGTGGCTCCATTCTCCTTTGCCTGCTTGAGACCGGCTATTAAAGCTTCGTACTCGGCTTGGTTGTTTGACGTTAGGAACTTCAACTAGAGGAAGTGTTCAATTGTAACTCCTTCAGGGTTCTCAACAATTATGTCGGCTCCACTTCCTTTAACATTTGACGAGCCATCCACGTAGATCTTCCATACGCTGGCCTGTTCATCCTTTATTTTGCTGGACGGGGTTAGTTCCATGACAAAGTCGGCTAGTGCCTGTGATTTAATTGCATGGCGAGCTTCATAAGTGATGTCGAATTCAGACAGTTCTATGGCCTAATTCGTCATCCTTCCCACTAAATCTGATTTGTGGAGTACTTGTCGTATCGGCTGGCTGGTTCGTACAACGATGTGGTGTCCCTAGAAATAAGGATGAAGTTGCTGGGCTGAGGTAAGTAAGGCGAAAGCCACTTTATCCAATTTTTGATACCTAAATTCCGTGCTCTGCAAGGCCTTGCTAACAAAGTAGATGGGTATTTGGCTATGCTCTTCCTCTATGACCAGAACCACGTTGACTGCTTCCTCTCACACGGATAAATAGAGCTATAAGGTCTCATCGGGTTCCGGCTTGGACAGAACTGGGGGATTTTCCAGACATTGTTTTATCTTGACGAAGGCGGCTACACAACCCGAATTCCAGCCTCCCGGTGCCTCCATTTTTAGCAGACTGAATAGAGGAAGAGCCTTTTCAGCAGACCTTGGCAAGAACCTGGTCAACGCAGCCAGCCTTCCTGTCAGTTATTGGACTTCTTTCTTGTTCTTCGGGGCTTTCATTTCTAGCACGGCCTTGCATTTGTTCGGTTTTGCTTCGATACCTCGGTTTGTTAACATGAAACCTAAGAACTTTCCCGCGGGGACAAAAATGCACATTTGGTCGGGTTTAGACGAATTTGGTAAGTCCTTAGTTTGTTGAACGTTTGCTCAAAATCCCGAATATGATGAGCTGAGTCAATTGTCTTGACAATCATATCGTCAATGTAAACCTCGATATTATGACCGAGTTGGTCCGCAAAGACTCTGTTCATCATTCTTTGGTACGTGGCCCCGACGTTCTTTAATCCAAATGGCATGACGTTGTAGCAGTAGTTGGCCTTCTCTGTGATAAAAGTCGTCTTCTCTTGGTCCTCTGGGTATATTGCTATTTGGTTATATCCGGAGTATGCATCCATGAAAGACAGGATCTGGAATCCAGACGAGTCATCCACTAATTGATCGATGTTGGGCATTGGGTATGAATCTTTGGGACACACTATTCAAAGTTGTGTAATCTATGCATACCCTCCATTTTCTACTCGGATTTTTAACCATTACCACGTTGGACAGCCAAGTGGTATACTGAATCTTGCGGATAAAGCCATCTTCCAAGAGTTCTTGAACGTGTTCCTCTAGGGCTTTCCTCCTTCTGGGTTGAGTTTCCTCTTTTTCTGGGATACCAGCCTTGATCCCAAGTAAACTGCCAGCTTATGACAACAGAACTTTGGGTCGATCCCAGGTATCTCGGATGATTTCCAGGCGAAGACATCTTGATTCTTCCTCAAGAATTCCACCAACCCGATTCTGAGCTCTGGAGCGATGTGTTTGCCGATTTTCGTGATCTACGAAGGGTTTCCCAACACTAGATCCTCCAATTCACCCGCCGGCTCAGGCCATTGCTCTTCTTTTTCATCCCGTAGGTCTAACTCTACCGTATTCATTAACTGGTCTTGGCGTCCTGGCTTCCCCCAATTCGCACCCCTATCACCTTCACAGATTCGTGGCGGGGATGAAGAACCGCCCTCTCCTTCTTTGACTATTTCAAAATAGCACTGCCGAGATTCCTTCTAATCTCTGTTGATTGTGACCACGATGCTTTTTCTATTTATAATTTTTAGCTTTTGATGCTTGGTGTAAACCAGCATATCCCAGTTATGAATGGTCGGCCTTCCCAGTATTATGTTGTATGGGGAAGGGAAGTCGGCTACTATAAACCTCATGCGCTCTGATTTGAGCGCTTCCTTTATTCCCAAGGTAAACCTGAGATCGATGTACCCTTTGGGGGGTGAATGCTCTCTGTTAAACCCTATGAGGGTCGTTTTATAGGGCCTCAAATCTTCTTGATCCAGGTTCATCCTCTTGAAAGCATCCCAACTAAGGATGTCATCCGAGCTTCCGGTGTCTACGAAGATTCGCTTAACTCGGTAATGGACTAGGATTCTCGTCACAACCAAACCATCCTGATGCCCAGGGATAACGTCCTTGAGATCTTCCCTAGTGAAGCATAATGGCGGGGGTTCTGGTCTATTAAGATTCTCTTTGAACTTTGGTCGATCTCTCACTGACAGGACTTCCCTTAAATACTTTCTTCTTTGGCTTGCTGTGTCTCCGCCTCCACCCATTTCTCCGCTAATCACATTACAATCGAACTCGGCCTCTGGGAATTCGTCATGGTCACCGGCCGATTTCTTTCGTTTGTCCTCCTGCTTTTTCTGCTTTTGGACCGAGCTCCTACTGCGGCTTCCTCGCTTGCGCTTGTTGCTTCGTCCCTGGGACTCTATGACGTATTGTCGAAGCTTGCCATCTCGGAAAAATTTCTCGATGGCGTCTCGAAGCTCAAAGCACTTATCCGTAATATGCCCCCGTCCGTCATGAAATGCACAGTATTTTGACTGGTCTACTCCAGTCCTTCGATAAGATAACCGAGGTTGATCGACCTTTTTCATCTCGGCCAAAGCCACTTCCTTCCAGACTTGGGATCACAGAATGTTTAAGGGTGTGTACCTGTCATACCTAGTCTTTGCGTCAAACCTCCCCCCTCGGGGCCTATTATCCGAATTTCTACCGCGGGAGTCTTTTTTCCTACTCTTCGGGTGTTCTTTGCTTGTTGGGGGAGTGCATCTATCTCGGTCCCTTCTGGGAGCGTTTGCTATCCGCATCTGCTCCATCTCGAGATACTTCTTTGACCGAGTTATGAAGTCATTCATACTTTTGGCGGGTTCTTTGAAAAAAGACTGTGCCAATCTGGATTCCCCGTCCAAGCTGATGGCTAGAAGATGCACATGCACCTCCTCTTTTGATCCGCGTACTTGCAAGGCTGTATCTTTGGATCTATCGAAATAACTTTGGAGTGTCTCTCCTGGTCGCTGTTTAATCTTATCCAAAGTGTATTACAACTTTGGTTGCTTTTTACTAGTTGCAAAATTCAATTGGAATCTCTCTGCCAGGTCCTCAAATCACTGTATGGAATTTACTAGTAGGGCAAGGAACCATTTTACCGCAACTCCTGTCAACGTCGCCACAAAGATCCAGGTCACAACGAGCTCCCGAAGCCTTCTCACGAGCATGACCACCCTGAAGTTTTCAAGGTGGGATGTCGGGTCCTGAGTTCTGTCATACTTTGGTAGGTCTGCTAGATCGAAATCATCCGGGTAAGGAGAGTTCAAAATGTCCTCCGAGAAGGGACTATTATTGTGCTGTCCAATGTATTTTCTCCGATGCGATCCAGTCATACCATACAGAGGGTTATCACCTCGATCATGATCTCCTCCAGCCGGACTCTTATTTGCATTCCCTGGACTTTTGGTTCCGTTGTTTTGACCGAAACCTTCAGCGTCATCCTGGTTGTGTCCTGTCTCGTGTGTCCTCTTGGCATCATGAGAATTCCCATGTACTTTCTCTTTACCGCGACTTCCAGCATCCCGATCTTCCTTAGAGGCCAAGGACTCCATCTGCTTCAAGTGTTCTTCAAACACTTGCATCTGGAGGGCACTTCACTTCTCCATTGTCTCCATCCTTCTTAGCACGGAAGTCAAAGTATTTCGCAAGAGGAGAACGTCCAGGTTCTGAACTGAGAAGGCCTCTAGAATAGGGTGTTGTGGGACTTGTTGGGCATCTGGATGTGGAGGATCAGCCGTGGCTATTGGGGTTGAAGCCGTGTCTGATGTATCGTCCTCGAGTTGCCCATCGTGGACAACTGGAGGGACTGGGTCCTCAGGCTGCTGCTGATGTTGAGGGACCAAGTCCTCAGGCTGCTGCTGATGTTGGGTCGGCTGTTCCTGATTTGACTGCAATTGGCGAATTTGGCTGGTGCTTCTTGTACCAACCATCGTGGGTGTTGGGGATCGAAATTTACAGTCCCCACGGTCGGCGCCAATTTTTTTATGCGAACAGATGATGTCTAACCCAATGGACTAGTACGTTGCTATAGGATCGTTCAACTATCTCTCCTAAGTATCTAGGGTATAGATAACAATAAGGAAGCTTGATCACTGTACACGATTAGGCTTTCGCCAAAGGGGGTGGTGTGTGTGCACAGTGACGACAGTAATGTAAATAGTCGATAAATTATAATGTGTGTACCTTCATGGTGTAAATAGAGTGTACTTTAGGGTTAGGGCTTCTGGGCCCTACATGATCTGCATCCGAGAATCTAGGCTACCAACCAGGGGGTAGATCCCCTGGTTCGGATCCTCCTTGGTTTTAGCCTTCATTGTAGGTTGGTTGGGATCTTGGTGCAGATTGCCCTTCACTGGGCCAACTCATTAGTGGGCCTAATTATAGGTCCGTAACAATAATAAGAACGTATTTATTGAAGATATCTTTTAGTTGATTACGTAATCAGTCATAGAATCCATAAAACATTTTGAAATATAATCATTTAAAATAATTTAATGCACATAAGAAGATATTAGTAAATATTATTAATAATAAATCTCATTTGGTATATATTAAAGAATCTCATTACATCATAAATTATCTTTACGATTATCTAGGAGACCCATTCAAACAAAAATGAATTTTCAAATTTAAATTTCTACAAAGCCCTAGATTTTATAGCCGCCTCCTCCGTTCCATTATTTGAATGGTTGCCAATCTCAATAATCTCCTTCCATCCAACAATTTACTGCTACCACACTACCACAACAATATGTTCTATTCTCCAAATTCAAGAACAAGTATACTTGCCTAAGAGGTACACCAGATTTATTATGTCGAGGACAAGAGGCACAATGATTGGAATATGGTGGTTCACTTAAAGCCTCTAGACCTTTATGACATGGACGATGGTGATTGCATTGGCTACGAGAGTGAGCCATTCCACCCCGTTAATTTTGAAAACTTCTTCCCTGAAGGCGATGACAATTTACCTGTAGTTTGGTGCATTTTTATAAGTTTCACTTTATTATCACTTAATATATGCTTAAGTTTTGTATAAAGATATTAAACTCACCATTAACATTTTCTCCCCACATCTTTGTAGTGATAGAGATGAAGAATGATTAAACAAATTATACTTTTGTTCTTGTAAACATCTATATATATATTTTTTAAACACCAATAGATTTTTAGCAGTTTTTTAACCACTACAAAAAAAATGAGAAACCGCTACAAACACTATGACATAAACCACAACAAATAAAAACCGCTACAAAACCACCACATTAACCACTACAAGTGTCATACAAATCCCTATAAATACCCCCACCATACCTTATCTCACACACTACTTCATTTCTTCCCACCCCTTCTCTCTCATTTTCTCTCATCTGTAAACGTTTTCTGAAGAGGTGAAGTGCTGAGTAAGCTGATTAAATATGGTAATTTTTTTTTTATCTTTGATTTCAATATTTTTTCCCTCTTATAATGCTGATACTATTTTTTTCCTTATCCAGAACTTTAATGACATTTCTTCAACATTCGGTCCTTCTATCGTTATCAACATTCATTCCATAATCAAATATTATCAAGTAAACAACATAATAAGTCATTATTATCTACACATTCTTAGTATTATACCTATATAATATTAATTTATATTTATCTAACTTAAGTTAATCATTTTTAAATATTAACTATTACCATTTAAATTGTCACTTAAATAATAAAATATTGTAACAATAGACTCAAATTATGATTTTTTAAAAAAAATTACAATATTTTGTAGCGATTTTAGAACCGCTACAAATTTTAATTCAAATTCACCTCAAAATTTTGGTGCAATTTTTGAAATTTCATCCAATATTTATATCGGTTTTACAATTGCTTCAAACTTTTGCACTAATTTTTTAAAATTCGTGGATGTACTTAGTAACGGTTTTATAACTACTATAATTTTGGCGCCAATTTCTCAATTTTCCTTTCCTGCCACTCAAAAGTTTGCACTGTAATTTGTAGCGGTTAAAAAGCCACTACAAGATTTTTACATAGTCTGTCATCTCAATCTCATCTTGTAGTGGTGATATAAAATCGTTGCCATACTAGTAGCAGTTTCATTACTTTAGTCACGGTTTTTAAAAAACGTTATAAAACAGTTTGTAATAGTGTGTTTTGTAGCGGTTCTTTGAATTGCAGTGTAATATCCTGAATTTTGGGCCTAGAGACTTAAGAATAAGACAATACCAAGTAGACAATTAAGCCTAGTTCAAGAAGTGTGACAAGTGTCATGAAGGGAATTTCCCTTGATGCTTGTAGAGTGGATTTTCTGGAAGGCAGTCAGTTTGTGACATGCCTTTGATAAAGCAAATGGTATCCAATGGCTACGAATTTGTTTTTAAATCAAAGTAGACATGATAAAATTTAATTTGATAGGTAATATAGGTAAATAGGATTTGTATACTATGAGTTATGAATTTTTGAAGTTGACCCTTGAATCTGGAATGTTTTCTGGACCAGTATCCGATGATTGATGAATCTGAGATATATCATGTGTCTTTCACCATGTGAGGTATTTTTCCCTAAGAATAGACTTACTAATAGTCACATAGCCTTTAGAATGAATGCAATTGGACATTTGTACCATGAGATATGAATTTTCAAAGTTGGGTGAAAATTCATCTAGTTTGTGCGAAAATAAGTTTTGTAAAGGTAAAATGATGAAATTCGGCCAAGAGCTTGTAGGGCCCATGGACTTGGCCTTCAAGCAATTCTAGAACACTCTAAACTTCTCTCTCATACTCTTGATTTTTGGCCAAAAAGCCCAAGGGAAGTGATGAAGGAAAACTCCAAAAAGGCCTAACTAGATAATTGAGTTGTAACTAAGTGGCATGCTTGTAATTAAGTGGCTAGTTAGAGCCCAAATGTTTCCCTCTACCTTCAGCTGATTGAGAGGTAGGGGACTCAGGCTGAGGGTAAGTGGAGGAAGCAGAAGAGTGTTCATCAAACAAATCGCCAGCGATTCCGTAAGGTAAGATATTGACTGTGGAAGTTTGGGAAGGGGGACTAGGAAAGTTCTTGGTGTAGTAGTAAGGATAGGTATAGTGAAAGTGAGAATGGGAGATGAAGGGATAGGAGATGAAACGATAGGAGTAAGATGAAAGATGAAATATCACCAAGAGGGGGTGAATTACGTGATTTAAAAATTTCTCAAAATACTCTGAAACTTACTATCAAAAACAAAGTAAAACAGAGAGGGATAGAGGAAGATTGTGTTGGAAATTATGCCCTAGGGGCAAGTCATTGTACTTTAAACGTGAATGCCATTTGAAGTATTCTTCATTTAGTTATCATTTTCATTTGCATGTTTATAGTGATAACTGTATCCTTGGATATATCTTATTGATTATCCTAAATGTCCCTGGTCGGTCATCTACGCGGGAGCGAAGATGAAATAAGACCAGTATGACTTTGATGAGGTATGAAGATACGAATCAAAGTCATAGGAACTTATAAGAGTACAAGGTGCTGGACCGACCCACTATGAGAAAGCAGCATGGATTAAGTCATAAACTTTTCTCATGTATAACCGCGTCACAATGCCCTTTGACTGAAATCATCATGGATTCCTACATGATGAGTCGCTGATCTTTGACCTAGTCAAAAAGCCACCTTTGACCAGGTGATGATAAAGGCTTGGATCGGGATCGATGGTTTTCATGCAGAAGAATGTGAATGGTCAAGATGGAATTTGTCCCTCAAATTTGTAGAGAGATAATCTTGGGCCTCGAAGAGTAAGTCTGAGAAATGTATGGTCATACTATGATCGAAAGGAGTTTCCATTTCAACTGTTAGACTACTCAAGAATCGAGAAAGTAATGGTCAAGAACAGGAAGTTGACATTATCCATGCCTCATCCTTGACCAAGTAATCGCGTGACAAAAGGGACGTGACATGGTTGTTTGATAGGTTGTATCGTATCATCGATCCCCATATGAATTGGGTAGTCGCAATGTCTTGCTAGAGGCCGCTTGCGACTTGTGGGCTGATACAGTATTGGCCCACCGCCAATCTCATGTGGGCCTGCAGGGTTGCGCACAAGAATAGCCCAACACGAGTAAAAGTGTCCAGATTCATTGAATCTTATATATGTCTAAGACTTAATGAATACTGTATTTAATCTTGGATGGATATATATATATAGGGTTTATCGTTTGTCATGTCACTTGACATAAGATTATGTCAAGTCACCCCAAAACTACATCGTTTTGGGAGTTCATTAATTCCCCTAACCCCAAAACAACGTCATTTTGGGAGTTAGGGGAATTAATGAAGGGTATTTTAGTTTTTTTTTTGTTATTGTATTTATTACATGAATTTTACCAAAATACCCTTAATTAATTCCCCTAACTCCCAAAACGACGTCGTTTTAGGTTAGGGAATTAATGAACTCTCAAACGACGTAGTTTTAGGGCGACTTGACGAAACCTTATGTCAAGTGACATGACAAACGATAAACCCATATGTGTGTGTGTATATATATATACACATTTAAAATTCCAAAATAATAATGATATTATTTATAGATAATAATATTATTATATAGTATTTAATTTATTTGATAAATTAAATAACTATAATAAATTGAGATATATTATCTCAGATTTAATTTATAGAAATAAATGAAATCAGTAGGCTTTTAATTCGGATTAAATAAATAGATTAGATTAGATCTGTTGGAAAAAATTAATTAATGCTATTTTTATCTAAAATTCGAATTCAAGATTAATTGAGATTAATCTTGAATATTTTAATACGGCTCAGTTAGGGTTTTAGAAACTCTATAAAAGATAATGATCTAGTCGTATTAAAATAAGGAACTGCCGCGAAAAACCCTAGAGAGAAAAGACGCGAGACGCAAAGTAAGAAGGCGCTAGGACGCTGCCTACGTGTTGGAGAGTTGTTCAGTGTGGATACCTGTAGAGGAGTGGATTTGTAGAGTCGGCTCCTAGAGATTGATCGAGCAAGAAGGTGTTAGCCCACGTGTTTGAGAAAGGGTGCATACAAGCTCGTATAGGTACGGTTTCTCTAACAAACCTTGATTTAAACGCCATTGATAGATCCTCTCTATGGGATTCGTAAAATTTTAATGGATGAGAATCCTTCCGTTGCGTGTACGGATATCAACAGATTGAACACAAGAAGTTTATTCTAGTTCGGTCCAAATCCTTGACCTACGCCCGGTCCCCGACACTGGGATTTCATTATCTCAGAACTTGATTACACACTCTGTAACACTCAAGTAATTCTCTCACTAGAACTTACTCCCCCTTACAAGTTGTACTTTTTTTTTGGTACTTAAATAAACCCAATCTCACAAGTTCCACAACCTTGAGATTCTTACAAGAATGAATAAGTTTAAGACTCTCTAAAAGAGCAAATAGATAAACCCTAAGGATTATAAATATTCGATGATATTGCTTAAGTGAATGAAACAGTAAGTGCTAATGCTTCGAATTGAATGCACAGAGTTTCTGTAGTTGGAGAATTGAATGCTTCTAGCTTTTATAGTTGCTTGCAATAATGACCGTTGAAGACCTTTCAATGAGCCATTGTGAATATAGTTATTGGAGTAAAACATTACTCAGGCTCTTCAGTATTTGCCGTCATCCTCCGTTGACATTGCTTATTCCATTTGACCATTGAGATTTAGTAATGAGAGTAGAATGGAAATGGCCGAAAAGATTTATGTATGCTCAGAGGATTATTTTCCCTTTTCATGCTTCGTTTCTGCTAAGCATTAAATGCTATTCTGACACAGATTTGCTTTAATGAAATTTGGCGTTTAAACCATGTTAAAAACATCTGAAATTCTTTAGCAAATTGATTAAACATTGTTAGGAGAAGCAATAAATGATAATATGAAGTATCCAAATCAAGATTAAAAAAATAGGAATTACGAACACGGTGATATCATTTTTTTTCAAAAGACTGACTCAAGTCATATCCATTTGAGTTGAGTTGCCTAACTCAAGTCATACACATTTAACTCGAGTCCACATTTTCAAAAGCAATAGAAAGCGTCTCTGTCAGTCAATGACCCAAGTTATCCAAGACGTAATTCAAGTCACATCAGTTTTCTAAAATAATGACTATCGGGTTGAACTTCAAAATGATTTTGATCAGGCTGTGACTCAAGTCATTAAATGACTTGACTTAAGTCATTTTGACCGTTGAAAAAACATTTGAAAAAGCTAAGTTTGAAGTACATTCCATTAACTTGAGTCACACATGCTTGACTCGAGTCAAAAACCTTTCAAAAATTGGTTTGGCAAAACTGTAACTCGATTCAAAAGTGATTAACTCAAGTTACTTAGTTCAAAAATACCTTTGGCTTTGACATAGAGAGGTATGACTCGAGTCATCACTGCACAGAGGATTTTTACTGTTATTGAACCAAGTTATCTTATGTTTTAAAAACTTTGGCTTGAATCAACAACAATCTTTTGAATTTACAATTGTTAGTTATCATCGAAACACATAGAGAACTAACATTCTCCCCCTTTTTGATGATGACAAACACTTGTAAATCAAAGAGAAAATAATTTTATGTAGAAGAGCAGTGAAGTAAGAAACGGTATGCAAAAACTCATATTGCTCATTCATTCCAAAATGTGTATCAAGTACATAGCAAAGTAAATGAGATACATAGGTCAAGATTAAAGCTAACATGAGAATGCAACAAAAGTTTAAAATCTACAAATTCGAATATGCTGCTGAAACTCATCATTTCTTCAAAAGATCTTCAGTCTTCACTTTTCTCTTTCTCTCCCCCTTTATCATCAGGCAAAATGGAAGAATCAGAGGCCAGAGAAGCACGCAAAACCTGAAGAATAGATAAGGGAGAATAAATGGTGAGAGAGAGAGATGGAGGGGCAGAAGGAGAAGTCACTGGTAAGGGTGAGTGAGGTCTGGGTGAAGATGAATGAGAGCTGGATGAAATCTCATCAAACAGTTCTTTGGTGGAGATAGAGGAATCAGATAGAGCAATGGTAGAAGAGATAGATGAAGGGACAATGACAGTGGCTGGAGTGGAAGCTGAGATAGGAATGGTAGGAGGTGCAATGTCTATCTGTGGAGTGGTGAATGACGGTGTAGGTAAGATCGGTGTCATGAACCTCTATCTAACTGAAGTAATAACTTTAACCTCAATGAGGTTACCATCTCTATCTAACACATTAGCCATGGTCATATTAAAATAAAAATGTTTCACAAGAGAAGGGCTATAGGGAATATTTATGGCAAGCAAATGCTTAAATTGCTCTAGCTAAGGAGATAGGTCAAGATTGCACTCCTCCTTAAGCTTAGCCATGTCCACATACGTGGGAAAAAACCACGTGAAGCATATTTTTCTTTATACTCTTTTAACGGGACTCGGTAAGAGGGGTTGGATTGCAGATAAGATCATAAGTAGGTTTTGACAGATTAGGGAGTTTAAAAGATGGTTTGGGAGGTCTAGAACCAGATACCTTCAAGCTAGAGGGTCCTTGACTAGAATGAGAAGTAGAACCTCAAAAGGTAGAGGCTGAGACAAATTTCTTCTTCTTATGTGGAGCTATGCCAGGTTGTTTATCTTTGCGCTTAGCAACCTCTAGATTAACTTCCTTCTTGATTGGAACCTTGATGGCTCCTGAACCTTCAACTTTCCGGGCTTCTTGGAAGGGGTCTTAGAAGGATCCTTAGACAGAAGCTTCTTTGAAGGCTTTCTCTGTCTTTTAGGTCTCAAAGAAGCTGGGGGAGATGCAGATATTGTTGCCTCATATTTTGAGGATGATTCCTTAGGAATAGTGGGGTTTTTCGCACCCATCATAAGAGATTGAAGGTAGGAAAGAAGAGAGTTTTAGAGAGAAACACCGAGAGACTCGAGTTAGGGTTTGAGAGAAGACAAAAATGAAGAGCAACAGGCACGATGACATATATATATGCTATGCATGACTCGAGTCAATTAATGAATGACTCGAGTCCGATATGAAAGAACACTGACCTGAAAGCATATTAATTTACCTGTTACTCGAGTTGAGGTTTGCTTAACTTGAGTCAAATAGTTGTTTTACGTTTAGTTGTTCTCTATCTTCACATGACTCGAGTTGATCACAAGCCTCAACTGTTCCTTTAGCTCCCTGACCAAGCTTGACTTGAGTTACTCCGTCATGACTCGAGTTAAACCATGCTCCAAAAACTTGGTTGCTCTCTGTTTAATCTAGACTCGAGTTGACTTGTCCTGCACTTGAGTTACCACAGTTTTTCACAAGACAAGTTAGTGAGAAGAAAACAATTGACTTGAGTTATTCATTAAATGACTCGAGTTACATAATAAATCAACATTTATCAAAGTGAGATGCCCAATATGACTCGAGTTAGCCAAGGTTGACTCAAGTTAGGCAATTGAAATTCACTTGATTTTCAGAGTTTAAAATAGCATGACTCGAGTTAACCAATGACTGACTTGAGTCATTCTTGCTCTATTAGCTTCTGACGTAGTTTTACAAAGTCCTGCAAAACAAAGTCTAGGAACTTTGAAGCTTAAGTTAGTGAATATTTATCATCATAAACACATAACTAACATTGAGTAAAGATAACTTACAGCTCATTGGGATTTACCATTCCCAATTCTCTTCTGATGAACATAAACTACTCTTTGATCAAAGGTTTTGTGAAGATATTAACAAGTTGAAGATGAGTTGGGACGAACATGACATTGACATCATTCTTTTGAACATAGTCTCTTATAAAGTGATGTCTAACATTAATATGTTTGGTCCGAGTATGTTGTACTAGATTCTTTGCAAAACTTATTGTGTTTGTGTTATCACACATAATTGGGATTTCTTTGAGGTGATCCCTAAATACTGAAGTTGTTGCTTGAGCCACAGAACTTGAAGCAACAATATATTCAGCTTCAGCTTGATGATATTGAGACGGTTGTTTGCTCCTTGCTGAACCAGGAGACAAGTGAGCCACCAAGAAATTGACATTGGCCACTTGTACTCTTTTTATCCGTCTTGTATTCAGCTTGATTTGAGTCTGAATATGCCACAAGATGTTCGGTTGACCTTTAGGAAACCACAATCCCAACTCCTTTGTATCGGCAAGATATCTGAATATTCTCTTCACATGTTCAACATGAGTCTCCTTAGGAGTGGATTGAAATCTAGCACACATTCCTACACTAAATTGAATATCAGGCCGGCTTGCTGTCAGGTGGAGCCATGAACCAATCATTCCTTTATATCTTGTGATGTTGAATTCTTTTCCTTTCTCATTAGCATCCAAATAGGCAGTTGAGCTCATCAGAGTATCAGCTCCATTGCATTCATTCAGACCATACTTCTTCAACAAATCTCTTAGATACTTGATCTGACAAATGAAGATACCATTCTTGCGTTGCTTGATTTGTAGACCAAGGAAGTAGTTGAGTTCACCGATCATGGACATCTCAAACTCTCCTTACATTGTCTTATAAAATTCCTCACACATAGCATTGTTGTAGCACCAAAAATGATATCATCAACATAAATTTGAACAATTAAGATTTCATTAAGCTTATTACTCTTAATGAAGAGAGTTGTGTCAGCTTTGCCTCTAATAAAACCTTGATCAAGAAGGAACTTGCTTTATCGCTCATACCAAGCTCTTGGGTTTCTGCATTAATTGTTGACATAATCAGTTTTGGGTTTCTGCATTAATTGTTTAAACTGCAAGCTTTTGGGATTCATTCATTGTAATGTACTACTTCCATAGAAGCAATGAATATGTGACGCATTGAAGGAGGATAAAAAAATAAGTATATGGAAGGATGTTGTTTGCTTCCGTCCCAATTGTTTTGAACTTTAATTAAAGTGATGTTTCTTTATATCCAAAAAAAAAGTGACGTTCCTAATCATTATCCCAAGTCAAAAACAAACAAATATAGTCTTGGAACATTGTCATTATCGAAGCTTTTGTTTTCAAAATCAAAATAAAAGAATACATGCATAATTTATTAAGATAATAAAAAAGGTCATGCATGCTCCTGATTTAATTTTCCCAACAAGAAAAATTTGTGTGAGTGTGTGTGGTAGGGTCTACTTCTCTGCATTTAGGTTTCTGCATTCATTGTAATTTATAGATTCAAGGATCCTATTGATCACATAACATTTTTTTATTACTTCTTTGTCTCCATATGCATAATTGCTGCATAAGTTTTGATATGGGTTTTGATAATAATCATTATCCAATGATAATAATAATAGTTCCTAATGATTCCTAATATCTAGAATGATACATACTGCCGTAACCATTAGCTTTAGTTTAACAATTAATTAGCATTGATCATAACCCCACACAAAGATGACCATTAGCTTTACTTTAACAATTAACTCTCATTTAGACTTGCAATATTGTCGTTTAAGATTATACCCGTAGGAGTATAATCTCTTTCTAGGTGTATATGAATTCTACACATGTTGTGTGAAATCTGCATATACAATTCTCCTTCTCTTCTTTACAGCATATTTATTATATATGTCATTAACTGTCATGGTGTTTGGTAAATGTCATTCTTGAACTTGTAATTACCATTGTAAAATTCGTGAAAATCATTACAGACTTTGTGAAAACCATTAATATTGGAGGAAGTAGTAATTATATTCCTTGTAATTACAATTACTATATTTTTCACTTATGAAATATGATATATATATATATATATATATATATATATATGGTGTAACATTGCGATGAAACATTCATTGTTTGTTGCAGGTTGGAATGCAAGATGATAGCAAATATGGCGGCAACACCTTCTTCAAAGTCACTAATTTGTTTTTTCCATGTTTGGGGGGGGGGGGAGTTCGTAGCCAATGGTGAAGGTGAAGTTAAATATAATGGTGGGAGTGTGAGCGTAAATCGATAAAGGAGGGGATGAAAGTTGAAGAATTGAGGGTAATGATAGGACAATGATTTGGTTTAGATGGTAATGGGTGTGACATTAAATACACTTTAAGATGTGATGAAAAGATTTTAGTAGACATGATTGATGATTATGAAATGGAAAATCTGTTTAATTGGAATGAAAGAAGTGCACATGTGTATAGGATGTAAAGGTATTAATATTGCAGCAAGGGAAATGGATGATCAAGAAAGGTATGTCATAGTTAGTTTAGTTAGAGAGGTAATAATGTCATATAGGGTTGTTGGTAATATCTTGATAAAACTTGTCATTATTTATGCAAGGTTCATCAATTCGAGGGTCTTATAGAGAAAATGGCTTACATTGAGGAGCTGATGTCATACGGAGTGAGTGATGATTATGCAAACAATGAGTGCAGTGGAAGACCTCTTTTGAGCCTTCTGTGTGCAAGTTAGAGCACACCAACACTAATGCCAGAGATAAACTCTAAGAAGTGGAAGGACTTGTTCATAGGAGCGAATCAAACATTTGCAAATTCGGATGAGTTCAAGAAGGTATTGCACAAGTTCAGTATTGCCCACAAATTTGAGTACACATATGTGAAGAATTCAAGGGACTGTGTGTATGTTAAATGTAAAGTTGAAGATTGTCCATGGAGGATAACTGCAAGAGCAATTGGGAAGAACAATCATTTCTTACATGTGACAAGATACAAGATACACCGAAGACCATGATCATACAGCACAAGACAATCTTGAGGTGACACATGCTTGAAGTGCTGCCTTGACAAGTACAATTATTATTGAAGAGGTTAGAAATCACACAAACAAGCGTCCGTGATATAAGGAAGAGTTTGGCAAGAGAGTACGGTGTGCACTTGACACATAAGAAAGCATATCGAGCAAAGGACAAGGCCATGGAGGAAATTCACGGTAAACCTGAACAGACATACGTGTTAATACCATGGATATGTGATAGGTTGAAGGAAACGATGATAAGATTGTGCTGAATGGGTCGCTAGTGGGAGCAACATATTTGAGCGTGTATTTATAGCGTATGGTTGTTGTATAGAGGGGTTCATTGCCAGTGCCAGACCTGTTTTGTACATTGATGGAAGCCACTTAAGTGGACCATATAAGGGGGCTCTGTTGTCAAGTTTTTCCTTCGATGCAGACAATGAGTTGTCGTTTGCCATTGCTATTGTCCATGGAGAGACAATTCAAGACTGGACATGGTTCCTTGAAATGGTGAATAGGACACTAGGAGGATTACAGATTACAATTGTGTCCAACCGACACAAAGTAATAATCGTTGTTGTTCAAGGAGTTTTTGGGTCTGAGAGACATGCATATTGCTATAGGCACATTAAGGAGAACTTTAGCGCCCAAATGATTAAATTGAATAGAGGAAAGAGGATGATATGGGGCAACGAAGGAAAACTGCAATTACTTCATGCAATTGCATATGCGAGACTTGATTATGACTTGAATCTACGATGGAACAAATGAGGCTTTTCAATCAACAAGCA
>JAMWYP010000041.1:3034280-3169158 GCA_025563575.1 Acacia pycnantha | reverse complement strand
ATTAGAAAATTTTTGAAAACTTCAGAACTTTTGAAAAAAAATTTCGTAACTTACTGTAGTTTGAATGACAGAAATAGTTCATAAAGCAATAGTCAGTCATTCAAACATATATGCTGGAAATGTAAGAGTTTAGGGAAGAGAATCTGCAAACTATGATTTATCCTGGTTCGGCCCAATCCTTGACCTACGTCCAGCCCCCAAACTCCACTTGAGATTTTCAATCCACTATCTCCTTGTTTAACCGGGCACAAGAGAAAAGCCTTTACAACCTGATTACATGACTCTGTACTCGAAGTAACCCTGTCACTAGGATTCACTCCCCCTTACAAGCTGTAATCAAAACACTGGGTTTCCCACTCAAGATCACCCAATCATGAGTAACTCTCGGATAGAATGTTTACAGATAAATCTTCTCTTTCAGAAGTGAATAAATAAACACTGAAGTATAAATCAATCATCTCACTCTTTACGGTAAGCTATGTAGTAATTGAGAACAGAGAGTATATGAATTGAGCGTTGGATTCATAACGTTGGCATTTCGACAGTGTAAGCTCTTATCTTTTTGTCTATTTTGAATCCTTCTCCTTTTATAATTAATGGAGAGCATTCAACCGTTGAGCAATTCTTCCCGTTCAGGATACGATCATTGAATGTGCGTTGGAGGTAGCCGTTAGACACTTCGAACTTCTGTTAGGCACAGATGATTTCCGTTTAGCATATTCGACCGTTGTGTCATTTAATGCTTTGCCATCGATTGTACTTGTGCAGAGATTGACTGAGAAAGATAGCTAGAGTAAGAATGTCTAAAAGGGATGTTCTTGTCTGTCACAACTTTTATTCTGAATGTTGGCTCTGTTTTTCTGAGTTGCATTTAATGTGTCTGCCACGTTGTATTGCTTTTCGCTTAAATTCAAATATAACAATGTTAACCAACTGAAACTCAATCAAAGAAATGATTATTCATGATATAAATGAGTTTAAAGATGATTAATAAACAATGGACAGTAACCCATGAATTTCCAGAAGGTTTTAAAGCTGCGTAAATTCATCATATATTTTCCAGAAAAGAATTCTCGAGAATTGATCTTTCATTCTCGAGAATCAAGTTCAAGACATAGAGTTAAGAAGGAAAACCTTTAAGAGTTCTCGAGAATTGATCATGACATTCTCGAGAATCCTATGTCCAGAGAACTACCGTAAAGATTTATGATGCCCATTCTCGAGAATTAAATTATCATTCTCGAGAATCATACGTTAATGGTTTTTCGTAGATAGAAGACATTTTCGAGAGTTGACATTGTATTCTCGAGAATCACTTCCATTCTCGAGAATCAAATTGTTATTCTCAAGAATCACATGACAGGAAGCATTTTAATCATTATTCATTCACCGAGCATTCTTGAGAATTAATATTATATTCTCGAGAATCACTTCCATTCTTGAGAATCAAATTGTCATTCTTGAGAATCACATGACAGGAAGCAATTTTACATTTACTGAGCATTCTCGAGAATCATAAGTCATTCTCAAGAATCAGTGTTTCGTGAGAAGTGAGAGATGATTTGTCTAAAGGAATTCTTGAGAATCAGTTGTCATTCTCGGGAATCAGACGTTGATAAAATTTCCGTAGATTGCCATTCTCGAGAATCTATTAGGCATTCTCGAGAATCATGTAATAAGGAAATATTTTGATCATTATGTTCAATCACTTAGCATTTTTGAGAATCATAAATGAGTTCTCGAGAATTGCTTTTATTCTCGAGAAACAGATTGGTATACTCGAGAATCTTGTTCTTGGAAACAATTAATCATTTATTTAGCATTCTCGAGTACTTCTTGTCAGTGCTCGAGCATTACAGCCATTCTCGAGAATTGATTGCTCATTCTCGAGAGTGATGATATATATGGACTTGATATTGTGGCACACTATCCTTACTCGAGAATCACTTGTGGGTACTCGAGCATTGGTTCAATTCTCGAGAATTCAATCTCACTCTCGAGAATCAGAACAATAAAGTCATTTGATTTTGCCATGATATACTCGAGAATCTTAAGGTTATTCTCGAGAGTCCTAAGATCATTCTTGAGAATCAGAAGGTGTATTCTCGAGAGTGTTTGCTTCTGGTTTACAAATTTAGTCACTTATGCTTTCTGCTTTAAAACCTTTAAATCTTTTAAACCTTTTGTTATCATCAAAACACTTGGGATCTAACAATAATTATTCTTATAATTAAAACATGAAGGTATCAGAGCCAAACGAATTAGCTGATAATAATAGCATACATAGAATAACGGTGAGTAAGAAGCATCTCTTACATCATGAGTGAAACCATATCCTCTACCTCTAATCCTTCTTCTTCTCTCATATCTCCCTTTGTTCCCATAACTCTTTCTCCTTTCATGAAAAGAACCTTGTCCAACAAAATTGAAAATCTCATAGAGATTACTCATCACCTTGATCTTCCAAGTGGAAACACAGAATTACCCCTTCTCAATCCATACAGTCATTATCACCGAACCAACACTTTCACCAGTTCTATCATATCTCTGATTAGAACTAGAAGACCTGATGTTAAAGAAGTCGTTCAGTCCACCATACTAGAACAATGTATGTTGAATATAATTAGTTTTGATGATGTCTTATATATATGCCATTATTAAGAGCAAAAAGATTGTGTAATATATTTATCTCCTACATCGACTAACTATTATGTATTTAATGTAGATTAGTCCAAGTTAAAGTATTTTGGAATTAATCAAGAAGAGGAGATATTGAAGAATTAAATTATGAAAATGATCAAGAGAAGAAGAAGAGGAGAGAAGAAAGAAAGAATTAAATTATAGAGAATGATGAAGAGAAAAGAAGAGCAGAAAGAAGAATTAAATTGTGGAGAATGATCAAGAGAAGAGGAAAGAAAGAATAACTTGCTAAATGGAATGATAAAATCATTATACAAGTTTTAGATTGATTCTAGAAGTCTCCATGATGATATGGAAGTTGAAATGACTCAATTCGGGGTTAAAATAAGCTACAATTGCATTCCTGAAGTCATGTTCGAGCACACCAAAGTCATGCTCGAGCAAGGTACACTTCCAGCCCATTTTCTAGCCAAAATCCGTTCTTGCTCGAGCATAAGCAAACCTGGTGCTCGAGCAACAATGAATTTCAACTACTCTGTTCAGCTCTGTTTCAGGCGACCTCTGGTAATTCGATGATATCTCTCAAACTAGAGATCGGATTGAGGTGAAACCAATTTTTTTTGGAAACTAGACTTCCAAATGGTCCTAGTCGCATAAGATTCAAGTCCAAAGGAGGTCAGATTAGAGAGATATGAATTGTTGAAGATGACAGTGACATCACCGTCACAGTGCAGATCAAGCTTCGGTAATTTGATTATATCTCACACATTACAAATCCAATGTAGCTGAAATCGGTGGCATATGAAAGTAGACTCAAAGGGATTTCCATCAAGAGTTGAACCAACCAAAACGAATTTCAGACCAGGGAGATATGACCCTCGAAAGTGGACGGTCAGTTCAGAATGTTGCAAAAACGTTGGTCAAAAACACCTCCAGTCATCTGATGATAATGGACGAAATACAATGAGTTTGGAGCTGATTCTTCTTGCATTAGAAAGAAGACTTGACGAGCTTTGTATTGGAGAGTATTATACTTATTCGCATATGATCAGAAGCCTCAAAGACAGAAGCTTACTCGAGTAGAACATTTGGCATGCCCGAGCATCATCGAGCCAAAAGCAAGAATTTTCAAATTAAAGAGTCATGTCCGAGCAGAGTAAAAGGCATGCTCGAGCACCGTGCTCGAGCAGAGGTAAAATCATGCTCGAGCAGAGGTAAAATCATGCTCGAGCAGCATTGCTGAAGCACTCATTCTCGCCTCTTCCTGAGGCTTGCTCGAGCAAGCATAATGGCATGCTCGAGCATCAGCGAGAAATTCCTTTTTCTTTTGAGGCTTGCCCGAGCAACGAAAAACAACTTGCTCGAGCAAAGTCGTTACGAACAGAATCACGATGCACTATCTCTGATTGATTTCTTTCTAACTATTATTGGATCACCATTATTACTGATCATATTCAAACTGATTAATTTCTAATTTTAATCATTCTACTTAAGTGAGTTTCAGGAATCAACCACTGATTGACGAAACGGAAAATCAGAGCATTTACTCTCACGCGTCAACAGAGGAAAATTCAAGAAGATGAAGTCCTTCGTTTTGGAAACAATTGATATAGCCATTACTCAGAGTGATTCCCTGTACAAATAAAGGGAAGACACTAAATGACATAACGATCATATGCTAAAAGGGAAGAATTGTTCAAATGGTCGAATACTCTTCATCAACTATAAAAGCAGAAGCATTCAAGATAGAAGATGTCAGAGACACGAGCTTACATCTTCAAAATGCCAATACTTTGATATACACATACACCTACTCTCTGATTATCTCAATGATCATATAGTTTATATCAGAGAGTGAGATTATTTGTAATGAGCTTTAGTGTTTATCTTTATCACTTCTGAGAGAGAAGATTATATGTAATCATTCATTACTAAGGTTGTATCCTTACAGTGAGTAAGGGGGAGTATCTCGTAAGAGATTTGTAGAAGGCTGTACAAGTGCCCGGCTAAACTTGTGGGTTTGTAAAGGCTTCTCTTGTGCCTGGATTAAACAAGAGGATAGTGGATTGAAATCTCAAGTGGAGCTTGGGGACTGGACGTAGGTCAAGGATTGGGCCGAACCAGGATAAATCATAGTTTGCATATTCTCTTCCCCAAACTCTTATATTTCCTGCATATATGTTTGAATGAATGTTTATCGTTTTATACATCTTTACTATCATACAAACTAATTTCAGTAAGTTTTTGAAAAGATTTTCAAAGTTGTCTAAAGTTTTATCAAATACCCAATTCACCCCCCTCTTGGGTGATAGCCAGGTCTAACAGTGTACTCTCCTGGCAACTCCTCAAGAGCAATATTCTACTATTGAGATCTCACCAGATCTCATTGATCAATGGAAATCCCAGGGTTATACCCATCTTCATTTTGGTGCTATTCGACTAGTCCTTACACTTCATGGCAGAAAAGGAATCCCTGTCACAGCTAAAGTGGCTCTCCTAGATTCTACCTATAAGAAGTATTCTGATACTCTTATTGGTGCTCTCCTTACCACTCTTAGCAACGGCAGTGTTATTCTCACCATCCAGCTAGACTACAATGTTAGTCTTTTTGACAAAACCCTCCCTGGATGCCTTAAGGTCTAGATCTAGATCACATGAGTAGAAAGAGATTCACAAGCCATCATGGCTACTTTCCATCACCAGATTGTATATCGCTTACAGAATCATGCTCTTGACCTTTCTCTTCCAAACTCTACAACTGATGCTCTGATCGCTATTTCAAACAGAGCAGATGATACATCATCATCTAGATCCCTCGTCAGATTCCAAAAGAAGAACTTGCTCAGATCATGCCCATGGAATGGATAAGCAACTATGAAAAACTTTTTCATAGTATCCAGACAGATGTCCATATCACTACTCCACCGACTACCCAGGATCTTGGAAATGGTGTCACTAAAAACATTTTCTCAAGACCTAGTGTTTCTGGTCCTCGACCCTCTGATAGGATTTTGATGCTTACACCTGCTTACTCACCTTCCAGGAAAAGTCCACCTATTGCTTGGGTTAATCAGGATGCCAAGCCATGTTATGTTTCTCATGTTAATGGTCATTTCCTATGGGATGTCCTAGGATCTGGTATGTGTGATCCTAACTGTGAATGTAATACTCCAGAATGGTGGGAAGATTGTTCTGATGATGAACAGGGACTTTTATGCCTGCAAATATGCTTTTGAAAAGGTAAAGAAAAATAAGTCCTCCCAAAGATCTTCTTTCAAATCTCAGAAATCCAAGAAGTTTGATGATGATGATGATTATAGCTCTTCACAGCCAGTTTCTTCCCGGCGTTCTACACGTCGTTGGCGGCCTCCTCCTCCTCCAAAGAAATCCTCAAAAGAAATGTCTCTTGTTGAATTAATGATGGAAACAGGTCACCATGATCTTGTGCAAAAATACTTTCCAGATGCTATTCCTAGCACTCCACTTGAACCTTATACTCAATCTCAAACTGCTCTTCCTCAACCTATTCCCTGCATAGCCATTCTTACCTCTTATGACCAGGATTTTCCTCCCCTTGAGAGGAAATATGATCAAAACACTAGGGTATCGTCTAAACCCTATGTAATTCCAAGCACTGTTGATGCCCAAGGCAATTACCAAGCTACACAAGCTGAAGAAGTTCTGAATTGGCAGACCCAAAATGTTGTTTGCCAAAATACAATTTTGAAAAGGATTGATTCAAAGATTGACTCTTTGACTACCAAGACTGATGGATTGACTTACTATATTGATCAGTTATCTGAAGAAGTCAAAAATCTATATCTTCATCAGAGGCAACAAGCCAATAAACTGGATGCAGAACTGAAAGATTTTATCGAAAGAGGATTGATAGGGCAAAACTTTATAGCCTATAAACTCTGCAAGTGCACGGGCCGTATCAAGTAATAAAGAGTAAGTAAAGTATCGTTCCCACGATGACTTAGTACCCACAACTTCAGTTAAGCATTAATTTCACAATTTCATTTAAGTTGAGCAAATCATATTGAATTTAATTAAAGAAATTAAAACTAAAATTAAAATAAACAAACTACCACACTAATCGAACTAGCAACCTAGAGTCACTAATCCCTTATTTGTTTATTAGATTTTATACCTACTAAATTAATTTTGGCTTAACTTAATCAGCTAACATAGAGTAATAATGTCTATAAATGTCTTCCGGTTCATTTATATACCTACCTTAATTAATTATGTAATGCCTTACACAACTAAATAAGATGCGTTGTTTTAAATCGGGCTCACTCTAATTTGATTATGCGGAGCTTCTAGGTATATGCCTATCCTAGACGCAAATTAGATTAAAACCTAATTCCACATTATTTAATCCTAAGGTCAATTTAAGATCCTCTCTTCCAAATTCAACCCTAAATCCCCAGAGCATGCTTAATAATGGCCAATTACTAAGCAATAACAATAAAAAAAAGAATAAATAAACTGAATAAAATTAATCAAAACTAATAGTGGGAATAATCTCTAGAACCCAAACAAGTTCATAGCTTCTCTAGGTTGAAAAGAAAATTAGCCACACATGGCTAAAACCAAATCCATAACAAAAAGATAAGACTTCAGGTTTAAAGAATAGAAAGAGCTAGGAAAGAAAGCTTCTCCGTCGCCTCCACAATCCTCTCGTCCTTCCGTGGAGATGATGCAGATAACCAAAATACCACTGCTCTTCTTGCTCCATCCTATGCGTCGTCAATATGCGCTGCTTCTCTCCTCTCGAATTGTTATTCGGCGTTCTCCGTGTTTTTGCTTTTCCTCAATATATGTTCGGCGTTAATCCTCCCTGGTATATATATAGCGTTGCATCAGGTACGTCTTTGTCCATTCTAATATAATATAATATTATATTATACTATAATATAATATAATAATATATTATATTATATCTTTTCAATTTAATTGGTTGCATCCCTTAGATCACATAATATCTCATGCACAATAAAATAGGATATCAATAGATTTTCTGTTATAATATTCTTTTATCCTATATTTAATTAAAAGTTTGATAAATATATGAAAGATAATTAAATAGGTATAAAATATTAATAAATTCAATCCAATATATCTCAGAATCTATACTTATTTAATTATAAAATATACACTTATCAAGGATATATGGGATCACAGTTCAAGTGAAAAGAAATAGAACTACAGGCAATTCAGCAGGATTTGAAGAGAATTGAGCTAGACATGGCCAAGAAAAAGTCCTACGCCATATATGAGCCCTATCCCTCATTTTCAACCATCCCGCCTCCCTTATTTCCCTCTTCCCCTACATCCTATCCAGAAGAAGCAGACTAGTAAGCAATTTAAGTTCAACTATCCATTGTTTGCTCAGCTGTCACCACCAAAATTACCTCCACAAACTAAACCTCAGCTAAGGACCCAGTTTGTCTATCCTAGACAAAGGCCTCCTAACTTTACTCCTTTTCAAACCTTTGATCTAGGTTCCCATTCAGGATCAAAAGGAATCTATATAAGTGAACCTACCCCTCATACCTCTACCTCCAAATCTGTTGGGATCCGTACACGTAACGGAAGGAATCTCATCCATTTAAAATTTTGTGAATCCCAAAAAGGATCTGTCAACGGCTTTTAAATCAAGGTTCGTTAGGAAAAACCGTACCTATGTGAACTCGTGAGCGACCTTTGCAAACATGTGGGCTAACACCTTCTTGTTCGACCTTTGCAAACACGTGGGCTAACACCTTCTTGTTCGATCAATCTCTAGGAGCCGACTCTACGTATCCACTCCCTCTACTGGTATCCACACCGAATAGCTCTCCAACACGTACGGCAGCATGCTAACACCTTCTTACTATGTGTCTCTCATTTTTCTCTCTAAGATTTCTTTCGAGACTTGTTAGTTTGTGCTTATAATACGACTTAGATCAATATCTATTTATAAAGTTTCTAAAACCCTAATTGGGCCGTATTAAAATATTCAAGACTAATATCAATTAGTCCTTGAATTTCGAATTTGGATTAAATATAGTAATTAAATCCGTCCAACAGATCTAATCTAATCTATTTAATTAATCCACATTAAAAGCCTCATTGATTTAATTTATTTCTATAAATCAAATCTGAGATATGATATCCATATATTTAATTAAATCTGAGATACTATATCTCAACTCAATTAAATATGAGATACTACATCTTTATTCGAAAATTAAATCTGAGATACAATATCTCTATTTGTTTTAAATATTTAATTTATCAAATAAATTAAATACAAAACAAATATTATATATAATAATATCATTATTAAATAATAATATTATGTTTTAATTTCGAAATTATACACACACACACACATATACATACATACATCCTAGATTAAATGTTGTATTCATTAGATCTTAGATATATCTAAGATTCAATGAATTTGGACACTCTTGCTCGTGTTGGGCTATTCTTGTGTGCAACCCTGCAGGCGCCCTTGAGATTGGCAGTGGAACAATATTGTACCAGCCCTCAAGTCGCAAGCGGCCTCTAGCAAGACATCGCGACTACCCAATTCATATGAGGATCGATGATACAATACAACCTATCATACAACCATGTCACGTCCCTTTTGTCACACGATAACTTGGTCAAGGATGAGGCATGGGTAATGTCAACTTCCTGTTCTTGACCATTACTTTCTTGATTCTTGAGTAGCCTAACAATTGAAATGGAAACTCCTTTCCATTGTAGTATGGCCATACGTACATTTCTCAGACTCACTCATCGAGGGACCCAGTATTATCTCTCTACAAATGTAGGGACAAATTCCATCTTGACCATTCACATTCCTCTGCATGAAAACCACTAATCCTAATCCAAGCCTTTATCATCACCCGGTCAAAGGTGACTTTTGACTAGGTCAAAGATCAGCGACTCTCATGTAGGAATCTATGATGATCTCAGGTCAAAGGGCGTTGTGACGAGGTTATACATGAGATAAGCTTATGACTAAATCCATGCAATTTTCTCATAGTGGGTCGATCCAGCACCTTGTACTCTTACAAGTTCCTATGACTTTGATTCGTATCATCATACTCATCAAAGTCATACCGGTCTTGTTTCATCTTTGCTCCCGCATAGATGACCGACCAGGGACATTTAGGACAATCTATATGATATTTCCAAGGATACAGTTATCATAACAAACATACAAATAATATGATAACAAAAAGGAGAAATACTTTAAATATTGATGACGTTTAAAGTACAATGACTTGAGCAAAAAAAAAGTACAATGACTTGCCCCTAGGGCATAATTTCTAACAGAATCATCATCGCCTGAGAAGCTGAAACAAGCTACTGCTCCTCAAAACCCACAACCACCATCTTATTCTACTGTCACTTCCACAACATCTTCAGCACAAACCTCTCAAACCATTACTCCACCACACACCTCTTCCATAGGAATCCTCCAAAATTCCAATCCCTTCACCCCTTTACAGGACTCATCTAACACAGAGGAATCTCAGTTAGAGAACTTTTCACAAGATTATTTTGATGCTAGCTTTGAAGCTGAGATTGCTGATATCTTAAGAATTGCTATGGTCAAACCAGGAGAGGATGAAAAATTTGCTGAATCACATGTTGAACATCCAGATGATAATCCTCCTAGACAAGACCACAACTATAAGCCTACTAGTGGCCCGTGGTTTAAGGGTGTAATGATTCAAATGCTAAATTCAACCTGGCAATTTGGAGGACTCCCATCTGAAGACCCTCATCTGCATCTCAAGTCCTTTATGGAAGTCTGTGACTCATTCGTCATTCCAGGAGTCACTCCTGGCGCCTTTCGAATTAAACTATTCCCATTATCTCTTTGAGACAAGGCCGGACGTGGCTGAACAACCTACCTGCTAACTCTATTACCTCTTGGAATGACCTGGGCAGTAAATTCTTGCTAAAATGCTTCCCACCAACAAAAATTCCCAACTAAGATAAGATATCACTAGCTTCCGATAAAGATATGGTGAGTTCACATATGAAGCATGGGGCGATTTAAGGATCTTCTAAGATGGTGCCCACAACAAGGACTGATTGAATAAGTTCAACTGGAAAGTTTTTACAAGGGAGTAGATGGACAAACACGCTCAATTGTAGATGCTTCTGCAGGCGGCTCCATTCTGATGAAATCTTATGAAAAGGCTCATGAACTGTTGGAACGAATGGCAATGAACAGCCATCAATGGCCAGCTGACAGGGCCACTTCCTCCAAAATTGTTGCTGAAATACATGAACTATATGCTATGAATGCCCTTAAAGACCAAGTTTCATCCCTAACCAACATGGTGAAAGGACTGACCCTTCCTCCTAGTAACACACCGATGTAGCCAGCTTAGGTAGCTTGTGTTTACTGTGGTGAAGAGCACTCCTATTCTCAGTGCTCTGCCAACCCCAAAACAGTCAACTATGTTAACAATTTCAATAGGGGCAATAACACCAACAACCCTTACTCTAATACGTACAACCCAGGATGGAGGCAGCACCCTAACCACTCATGGAGTTCTTAAGGACAACAGGCATGACAATCAACTAGCCCATCATACTCAAATAGACCATCAAACCCACTAGGGTTTACCCAGCAAAGACGACCACAGGGCAGTGACTCGGACCCTCAAACCTCTATGACAAACCTTTTGAAGGAATACATGGCAAAGAACGACATAATCATCCAAAGCCAGCAGGTGACCCTGAGGAACCTTGAGAACCAACTCGGGCAACTCACAATTGCCCTTAACAACAGACCCTCCGAATCTATGCCAAGCGACATTGAAGTCTCCAGGATCCACAGAAAGGAGCAAGTCAAGTTAATATAACTCAGAAACGACAAAAGTGTAGAACCCATGAAGGTGAACAAAAGGTCGATCAAAGATGCTGAGCCTGAATTTGGTCAAACAAATAAAGGCAAGGAAGCTACAGAACAATTCCCTGAAGAAGAGCAACAGCATCTAATGCCACAGCAACCTGAAAAGAGTATCAGTGCTACAATATCTCCTCCATTCGTCACGCTAGATGACCACGTACCGAAACTAAGAAGGAATGCTACAACATCATCGTTGTAGCAAACCCTTGACCTAGGAAAATCCTGGATGATAAAGTAACCTCCTCCATTCCTCAAAGATTGTAGAACTAGAGCCAAGAAAAGCAGTTCCAGAAATTCCTTGACTTGCTCAGGAAACTGTATATTAACATCCCTCAGGTAGAAGCATTAGAACAGATGCCTAGCTGCGTTAAGTTCATGAAGGACATCTTGTCCAAGAAAAGAAGGCTGGAAGAGTTTGAAAATGTAGCATTGACTCAGGATTATAATGCCTTACTGACGAATCAGCTATGCCCGAAATTGAAAGACCCTGGTAGTTTCACAATCCTATGCGCCATTGGGTCGTAATACATAAGGAAAGCATTATGTGACATTGGAGCCAGTATTAATCTCATGCCTATGTCTGTGTTTAAAAGGTTGGCAGTTGGCAAGGCAAGACCCACGACAATCACATTACAATTGGCTGATCGCTTCATTATCCTGTCTGAGGGCAAAATTGAAGATGTTGTTGGGATCCGTACACGCAGCGGAATAAAACTCTTACGAATCCCTTAGGCGGATCACTCAATAGCGTTTAAATCTGGATTTAGGATTTCCGAATCATACCCTTGCCGAACAATTTGAACTGGTGGGCTACCTTCTCGTGCTTCTTGATGACGTGGGCTAACGCCTTCTTGTTCGATCAGACAGGAGCAGACTACGCGTGTCCTCTCCCTCTATCGGTATCCACACAAACGGCCTTCAACACTGACGGCAGCGTGCTAGCGCCTCAGTATTCTTGCGTCTCTCTCCTTTTTTTTCTAGGGTTTTTCGCGGCTTTCTAATACGCTCGACTAAAAGTCCCGTAGGTTTTTCTAAACCTAGCAGGCGTATTATATTTAAAAAAAAATTTGAATATGGATTAAAAAATATATTAATTAAATCATCTAATAGATCTAATCAAATCTATTCTTTTAATCCGAATTAAAAGCCCTCTGATTTAATTTATATTTATAAATTAAATCAAGATATGATATCATTATATTTAATTTAAAATGAGATCCAATATCTCAGTTCAAATTAAATCTGATATGCAATATCTTTATTCGAAAATTAAATCTGAGATACAATATCTCAATTTATTACAGTTATTTAATTTATCAAATAAATTAAATACTATATATAATAATAATATTATCAATAAATAATATCATTATTATTTTCGAATAATATATTTATATAAGTATGTATATATATATACACACACACATCCTAGATTAAATAAGTATTCATTAAATCTTAAACACATTTAAGATTCAATGAATCTGGACACTCTTGCTCGTGTTGGGTCATTCTTGTGTGCGACCCTGCAGGCCCACATGAGATTGGCAGCGGGCCAATACTGTACCAGCCTACAAGTCGCAAGCGACCTCTAGCAAGACATTGCGACTACCCAATTCCTATGGGGATCGTTGATAAGTACAATGACTTGCCCCTAGGGCATAATTTCCAACAGATGTCTTGGTAAAAGTGGCTAAATTCATCTTTCCTGTGGATTTTATCATTCTTGACTTTGAAGCAGACAAAGAAGTCCCAATTATTTTGGGGCAACCACTCATAGCGACTGGAAGAACGTTGATTGATGTGGAAAAGGGAGAGGTTACTATGGGAGCCAATGATGAGCATGTGACCTTCTCGGTTCTAAGAACAGTGTAATATGCTGACCCAACAGATGAATGCTCACTGCTATAGGAGGATAAAGATGAGATAACAGGGATAGCCAGCACCCTCGCGTCTCCTCTACACTAAATGCCACAGCAAAGTCATGTTGAAGACTATATAACCCAAGAGCTACTGGGAGGCAACCCAGCTTGTTTTTCTTTCTTAGGACTTGTGGCTATATAGAAAATGAATCCACCATGGTCACAAATATAGCATTATAACAAGCATTTAGGCTACAACAAGGTGGCAAATTGATTTTTGAGCCACCTAAAGGGAATAAAAATCACGCAAACCAGGTGTGTCTTTATCTATGAGCGTGTTGATTATATGTAGTTTTGTTCTAGGCCCACCACCACTGGGCCTAACACACTTTGAGTCGTGCTAACTCACTTCACGAGTCTTAATCGCTTCATCTTCCACCCTTCAAACCCAACCCCCCCAGTTGCCACCTTTTTATCTTTCACTTACACACTCGCTAAACCTCGTTCCTTGTTCCACAAACTCTTTCTTTCCCCTCCAATCCTAGCAACGCCCTCACCCTCCCCTCACCTACCAAATCCTGCCACCATGCTGAGAGAGTCAAGCAAGTCATGCGGCGAGGCCGTTTGCCCCTGATGGTGTATGCACACCCTTTTAGAGCTCTCCTACCCCACCACCCGCCCTTGTTCCTGCCACCCGCATCGATATTTCCTTCGACTCCACTTCCTCCACCTCATCTGGCCCCACTGATTCCTCTGATAAATCCTATATCCTCACCCACGGCCCCCTCTACTGGCGCCCTGACACGGACTTCACAGATCGGTTCCCCTCCTACCTCGACATCCTGTGCTCAGAGTTGAAGTACCTCCACCGCGACCCATGCACCTTCCTCGCCACTCACCGCCACGGACCTCCTACGACCATCTTCTTCTCCCAGTCGAACTCAGAGAACCCGTTCGTGAACGATGCCGACGGGACTGTTAGGATCCGTACACACAGCGGAGTAAATACTTTTATGAATCCCATCCAAAGGATCGCTCAACGGCATTTAAATCAAGGTTTAAGGTTTCTGAATCGTACCTATGCAGAACAATTGGACTGGTGGGCTACCTTCTCGATCAGCAAAAGTTGACTCTTAGAATTGCCTTCCTCTACCGGTATCCACATGAACAGCCTTCAGAAACACGAACAGAAGCGTGCTAGCGCCTCTAAACTATGTGTCTTGATTGAACCATATTTTATATGATTTTTCATTATTTAATTGGGATTCTTAATGGATTTTGTCATAATTGTTGAGCTTAAAATGTCTTTCTTGTGATAAATTGATATTAAGAGTAAATACATTAAGTTTATACTAAAAGGGTAAAATTGTCATAAAATTGTTTTACTCTTAATCTTTGATTTTTCTGAGAATATTTGATACAGATTAATTAATTTTGATTGTAGGTGGTTGGAGGAATTAAATCAAATTTGAAAATGAAAAGTTGGAGCTCAAATTGTAAAACTTTCATACTTTGCAGATTGGTCCCGCTTCATTAACTTTTACACTTTGTAATTTGGTCCCTGGTCAAAACTCTGCGTTTTGACCAGGAACCAAAATTAGGTTCAGCCTTCTTCGAATAAAAGAACCAGAGGCCCGACATTTTTGAAGGGTCCGCTGAGGGGCGCCGCAGGAGAGAGAGAGAGCTGAGAGCATCTTCTTCTTTCCTCCTCCACGTTCATCCTCTCGTCGGTGACTTCATCACCATCATCCCACGATCACCGGCGAGCCACCACCACCACTGTCGCAAAGCACCGTTAGGAGGACCGTCGGACCTACTCTCTCCGATTTTCCAGCGAACATCGGAGCTCTCTCCTTCGTCGCCGGAACCACACGCCACCGTCGGTAATCTTGATCATTCATCACCACAGTACCACGACCTCCTCTGTTTGCCCGTCGATCCTCCACTATATTCTTTAAGAATTCCAGCAACCTCCTTCGTCCAGACATGGGTTTCGTTTCCCTGTTGGTTTTGGTTCTGATGTTGGGCAGTGGTTGATTACTTGTTTCTTGGTGATGATAATTGTGCTTGAGCTCAATGGACTATATAGGGGAGTTTTTCCTATCATTCCATAGTCTGGATTTATATGTACTGATTGCCTAGATTTAGGAATTGTTGTGTATGATTCTGGACTGAGATTAATGATTATTGTCTCTTATGGTTTGATATTTGTGACTGAGATTGGATTTGTAATATGAAGATTATAAGTATTTGAATTGCTTGTGGTTGCAAAGAGACTATGTTGATTAGCTTGATATTGTCTAATTAATTTGGTTGATTTGTGCATTTGAGGGACTGATTAGTACTCAATTTCAAGAAGACTCATTTTTACATTATTCCAATCTTAATTACACATTAAGTGGTTTTAAACAATATCTCAAGAGGTAGTAGTTAGTTACGATCGTAAGAGCTATTATTAATTGAGAATATTGGACTTAGGTGATATCTTGAGGTTTTTCTAATTAAGACTTAATGAGTTTTAACTCCATAATTTTTGAGCAAGGATAGTCACTTCTTCATTACCAAGAGCATCCATCATTTATATTTCCATTTTAGTTATCATTTAATTAAATCGCATTGCCATTCCTTAGTTTATTAATTTAAAATCCAAAACCCAATCCCCCTTTGTTTCCATTGCATTTGCATGACATTTAGATTATCTAGGATTCAATAAGAGGCTCCTCGAGAAGAGAGAACGATCCTAGGTTTGTCTATACGCAACCCTTGGTTAATTGTTGATTGTGGACCCCAAGGCTAACGACAAAAGGTCCTCATCAAATGGCGCCGTTGCCGGGGAGCTAAGTAATTGGCTCCCTAGGTAATCTAATTGTCAAATTTACTTTTGACAAGGGGTTTCTCGTGTGAAGCTTGTTAGTTTTACATTTTTTTTAATTGCATATAGTTTAGGGTTTTTGCATTTAGGTAGTTTGAATAGCATTCATTGCATCATTGCATTGTCTTGACTTGGTAGCTTCTGTGTGGTGTGTTTATATTAAATTCGATATGATTTTGAGCTTATTTGTTTGAATTCACCATGTCTCCAAGTTAATTCATAGCATACTTGCATCTTTTATCTTTTTGAAAAAAAAAAATCTTCTTCTTTCTTTTTCATTTGCATTTGTATTTTCTTAGATTCCTTTTCTTAGTTTTTATAGTTTATAGTTAGATACTTATCTTGTAATTCATTGGGAATTAATTGTATTGAACTTTCATGGCTTGGTTTTATGACAATCATAATCTACCTTTCAATTCTCATTCTTTTGTAGACAATCAAGAATGTCATGGTCCATTCCACCACCCATTACATGAACCACTCCACCAACCTCCATTTCAACAATATCATCAACCTTCTCACTTACCATACCATCCTTCATTCCATCCCACTTCCGGACCATGCCATCCATTTCATGAATCCTTATACCCATTTGGGCCACCTTATGGACCTCACTCTCAACTATGTGTGCCCAACCAAGAATCTTCCATTTGTGAAGTCATTGGAGATTTTCAAAATCAAACGGCTTGGGATATAAATGAGGAGTGGTCACATAAAGACAACTTTCATAAACAAATGGAATCTATTCTTAGAAGAACGGAACACCAAGTGAAAACGAGTGAGAGATTAGGAAAAGAAATTGAGCAGCAATCACAAGTGTTGAAAATGAATTTTCAAGGAAACCATTCTCTCATGGTCACACATGCACAAGAAGTGACGCAAGTACAAAAGCACATTGAAGAGTCTTCCTTCCCATTTGATAATGATCTTATTCATATAGAAGTAGACTCTCATACTACTCTAACTAATAAAGCAATTCATGATTTGAGTGATGATGAGGTGGACGAGGAAATCATTGTTGAATCCCCTCAATTATTTGAAAATGTAATTGCTCAACCAATTGGCTTTAGTAGTAGTGATTCGATTGTACGTGTTGATGAGTGTGCTCCTATTTCTTCATGTGATGCTTTAACTGTTGAAAATGCTTCTCTTCATAGTACTAGTGATGATTGCAATAAATTGAATGACATATTTTCATGCTCTTGTGAGGAATATCAAATATGTATAGATTGTTATCATGAAAAATGTCATTTACTTGTTGAGCTTCGAAAGAAAGCATTTAGTGAAGTGGTTGACTCTACCATTGACCAGAATGCACCCTCTTGTACTATTGATGATAGTAAGCATGTCAATTTTGGAAAGGTTGAATCAAGCATGGATGCCAATGTTGTTGATGATGTTCTTGGTGAATGGTATACTGATTATCCTGATTTTGCATGTACGAGTAATTCTACCATTTGTGCATGTTTTGATAATGAATGGTGCTCTGTTTGCACTTATTTGGTTAATGCTGCATTATTTGGTGATTTTGAATTGCTTAGTGATTCTGAGTTACTTGTAGATTCTGTTGTTGATGTGAGTGAGAAAGATCATAGCCTAGCGTACCAAATGCATAAAATTCCCATTGGATCACTTCCTTGTAGTCTTGTTGGCGATAAAGATTCTAAAATTTTGATTGATAAAATTTTACATGTTGGTGAATCTTTCCAACAAGTACTATCTTGTGATTTGCCACCCGATTTAGAAAGGAAAAATGATTGCTTTGAAATTTTGGAGCCCTCGGGTGGTGACAATTTCAAAAATTCTCTTCCTTCTTCCAATCTTTTTCTTTCCATCTCTTGTGATTGCAATAATGATGTGGTATACTCCAACACTAAGTTGGATTCTATACCTTCCATTTTGCAAGCACAAGAGAATTTTTACAATATAACTGGTTCCTTGACACCTACTGATGGGAGTGTCATTGATTTCCTTGGATGTGATAGTTACTTGGAGAGTTTGGAACTTAGCATTCCTTTAATTCACATGAAATCTCTCTATGTCTCTATTTTTGGATGGGATACTGCCATTTGCTTGTCGTCTTTGCAGGCACATTCTTGGAAAGGTCGTCAAGGGAGTCAATCTCTACCGTACATTCTTGGACCTCTTCTGATTGATCCTGAGCCACCTCCAACAAGGAAATTCAATAGAAGAGAAGATATTTTTAAAGACAAATGCATGATTCTCATTGGCGATGAGAACTTCTCTTTCAAGCGACTCAAGATACTCTAATAAAGGTTGTCTCTTTCCTTACTTATTTTCTTCCTAATTCATATGATTACTTGGGCTTAATTGTTGTATGATGAAGATAAGTGTGGGGGAGAGACACAATCCAGTAGAAATAATGTAGTTTATTAAGTAAAATAAGAACTCTCTATGTATGCTTTGCATTCTTTGACCACTACCATAGTTAATTACCATTGTGCCTTGAATTTCAACTTATTTATCATTCTCTTTAGAGTGGTTTTATTAACATTGAGGACAATGTGTTGATTAAGTGTGGGGGAGAGAAATACATTTTGAATCCTAATTAATTGGTTGTTTTTAAATGAGAACATGCCTAAAACTAGAAAAAATTTCAACACTTTTTTGTAGAATGACTTGCTTTAATGCATCTCCTAAGTGGTAAAGGGTCGAATTTGCTACTTTGGAAGTGTATAATTTGTGGGAAATTCTTTGAGCTTTCATGAGATCTAGTGTTTTGGCAAATTTTTAAAACCATGTTTTGCTTTTCAAGTGAATGGGAAGAGAAATGAACCCACAATTGGATTTTTGCTTACTCCTTATTTTGAAAAGAGAGTTTATTCATCATTAGTGCATTTAAGACTTGAGCATAATTATAATTGATTGCAATGTTTTCATTAATTGTATTTGTAAGGTTGGCACTTGGAAAAGTAAAGTAGATGTTTTGTAGTTAGTTTACTATGCAATTAATTATGTTAGAATGAGTGTTGGAGAAAAACCTTGTTGGAAGATTATTTGAGCCTTCAATTCTTTCATATGTGTTTGTTCACTCAGTTTTTCACCTTCTAGAACTTGTTTCAACTCTTTTTCAAAACGGTATTTGCTTTAGTATGATGAAAATGAAAGAGGCATTCGATTTTAATCCCTTCACCCAAACACAAACTTACATTCATCTACCCTTTGCTCACCCTTCTTGAGCCATTCCTTTGTTGTATGCATGTCATTACTCATAGTGTTCATAGTATTTGTAAAGGAAAAAAAAAAGTGAATTGCCAATACAAAGTTGAACAATGTATATATTGAAATGCCATGTATATGAAAAAGAATGAAAAAAAAAACAAGTATTGGAAGGGAAGAAAGAAAGAAAAAAAAAAGACATTCAAGAAGGCATTTGTTCATGAATTTTCAAAAGAATTGGCAAAACTTTGTAAAGTTATTTAGATGCTTTGAACTTGGTTATTAACTTTGACTTGCATATCGACTATTTTATTTAATCCAAATTAAAAGCCTTCAGATTAATTTTATATTTATAAATTAAATCAAGATATGATATCCTTATATTTAATTTAAAATGAGATACGATATCTCAATTCAAATTAAATATGATATGTAATATCTTTATTCGAAAATTAAATCTGAGATACAATATCTCAATTTATTATAGTTATTTAATTTATCAAATAAATTAAATACTATAAATAATAATATTCTTATCAATAAATAATATCATTATTATTTTTGAATTTAATAATAATATACACACACACACACACACACACATCCTAGATTAAATAAGTATTCATTAAATCTTAGACATATCTAATATTCAATGAATATAGACACTTTTGCTCGTGTAAGGCCATTCTTATGTGCGACCCTGCAAGCCCACATGAGATTGGCAGCGGGCCAATACTGTACCAGCCCACAAGTCGCAAGCAGCCTCTAGCAAGACATTGCAACTACCTAATTCATATGGGGATCGATGATACGATACAACCTACCTTACAACCATGTCACGTCCCTTTTGTCACGCGATAATTTGGTCAAGGATGAGGCATGGAGAAAGTCAACTTCCTGTTCTTGACCATTACTTTCTCGATTCTTGAGTAGTCTAACAATTGAAATGGAAACTCCTTTCCATCGTAGTATGGCCATACATTTCTTAGACTCACTCATCGTGGGGCCCAGTATTATCTCTCTACAAATGTGAGGGACAAATTCCATCTTGACCATTCACATTCTTCTGCATGAAAACCACTGATCCTGATCCAAGCCTTTATCATCACCCGGTCAAAGGTGGCTTTTGACTAGGTCAAAGACCAGCGACTCATCATGTAGGAATCCATGATGACCTCAGGTCAAAGGGCATTGTGACGCGGTTATACATGAGAAAAGCTTATGACTTATTCTATGTAGCTTTCTCATAGTGGGTCGGTCTAGCACATTGTACCCTTACAAGTGCCTATGACTTTGACTCGTATCTCCATTCTCATCAAAGTCATATTGGTCTTATTTCATCTTCGCTCCCGCGAAGATGACCGACCAGGGATATTTAGGATAATCTATAAGATATATCTAAGGATTAGTTATCACTATAAACATGCAAATGAAATGATAACTGAAGGAGAATACTTTAAATAACATTAATTTTTAAAGTACAATGACTTGCCCCTAGGGCATAATTTCCAACAGACTCCTGCTTGCACTAGGTGCAATCATTAATTACCCTAATTCCCATTGCCCTAACATGACGCTCATGTTTTGCTTGTGCAAGCGGCTTTGTAAGAGGATCAACTACATTGTCTTCTCCTAGTACTTTGCATAATTTTTGTATCACCTATATCATTGATTTCTCTGATAAGATGAAATCGCTTGAGTATATCCTTGGTCCTTTGATGTGACCTTGGCTCCTTGGTTTGCGCAATAGCGCCGCTATTGTCACAGAACAAGTCTATTGGATTTGAGATGGTAGGAACCACCCCTAGTTCATAAATGAACTTACTAATCCAAAAGACGCCCTTAGATGCATTCGATGCAGTTATATACTTAGCTTTTATTGCAGAATAAGATAGAGTGCTTTGCTTAAAGGTCTTCCAGCTTACCGCACCACCATTCAAAATGAATACATATCCAAATTGCGATCTTAGATCTTTTTGGTCAGTTTGGAAACTCGCATCTGTTTAACCTGTCACACAGAGCTCATCTTCCAATCCACCATATACCAAGAATAAGTCCTTAGTCTTTCTTAAGTACTTCAGAATATTCTTGACAGCAGTCCAGTGACCCTTACCGGGATCTTGTTGATATCTGCTGGTCATACATAAGGCAAATGAGACATCCGGTCGAGTACATAACATGGCATACATGATAGATCCAATGGTGGAGGCATATGGAATCTTACTCATGCGGTCTCTTTGATCTTGTGTACTAGGACACAAATCCTTAATGAGATGAATGCCATGAGACATGGGCATGTAACCCCTTTTGGAATCCTGCATACTGAATCTATGCAGTATCTTGTCTATGTATGTGCCCTGACTTAAGCCTATCAGCCTCTTGGATCTATCTCTATATATCCTTATCCCAAGGATGTAAGTGGCTTAGCCTAAATCTTTCATTGAGAAATACTTTCCTAACCAAGACTTGACACTCTGCAAGGTTGGAATGTCATTTCCAATGAGTAGATGTCTTCGACATAAAGCACTAGAAATACAATTGTGCTCCCATGACCTTATTGTAAACACAAGGTTCATCGATGTTTTGAATGAAATCAAACTCTTTGACTACTTTATTAAAACGATGATTCCAGCTCCGAGATGCTTGCTTCAATCCATAAATGGATCTTTGAATCTTGCAAACTTTACCAGAGTCCTCTGGACGCACAAAACCCTCAGGTTGTGTCATGTACACATCCTCAAGTAGCTTTCCATTAAGGAAGGTTGTTTCGACATCCATCTTCCATATTTTATAGTCATAATATGAAGCAATGGCAAGAAGGATCTGATTGATTTGGCCCTTGCAACTGGGGAAAAGGTTTCATCATAGTCCACACCGAGTTTGAGTGAATCGTTTTGCAACCAGTCGTGCCTTGAAGATATTTACTTTGCCTTCCATGTTAGTTTTCTCTTTGAAAACCCACTTGCACCCAACGGTTTTTACACCTTCAGGTGGCTCGACTAAGGTCCATACCTTATTGTCGTACATGGATTGCATTTCAAACTTTATGGCATTAAGCTGTCTTTCGGAGTTTGGTCCCACCACGGCTTCTCGATAGGTAGTTGGCTCATTCTGCTTAATGAGCAAAACATCACGACTTGTTTATGAGTGATCTAATCAAAACATAATTAAAAATCTAAATTGGTTATGAGTGATCTAATCAAATCATAATGAAAATTCTAAGTTGATTATGAGTGATGAAATCAAATCATAATTAAAATCTAAATTAATCATGCAATGATCAAATCAAGACATAATTAAAATTGTGACACAACATGGCTCATACTTAACCTAAAATCCTCTCAAGCCAATGAGAGGACTTCTCTAAAACAAAAGGAAATACATCAGGAGAAACCTTGTTTCAACATACGAGGGGAGTGAGATGAGAAGAGAATGTACATCAAGAGTCTTTAGAGAGAGAGGCATGGCTCGCAAGCCATATTTAAAATTTACAACAATTGTAAAACTCTAGAGCCATGTTATTCACCATATCCAAACAACTTTTGAAAGGTAAATCACAATATACATTAATTCATACAATTATGAAATAAAATATTATGATTAATCTTATCATGATTTAAATTCTATAATTTATATTATATTATAAATATAATATAATATAATATCATGATTTAAATTCTCTAATTTACATTATATTATATACTATATATAATATAATATCATGATTTAAATTCTCTAATTTACATTATATTATATAATAAATATAATATAATATCATGATTTAAATTCTCTAATTTACATTATATTATATACTATATATAATATAATATCATGATTTAAATTCTCGTGCTACTGAGAATCAGCCGGGGTCCCTACGGCGGTCCCGTTAGATATTTTTTTTTCAAAATAACATATTGTTATCGAAAATAATTTCCCAAATAAAACGTGATTTTTTCTTCGAAAATTTCAAACCCTAACGTGATCGCACGAACTAAACGATTCAGAACATGGCTGTCGTTCGTGCGTGAGCAACGTCCGAACTATTCAGAACGCAACTAACGCATGAACTCGAACTCCGATCTCAGCGTCTTGATCGACATCGGATCTTAACGTTTTAGATCCACGCGAATCAGCTACAGAGTCCGACTTGGAACTCGTAGAAACCCTAACGTGAGTTTTTGAATTTAAACACATTACTGGATTCGGTTTTAACCATATATACATCACATATATATAATCTCATATAAACCCTATCGCGTATGAACGTTTTAAATGCATACAAGATTCAATTAATCATATATCGATTTAAAACACATACATGCATTCGGCTTAAGCATACATGTATCTCATACATAAACACACGTATAAAACCTAATTTAAACGCTTTGTTGAGTCGGCGATGATGCCACTGTTGGGATCCGTACACGCAGCGGAGTAAATACTTTTACGAATCTCATCCAAAGGATCGCTCAACGGCGTTTAAATCAAGGTTTAGGGTTTTCGAATCGTACCTATGCAGAACAATTGGACTGGTGGGCTACCTTCTCAATCAGCAGAAGTCGACTCTTAGAATCGCCTTCCTCTACCGATATCCACACGAACAACCTTCAGAAACACGAACGGAAGCGTGCTAGCGCCTCTGAATTGTGCGTCTCTCTATTTTCCCACTAGGGTTTCTCGCGGTTTTCTAATACGCTCGACAAAAATCCCGTCGGTTTTTTTTAAACCTAGTAGACGTATTATATTCAAAACCAATTTTGAATTTGGATTAAAAAATATATTAATTAAATCTATCTGATAGATCTAATCTAATCTATTTATTTAATCCAAATTAAAAGACTTCTGATTTAATTTATATTCATAAATTAAATCAAGATATGATATCCTTATATTTAATTTAAAATGAGATACGATATCTCAATTCAAATTAAATCTGATATGCAATATCTTTATTCAAAAATTAAATCTGAGATACAATATCTCAATTTATTATAGTTATTTAATTTATCAAAAAAATTAAATACTATAAATAATAATATTATTATCAATAAACAATATCATTATTATTTTCGAATTTAATAATATATATACACACACACACACACATCCTAGATTATATAAGTATTCATTAAATCTTAGACATATCTAAGATTCAATGAATCTAGACACTGTTGCTCGTGCTGGGCTATTCTTGTGTGCGACCCTACAGGCCCACATGAGATTGACAGTGGGCCAATACTGTACCAGCCCACAAGTCGCAAACAACCTCTAACAAGACATTGCGACTACCCAATTCATATGGGGATCGATGATACGATACAACCTATCGTACAACCATGTCACGACCCTTTTGTCACAGGATAATTTGGTCAAGGATGAGGCATGGAGAAAGTCAACTTCCTGTTCTTGACCATTACTTTCTCGATTCTTGAGTAGTCTAACAATTGAAATGGAAACTCCTTTCCATCGTAGTATGGCCATACATTTCTTAGACTCACTCATCGAGGGGCCCAGTATTATCTCTCTACAAATGTGAGGGACAAATTCCATCTTGACATTCACATTCCTCTGCATGAAAACCACTGATGCCAATGCAAGCCTTTATCATCACCCTGTCAAAGGTGACTTTTGACTAGGTCAAAGACCAGCGACTCATCATGTAGGAATCCATGATGATCTTAGGTCAAAAGGCGCTGTGACGCGGTTATAAATGAGAAAATCTTATGACTTATTCCATGCAGCTTTCTCATAGTGGGTCGGTCCAGCACCTTGTACCCTTACAAGTGCCTATGACTTTGACTCATATCTCCATACTCATCAAAGTGATACTGGTCTTATTTCATCTTCGCTCCCGTGGAGATGACCGACCAGGGATATTTAAGATAATCTATAAAATATATCCAAGGATCAGTTATCACTATAAACATGCAAATGAAATGATAACTAAAGGAGAACACTTTAAATAACATTAACGTTTAAAGTACAATGACTTTCCCCTAGGGCATAATTTCCAACAGGGACATCCTCAAATGAGGACACGGTTACCAGTGCTCATGACCCTTCTGCTCCCGTTGACCTTTATTGTCGTTTTCCTACACCTTGTTGTTGTTTCCTTTCTTTTCCTTTTACTTCATTCCTCTACCCTTGCCCTGTTTATATTTCTCAGGGCCCTTTTGTGAATGACACTTTTGACTGGTTTTCTATGCCAAATTTCTACTACTTCACTGCTTGCTTGTTTCCTTTTCTATGCACTGTTACTCTTTCTTGTTGCAATGGGTAGATTACACCATTTAAGTGTGGGGGAGGGGATTATTGGTGCTAAGCTAATAATAGATTCTTAATGTGTTCAAATCGCCCCTAAATTTAGCCTATGCACGAACTAAAAAAAAATCGTGATGCATCATAGAGCTTGAACAGAGACCAATAGCAGTAGAATGCTTATTTGTATGATTGTGCATAATACAACTGCTTAAAGGAAACTGAACCGTATAGGCTTAGGAAATTGAAAGTACTAGATAGTTTTGTGTAGGGTCAAGTAACGATGAGGAAGAATGGAGAGAAACCCCAATTTGGAAGGATTATTTGAGCCTGAATTCTTTCTATTTCAGTGTGCATGTCAACTAACCCATGTTGATCTTTGATTTGTTTTATTTCTCTGATAAGCTGTTTGGCATCTGAGTAGTAATGTGTAGGATGAAGGCATTCATTGTAGGGATCCGTACACGCAGCAGAAGGATTCTCATCGATTAAAATTTTACGAATCCCATAGAGAGGATCTATCAACGGCATTTAAATTAAGGTTCGTTAGAGAAACTATACCTATACGAGCTTGTATGCGTCCTTTCTCAAACACGTGGGCTAACACCTTCTTTCTTGATCAAACTCTAAGAGCCGACTCTATGAATCCACTCCCTCTACCGGTATCCACACCGAACAGCTCTCCAACACGTAGGCAGCGTGCTAGCGCCTTCTTACTCCCGCATCTTTTCTCTCTAGGGTTTTTCGTGGCAGTTCCTTATTTTAATACGACTAGATCATTATCTTTTATGGAGTTTCTAAAACACTAATTGGGTCGTATTAAAATATTCAAGATTAATCTCAATTAATATGGAATTCAAATTTTAGATATAAATAGCATTAATTAAATATATCCAACAGATCTAATCTAATCTATTTATTTAATCCGAGTTAAAATCCTCCGTTTAAATTTATTTCTATAAATTAAATCTGAGATATGATATCTTTCTATTTAATTAAATCTGAGATACTATATCTTTATTGGAAAATTAAATCTGAGATACAATATCTCAATTTATTTTATATATATATATATATATATATATATATATATCCATCCTAGATTAAATACAATATTCATTAAATCTTAGACATATATAAGATTCAATGAATCTGTACATTTTTACTCGTGTTGGGCTATTCTTGTGTCTGACCCTGCAGGCCCACATGAGATTGGCAGCGGGCCAATACTGTATCAGCCCACAAGTCGCAACCGACCTCTAGCAAGACATTGTGACTTCCCAATTCATATTGGGATCGATGATACGATACAACTTATCATAAAACCATGTCACGTCCCTTTTGTCACGCGATAACTTGGTCAAGGATGAGGCATGGATAATGTCAACTTCCTGTTCTTGACCATTACTTTCTCAATTCTTGAGTAGTCTAACAATTGAAATGGAAACTCCTTTCCATCGTAGTATGGCCATACATTTCTCAGACTCACTCATCGAGGAGCCCAGTATTGTCTCTCTACAAATGTGAGGGACAAATTCCATCTTGACCATTCACATTCCTCTGCATGAAAACCATTGATCCCGATCCAAGCCTTTATCATTACCTAGTCAAAGGTGACTTTTGACTTGGTCAAAGATCAGCGACTAATCATGTAGGAATCCATGATGATCTCAGGTCAAAGGGTATTGTGACGCGATTATACATGAGAAAAGCTTATGACTTAATCCATGCAGCTTTCTTATAGTGGGCCGGTCCAGCACCTTGTACTCTTAGAAGTGCCTATGACTTTGATTCGTATTTCCATGCCTCATCAAAGTCATACTGGTCTTAATTCATCTTTGCTCCTGCGTAGATTACTGACCAAGGACATTTAGGATAATCAATAAGATATATCCAAGGATACAGTTATCACTATAAACATGCAAATGAAAATGATAACTAAATGAAGAATACTTTAAATGACATTCAAGTGTAAAGTACAATGACTTGCCCTTAAGGCATAATTTCCCACAGACTCCCACTTGCACTAGGGGCATTCATTAATTACTCTAATTCCCATTGTCCTAACATGACGCTCATGTTTTACTTGTACAAGCAGCTTAGTAAGAGGATCAACAACATTATCTTCTCCTGGTACTTTGCATAATTTTATATCACCTCTATCATTGATTTCTATGATAAGATGAAATCGCTTGAGTATGTACTTGGTCCTTTAATGTGACCTAGGCTCCTTGGTCTGCGCAATAGCGCTGCTATTGTCATAGAGCAAGTCTATTGGATTTGAGATTGTAGGAACCATCCCTAGTTCAGTAATGAACTTTCTGATTCAAACGGCCTACTTAGCTGCATTCAATGCTACTATATACTAAACTTCTATTGCAGAATCAGCTACAAGTGCTATGCTTAGAGTACTTCCAGCTTACCGCACCACCATTTAAAAGGAATCCATATCCTGATTGCGATCTTAGATCATGTTGGTCAGTTTGGAAACTAGTATCTGTGTAACCAGTCACACAGAGCTCATCTTCCAATCCACTATATACCAAGAATAAGTCCTTAGTCTTTCTTAAGTACTTCAGAATACTCTTGACAAAGATCCGGTGACCCTACGGGATCTTGTTGATATCTGCTGGTCATACATAAGGCAAATGAGACATCTGGTCGAGTACATAACATGACATACATGATAGATCCAATGGCGGAGGCATATGGAATCTTACTCATGCGGTCTCTTTGATCAGGTGTACTAGGATACTGATCCTTACTAAGATGGATGCCATGAGACATGGGCATGTAACCCCTTTTTGAATCCTGCATACTGAACCTATGCAGTATCTTGTCTATGTATGTATTCTGACTTAGACCTATCAGCCTCTTGGATCTATCTCTATAGATCCTGATTGATAATTGAATATTTTATACACTTCTTTTTATCTCTTGATTAATAATTTAGGACTCTTTAGTTAATAAATAATGGCTTTTATGTTTAATTGGGCTTTGGGCCTTTGATTACATGTTAGCCATTTTTAATAATAAAATTCCAGTTTTACATTGCTTCACTATTTTGAACATAACTCTTGAACCAGACATCAGATTTACCTCATTTTTGTCTCATATTTCAGATGATTCAGAGAGCTACAATTGTTATGAAGACATAAAGAGCAAATTCGGTCAAGAGGGCGGTCAATTTTGGAGCCGAAGTCAGATGAATAATTCTGGATTTTATTTGAGCTCGAATTTTGTAATTAAAGCCCACTTTTATTTTATTTTCATTTTGGGCAGAACCATTAGAGCCCATTTCGTTTTTAGGTTAGTTTTAAGTAAGTTGGCAGCCACAAACACATGATTCATTCACACTTTTGAAAGTTTTGGATTAAATACAGAAGTTTCATTTTCTCTCAACTGTTCTTCATATGTTCTTCGCGTTCTTCGCGTTCTTCGTCTGTTCTTCGTTTTTCCTAGCCATGATTGGCTAAACTTCTGTGATTAACCCAATGTTGAGGATTCCATGATTCGTCCAGAGAGCTTGTGCTTAATTGGTAACTTTACTCGATTCTGTTTTCATCTTATCGGATTCGATTTCTGGAAATAGTTCGAATATTAGATTTAATATTCGGTTTGGTTCTTCCCAAGGATTGAGTTCGAACTAGGTTACAGTGTTGCTGTGCAATCGCACAGTGAGACGCCACTGTTCGGACATATGCTAGGCGATCGTCTAGTTGAGGGATTCTCTGGATGAATGCAGAGATTTCGGTTCATCCAGAACCAAACGTGAGTTGGTTATATTTCGCTCGATGACGGAGGTTTCTGGAATCTAAATGTTAGGTTGATCGTTTTTAATCTGCTTCTGCATATTTCGTTCTGTTTCATTTTATTTTCGTTTTTAATCTATTGAATCAAAAACCCCCCATTGCTATTGTTTCTGTTTTCTGTTTCACTGTTGTTAATCAATCCTGCTGCAAGTTCATTGGGGAAACGACCCAGGTTCCCTATTTCTGCAAATCAATTTCGAACTTGGTTATTTTGGGAGACACGACAATTATCTTTCCAAAAATGCTGATCCCTAGGATGTTAGTGGCTTCGCCTAAATCTTTTATCGAGAAAGACTTTCCTAACCAAGACTTGACACTCTGCAAGGTAGGAATGTCATTCCCTATAAGTAGGATGTCATCTACAATAGGTTGTAGCCATGTTCTATCGGACCTTGGTGGGTTATGTGTTACAAGAGTAGGCTTATCAACTTGTTGTGAGTCTTCTCCATTTTGCATCTATGGTTCTATGTTGTCTTGTGGCTCTCGAACTTCTTCGAGGTACAGCTTACTCCCACTGGTTCTTTTAGAGATAAACTCTTTCTCCAGAAAGACACCATTTCGAATAACAAACACTTTGTGATCGATAGGATTGTAGACATAGTATCCTTTAGTTTCCTTAGGATACCCCACGAAAAGGCATTTTGAGGATCTGGATGATAATTTATCAGAGGCTTGTTGTTTAACATAAACCTCACATCCCCAAATTTTGAGAAATGACAAACTGGTTTCTTCCCAGTCCATATCTCATATGGTGTCTTTTCAACTACCTTTGATGGAACACAATTTAGTGTGAACGCAGTTGTTTCTAGGGCATGGCCCCAAAAGGAAGGAGGAAGATCTGTTTGACTTATCATACATCGAACCATATCTGATAGAGTTTGATTCCTTCGCTCAGAAACACCATTCCATTGAGGTGTTCCTCGAGGAGTAAGTTTTGAGGTGATCCTACAACTCCTAAGATGGTCGATGAACTCTTGGCTCAAATATTCACCACCCCGATTAGATCAAAGTGCCTTAATTGTTTTGGCAAGTTGGTTTTGCACTTCATTTTGGAATATTTTGAACATTTCAAAAGATTTAGACTTATGTTTATATACCCATATCCACTAAAATTGTTTGTGAATGTAATGAAGTACAAATAATATCCTTTGGCAAATGTATTCATTGGTTCACACACATCAGTATGTATGATGCCCAATAAATCAGTGGCTCTCTCACTATGCCTAGTAAAAGTGTTTTTGTCATCTTTCCCAATAAACAAGACTCACATGTATCAAATGATTCAAAATCAAATGAGTTAAGAAATCCATCTTGATGGAGTTTCGAAATGTGTTTCTCATTTATATGGCCTAGAGGACAATGCCATAGGTAGGTCCGATTCAAATCATTTGACTTGATCCTTTTATCAGTTATGTCATAGATTTGTCCATTGAATATTCTAATGTCCTTTAGACCCCACACATTCATACAAATGTGAGAACCACATGCAGTATCTAATACCCATGTAGAGGAAGTAGAAAAGTGAATATCTATGGCATAGATACCTAAAGCGATAGCCCCGCTATCCTTCTTGTTCTTTTCTAGATCTTCGAGGTAGAGTTTTCAATTCTTCTTCCAGACCAAGTTCATTGTAGAAGAAGCAGGCCCCATCCTTCAGAGGTTTTGCCTTCTTGGCTTTCGGTTTCATACCCCTTCCTTTCTGAACGGACAAAACAGTGTTGAGCCTCTTCTTAAGGCTCTGCTCAGTAGTTTTGAGCATCCCATGCAATTCAGAAATTGATTCCTCCATGTTGTTCATGACAAAGTGATCATAACTTCCTGAGAGTGAGTTCAAGATCACATCTGTAGTTAACTCTTGGGACATGGGGAATCCAAGACTCTCAAGATGATCAATGTAACCTTTCAAGTTGAACACATGAGGACTAAATAATGCACCTTTAGCCATCTTACAAGAAAATAAGGCCTTTGTGGTCTCATACCTCTCTTGCCTTGCCTGTTGCTGGAACATTTCCATAGGATGAACAATCATCTCAGAGGTTTCCACAAGTTCTAGATCTCTATCAAGGTTTGGAACCATACTGGCAGGCATCAAGCGTCCTGTATCCACAGAGTCATTCTTATGCTTCGTATAAGTATCAGTCTAAGCTCTTGGATCAATAGCTGTAGGCTCGTAGGAATGGGTTAATCGATGCGATACTCCTTTCTTTTGTGTTTCGGATCAATGTTCAAGTTCCCAAACATGTCAAGAAAGTTTGTCTCATCGAGTTCGTCATTCTCAAGGACTGATCGCATTGATGGTGTTGCAGTATTACTACATGATTCTATAACTAAAAGATATGCAAAGTCTAAGTAGTAACCTCCAACTGAATTAATAACCCTCATTATAATTAGTGGGCTAAGATCCATATTTGGCTAAAATTTAAGTTCGCTTTGGCTGGACGCTTAAAATCAAGTTATTTAGGTAGGCAACGTTTATGCCAATTACATCACATGTAACTCTTAGATCTTTATGGGATTCGATCATCACATGACACGGCACGTTTAATCCCATCTAATGCCTTGAGATCCAAAACCGTTTTGATAATCTCAGTTAAGTCAAGACAATAATGAATGTTGAGTATCACTATTACCCACTCTTGTCTCACCAAGATATCTCAAGTGCATCCACTTTGGTGGAACATACAAATGGGCGATCTAGGTTTTGACAAATATTCATTAATTGACGGCATTACGACTTAAGATTTTATTTAGAGGGTATATATGATATAATCTAATAAATCCAATTAATTCTACTTATACGAATGCAATCACGATTGTATCTCTTATAAACTCTAAATTAATCATGTAGAGATCAAATCAAAACATAATTAAAATCGTGACACAACATGGCTCATCTAACCTATAATCCTCTCAAGCCAATGAGGGGACTTCTCTAAATAATAAAAGGAGAAATACATCAAGAGAAACCTCGTTTCACATATGAGGGGAGTGAGATGAGAAGAGAATGTACATCAAGAATATTTAGAGAAAGGCATGGCTCGCAGGCCATATTTAAATAATACAACACTTGTAAATTCTAGAGCCATGTTGTTCACCATACCCAAACAACACGGGTGGAAAAAAAGGCTTTTAAGACTTGACAAAAGAGGTATCGTAAAACCAGACCCGCTTTAGGTCTTGTTCCAGGCGGTATTAAAAGTCTCCCTTTTAAGATCGGACTCGAACCGGTAAGAGTTTCTTTTAGACCAGACATTTTAAACATTAGGTCTTAAAAGTCGTACTAAATAGATCTAAAATATTTTTTGTTCGATTCTAAAGCTCAACCTTTAAGACCGGACAAAAACTCGACCACTCTTAAAAGATCTGAATATTAAGACCGAACAAAGATCAATCCGGTCCAAAAATTAGCGGATTCTAAGACCAAACGACTAATTACCCGGTTTTAAAAGACTGACTTTCAAGACCGGATGATATATACATCCGATCTTAAAAATTGAAATTGTAGACCGGACTTATAAATAGACCGGTCTTAAAAGACCAACTTTTAAGACCGGATTAATATCAAATATGTCCACCTAACATTTAAGACCAGACATAGAAATACATACGGTCTTAACAATTGAACATTTAAGATCGGCTTATTTATTCCGGTCTAAATTTTCCCGAATTTTTCCCTGTTCTGTTCTTCCTAATCATATATACACAAATCCACCACCCAAAACATCACATAAAAGTCGATACTTTAAGCTACAAGCTATGAACAATTATGAATAAATTGAATTGGGAAAAAGAATACAAATATTATTCACGATGAGTTATGTGGCCTCTTAATTAATGATTATACTATGACTACAACACCTAAATTAATTCATACAATAAGATAACTTACAATCACAATGACTTATAAATATAGCACGTAAAGAATACAAATATTATTCACCATGAGTTATGTGCATATATGCTGGCTTGAACTTCATCAACATTATTCAAGATGTATAAGTGGACTCGTGATAATTCATCAGGATCCACACTCTTTACTGAAGCCCCTCGTCTACCCCCTTCAGCATGCTGACGTTTTGGAAGCCCAATATGTCTTACTTTGGCTAAATAATTTTGACAGAATTCCATGGCCTCTTTAGAAACATATTTCTGAACAATTAATGCTTCTGGCCGGTATGCGTTCTTCACATACCCTTTTAGGAATTTCATAGATCTTTAAATAGGGTACATCCAGTGTAAATGGATAGGGCCGCACAACTTTATCTCTCTCACTAGATGAACAATTAGATGAACCATGATGTCAAAAAATGTAGGAGCAAAAAGCTTCTCAAGGTGGCACAAGATAAGATATCCTTCATTCTCTAATTCATCCAACTTTTCAATCTCGAAAACTTTACTACAAACCGCATTGAAGAAGAAACAAAGTCTAGTCAAAACGACCCGAAGATCATATTCGGCGATGCCTCGAATAGCTACTGGGAGTAGCTGTTGCATCAAGACATGACAATCATGAGACTTTTGGCCTACTAACTTCAAGTTCTTCATCGAGACAAGCCTCTTAAAATTTGAAGAATACCCCGGGGAACTTTTGTGCCATGTAAACACTCACAAAAGCTTCGTTTCTCATCCTTAGACAAAGTATGAGAAGAGGGGGACAATAAGTTCTCTTCCCATATGGCCTTGTATGTAAGTCTTCGCATATTCCCATTGCTTGCAAATCCAATCTTTCCTTCACACCATCCTTCGAACTACCTTGTATGTTGAGAAGCGTGCCAACAATACTATCACATAGGTTTTTCTCCACATGCATGACATCAATACAGTGTCTCATATCAAGATTGCACCAATATGGAAGATCAAAGAATTCATATCTCTTTTTCCATATATTTGTTTCTTTTCTACTCTTTCCAGTCTTATCGAAGATGACAATGATATTTTTAACCTTTTCATACACTTGCTCCCCAGTCAATGCCACCGGAGCATCTTCATGCTCTTGGCCACCAAAAAAGACCTTCTTTAATCGACGATATGGGTGGCCCTGTCTAAGATATCTCCTATGTCCAAGATACACCGTCTTTCTTCCATGTTGAAGTTGATGGTAGCGTGTGCCTTCTTCACAAACCAGACATGCTTTATGGCCTTTTACACTATACCCTGACAAGTTCCCATATGCTGGGAAGTCGTTTATAGTACAAAATATCATGGCTCTCATTTTAAAGACCTCCTTCTTGAAAGGGTCAAAAACACTGACACCTTCTTCGCGCAACTCCTTCAAGTCTTCGATCAAGGGCTCAAGGTAAACATCTATGTCATTTCGGGGTTGTTTTGGTCCCGAAATCAATATAGACAGCATGATGTACTTTCGTTTCATGCATAACAGAGGAGATAAGTTGTAAATAATCAGGAGTACAAGCCATGAACTATGTATGCTGCTAAGGCTTCCATAGGGATTCATGTCATCCGTGCTATGGGCAAGCCTAAGGTTCCTAGGTTCTTCGCCCAAGTTTGGAAATAATTGATTGATTTTCCTCCATTGAGAAGAATCGGCCGGATGACGAAGCTGTCCATCCGAAATCCTCTCATCTACATGTCGCCTCAAATTTTTTGCATCATTGTCATTCGCATACAACCGCTTGAACCTTGGTATGATTGGAAGATACCACAACACTTTTGCAGGCCCCTTATCTGACTTGTACCGTGGGGTTTCACATATTAGACAAGTCTACTTCTCTTCAAACTCTTTTCTATACAATATGCAATTATTCGGGCATGCATGGATCTTTTTGTACTCCATCCCCAGTGGACAAAGTATTTTTTTAGCATCATGGTAGCGATGCGGCAACACATTATCATCCGGAAGCATGTCCTTAGAAGCCTCAAGTATTTTTGAAAAACTCTTGTCGCTTCATCCATGACGTGCCTTCAAGCTCACCAATTTGAATACAGCGTTCAACAATTGGTATTTTTTACACCCAGGGTATAGCGACGTCTCTGCATCACTACACATTATGCATGTGATCGCTCAAAAGCCTCTTCTCCTACATCACGGATAATGTCCTCTATGCAATCATCCATATCCGTGTCATTATCATCAAATGCCACTTCCCCATGTTGAGACCCACTTGGCACTTTTTCACCATGCCATACCCATACTGTATAAGTCTTACAAAATCATTCACAAATTATGTAATCAAGGAAGAAGATACTTATTTTATAAACATTTGAACAATTGCACTAGGAACCTCCTATCCAGGAAGCAGCAGGGACATTAAATCCTCTGGGTCAATGTAAACCGGTAGAATATTAGGGAGGCCTACTACTTCATTGATAGGCCAAGATTTATCTTTAAAATATCTGTTGGATACCATATCGGATATTTTTCCTTGGCCGTCAACTTAGCAGTAGGGGATGGAACTTAAGGAAGGGATGGAGCTTGAGGAGGAGTAGAGACATCTACAAGCTTCACTGGCTAAGAGATGAAGGTTCCCTTGACATCACTCACAAGCTTCAGATGATCAGTTGGGAGAGGGACAAGTGCATCAATGATCACCTCTTCAACTGACACTCTGACTTCATCATCAGCCATTTGTTGGTGGTGTACAGTTGATCCCAAGTTGTGGACAGTCCCTTTAGCAACTAATTGTCTATGACTATCACGATCCTTCACATACAGGTCACAAGGTTGCTCTGACTGTCCAACAATGCAGCTGTCTCTAGTGCTCTACTGCATAGGTGCAGCTGAAGGTGTGAAGGGAACACTGGTCTCTGGCCAAGAGCTCAGGAGACACTTCATTTTCATATCCACCGCGAGAAGCCCTATGTAGGCAATCATTCTTTCTCCCGGTCTCCTGTGCTTGTTCCCTTCTTTTCGGTGAATAAGAATTGAAAACAACTATCAATTATGAATTTCAGCCATGTCAGTAATAGAAATTAGAGAACTTATGCTTGATATGAACGTCAAACATTAGTCAAATTCACTTCATCAAGTTTCAACATTTTATTTAAGGAAGATGTAGCATTGTAGAAGAAATTGGGAAAAACAAAGGAAAGGGAGTCGCAGAATTGCTGCCAACTCAATCAATTCATTCATTCATCATAACTGGTTCCTACACATATTAGACTAACCTCTTATGTATAGTTAGGGGCTTGACTCTTAAGCCCCAATAACACCTTGCACTGAAACCATTACACAGTTAACATACTAACTAACAACAATGTGTAACCATTACACAGTTTACATATCAGACTTGCATGGAATTTCAACATGCTCCTCTGATGCAGGACAAAGGCAAGAAATGTATACTTCTATTCACACACCAAACCATTTAACTAACAAGATTAGATGAACACAATAACATTCACATATCCGCATAGGTTAATAAGCAAACAAAACTAAATATAAACTCACCAGAGCTTCAGGAGTGGTTCACAGCTGAACAAATTGTTGCCAAGTTTGTTCATCAATAAATGTGTACTTGGAAAGATAATTGCCGTGTCTCCCAAAATAACCAATGTCGAAATTGATTTGCAGAAATAGGGAACCTGGGTTGTTTCCCCAACGAACTTGCAGCAGGATTGATTAACAACAGTGAAACAGAAAACATAAACAGTAGCAATGGGTTTTTTTTTTTGATTCAACAGATTAAAACGAAAATAAAATGAAACAGAACGAAATATGCAGAAGCGGATTAAAACCGATCAACCCAACATTTAGATTCCAGAAACCTCCGTCATCGAGCGAAATATAACCAACTCATGTTTGGTTCTGGATGAACCGAAATCTCTGCATTCATCCAGAGAATCCCTCAACTAGACGATCGCCTAGCATATGTCCGAACAGTGGCGTCTCACTGTGCGATCGCACAGCAACACTGTAACCTAGTTCGAACTCAATCCTTGGGAAGAACCAAACCGAATATTAAATCTAATATTCGAACTATTTCCAGAAATCGAATCCGATAAGATGAAAACAGAATCGAGTAAAGTTACCGATTAAGCACAAGCTCTCTGGACGAATCATGGAATCCTCAACGTTGGGTTAATCACAGAAGTTTAGCCGATCATGGCTGGGAAAAACGAAGAACAGACGAAGAACGCGAAGAACATATGAAGAACAATTGAGAGAAAATGAAACTTCTGTATTTAATCCAAAACTTTCAAAAGTGTGAATCAATAATGTGTTTGTGGCTGCCAACTTACTTAAAACTAACCTAAAAACGAAATGGGCTCTAATGGTTCTGCCCAAAACGAAAATAAAATAAAAGTGGGCTTTAATTACAAAATTCGAGCCCAAATAAAATCCAAAATTGTTCATCTGACTTCGGCTCCAACATTGACCGCCCTCTTGACCGAATTGGCTCTTTATGTCTTCATAACAATTGTAGCTCTCTGAATCATCTGAAATATGAGACAAAAATGAGGTAAATCCGATGCCTGGTTCAAGAGTTATGGTAAAAATAGTGAAGCAATGTAAAACTGGAATTTTATTATTAAAAATGGCTAACATGTAATCAAAGGCCCAAAGCCCAATTAAACATAAAAGCCATTATTTATTAACTAAAGAGTCCTAAATTATTAATCAAGAGATAAAAAGAAGTGTATAAAATATTCAATTATCAGTACTTGTCCCAGGGATTATGGTCAGGCCAAACCTCAAAAAAAATATACTTGTTAGCTAGAAAGGTCTTAAACTTCCTCCACCGATCAGCACAATAAGACAATGTTGAGTCTTTCAACTTCTAATAGTCAGGGACGATGTATGTAAGTTGGATATTGTCCCAAATAGGATCCTTTACTATGCGAAGGTCCACATTTTTCCACTCAGCTGTCAAGATGTTAACCTTGCTGCGTGCTAGACAGTAAACAAAACTAGTATATTTGCTTTTACTAGGACTGACAGGTTGCAAATTTTCAACAAACTGAATCTCGAGCTTTGTCCCAGAAGTCTGACTTAGGGATACATCCATCATTCGTGTGCCGCTTCTACCACGGCGTTCACGACAGTTAGGAGGTTCATTGTGAGATGAAGAAGGTTTGTTCTGACACACATCAGTCACACCAGTAACTGGCGTTCCAGGAACACGACTGGAATCATTTTCACCGTTCATTTTCGGGACAGTAAGAGAGGAATGCCTTAACAAATGAGGGAGTAATAGAGGCTAATGGTACGTGGGCGAGGAAGAGGGGTAATGCAACAGGAAGGGTTTTACAACATGAACAGAGGTTCTTCAGTGAGAGTAACAAAAGCTTCCGCGCGAAGAAACATATATTTGGCGCCTTATTTTTAAGACCGGACAAATTAGTACAAGGTCTTAAAAGTTAACCTTTAAGATCAGTCTTTCTATAACTCCGGTCTTAAAATTAATTAATTTTTTATTTAAACTTTTAGTACCGGCCGCATTTTATGTCCGGTCTTAAAAGTCTAACTTTTAAGACCGGCTATTATATATGTTCGGTCTTAAAACTTTAATACCTTTATATTTGAATTTTTTCGTATTATTTTGGAGTGTAGAAAATATAAGTCTGGCAGTATGAGATTTCTCCATAAAGTAATTGATATTTCAGTTTTTTTAATAACATTTTTTAGATCGGTTGTTTTTTTAACAGGTCTGGATAATATATTTAAGACCTATGAAAAAATAATCCGGTATAAGAAGTTCTTTATATTTACAAAACTGCCACCGATCATACCTTTAAGACCGGGGCGTCGATAATCCGATCTAAATGAGGCAGTCTTAAAGCCCTTTTTTGCACTAGTGAAAGCTTGTGGCATTTTGTCCAAATACATGTTAAAAAAATCTCTTCAAGTTTCATAAAAGTTTCTGCCTCAATCAATATCCATAGATGACCATCTTCTTCTCTCTGTGGCGAGAACCAACTGATCCGATTCATAACAATAAATCCTTTTACAATAATAGGCTCTTCTTCTTTTACACCCATTGCCTTACCCTTATTTTTAAAATCATTCTCCATTTGCTAATCTCATAGTTAGTTGATGGCAAAATCAAAGTTTTCACCATCAATTTCTCTTTCCTTCTTTGCTTGAATCCTACTTTATTATATACGTTTCTAATTCAATCTTCAATGACTTTCTCAAGATCTTAAGGAAGAAAGTATTGGCCGTAGGATTAGGTTTTCATGCGACGAAGGGCATGGGGCCATAGTAAAGGGAAAATAGATGAAAAAATTAATTAAAAATTGAGATTTTTTTATAATAATAATAATATTATTAAAATATGAATTTGTTAAAAAAATTGAGATGATGTGACAGCTAATTAGGATTAAAATATTATGACTTGATGGCTCGATATTTTCCATTAGATAAAACCATGGTTATTAAACCCGGACCGGACCGGCCGGTTCGGACCGGAAACCGGCGAACTGGCCGTGAAACTAGTAGGAACAACCATAGAAACCGGGGTCATCAACCAACCCAGTAAAAAAAAAAGAGTGGAAGACGGAGAAGAATAACAAATCTGGGTTCTGTGCAAGGCTTTAGGCCGGTGTCTCGTCGCGATCTGGTTTGGTGGAAGGATGAGAGTTCCTCGACGAAGATCGGACTCAGTTCTCGCTGCCCGCTCTCTCTTTCTTTGGTGTGAAGAAAGACTGAACTCTTGTTTGAAGAAAGACGGAAGAACGAAGATGAACAAGGAGAATTTCACTTGGTTGTCTAACTCTCTCTATTATAGTAAAGTCTATGAAGCTCAAAAGGGGTAGCAAATGGAGAATGATTTTTATGGTTTGTGTATGGGAGTTGGGGATAAGATATGAATGTTGGAAATTATGCCCTAAGGGCAAATCATTGTACTTTAAACGTGAATGTCAGTTAAAGTATTTTTCATTTAGTTATCATTTTCTTTTGCATGTTTATAGTGATAATTGTATCCTTGGATATATCTTATTGATTATCCTAAATGTCCCTGGTCGGTCATCTACGCGGGAGTAAAGATGAAATATGACCAGTATGACTTTGATGAGGTATGGAGATACGAATCAAAGTCATAGGCACTTATAAGAGTACAAGGTGCTAGACCGACCCACTATGAGAAAGCTGCATGGATTAAGTCATAAGATTTTCTCATGTATAACCGCATCACAATGTCCTTTGATCTGAGATCATCATGGATTCCTACATGATGAGTCGCTGGTCTTTGACCTAGTCAAAAGTCACCTTTGACCGGGTGATGATAAAGGCTTGGATCGGGATCAGTGGTTTTCATGCAGAGGAATGTGAATGGTTAAGATGGAATTTGTCCCTCACGTTTGTAGAGAGATAATACTGGCCCCCTCGATGAGTGAGTCTGAGAAATGTATGCCATACTACGATGAAAAGGAGTTTCCATTTCAATTGTTAGACTACTCAAGAATCCAGAAAGTAATGGTCAAGAACAGGAAGTTGACATTATCCATGCCTCATCCTTGACCAAGTTATCACGTGACAAAAGGGACGTGACATGGTTGTATGATAGGTTGTATAGTATCATCGGTCCCATATGAATTGGGTAGTCGCAATGTCTTGCTAGAGGCTGCTTGCGACTTGTGAGATGATACAGTATTGACCTGCTGCCAATTTCATGTGGGCTTGCAGGGTCGCACACAAGAATAGCCCAACACGAGTAAAAATGTCCAGATTCATTGAATCTTATATATGTCTAAGATTTAATGAATACTGTATTTAATCTAGGATGGATATATATAAAATTAAAATTAAAATTCAAAATTAATAATGATATTATTTATTGATAATAAGATTATTATATAGTATTTAATTTATTTGATAAATTAAATAACTATAATAAATTGAGATATTGTTTCTCAAATTTAATTAAATTGAGATATAGTATCTCAGATTTAATTAAATAGAAAGATATCATATCTCAAATTTAATTTATAGAAATAAATTAAATCAACAGGCTTTTAATTCGGATTAAATAAATAGATTAGATTAGATTTGTTGGACAGATTTAATTAATGCTATTTATATCTAAAATTTGAACTCAAGATTAATTGAGATTAATCTTGAATATTTTAATATAGCCCAATTGGGGTTTTAGAAACTCTATAAAAGATAATGATCTAGTCATATTAAAATAAGGAACTGCCACGAAAAACCCTAGAGAGAAAAGACGCAGGACACAAAGTAAGAATGCGCTAGCACGCTGCCTACATGTTGGAGAGCTGTTCGGTGTGGATACCGCTAGAGGGAGTGGACTCGTAGAGTCGGCTCTTAGAGATTGATCAAGCAAGAAGGTGTTAGCCACGTGTTCAAGAAAGGACGCATACAAGCTCGTATAGGTACGGTTTCTCTAACGAACCTTGATTTAAACGCCGTTGATAGATCCTCTCTATGGGATTCGTAAAATTTTAATGGATGAGAATCCTTCCACTGCGTGTACGGATCCCTACAGTTGCATCAGAGCTAGGTCAACCGTGTGTTTAAATTGGGTTTTAAACATGAGATTATATATGTGATATATATGTTTAAACCAAATCTATATGTGATATATATGCTAAAACCAAATTTGCTAAACGATAGTTCTACATTAGGGTTTGTATACGGACAGGTAGTCGGTTCTCGCGGCCGTTTCATGTAGTTCCGAAGCGTTCAGATCGGACATTCTGAAAACAGCCGACGGTCATGTTTAAATCCGTTGAGTTTTGAAGCGTTCCGATCGACATCAATCACGCTGTGATCTGATTATGCGGAAACGACGGTCACGCTAGGCCGATCACATTCGATCATGGTCGAAATAATATTTTTGAAAGATTATATCCTTTCGAATAGCTCCGGGAACGTTATTTTTGAAACAACTTGTTCTTGAAATAATTTTTTATGAAACAATATTTCTAAAACAATATGATGTTTTCAAAATCAGAGCGGGATTGTCGTGACTATCTGTTCGTAGAGCGAGAATTTAAATCATGATATTATATTATAGATTATGAATTTAATTCATTATGATTTGGATTTTCCAATTCAAGTTTGGATTGGGCCTTTCTTATGAGCACTTAAATTTGGGTTAGACTCTTATAAAGTGTTGATTTCTTATGTGCCATTTTTATAGATGTTTTTTTGAGGAAAGGAAAGGAAATAAATGTGATCCATCATCTTAAATGCTATCTAACAATCAAGATATGAATATGATTCATCATATTAAATTCAATCAATCAATCAATCAAGATGTGAATTTAATGTGACTTGGTTGATAAGAAGTGAATATGATTCATCATATTAAATTCAATCAATCAATCTATATAATATAATATAAACTCAATAATTTAATCATGATATTTTCTTTCATATTGTATGAATTAATATTTGTTGTGATTAATTATTCAAAGTTGCACTAGTGCAAAAAAGGGCTTTAAGACCGCCTCATTCAGACCGGACTATCGATGGCCCGGTCTTAAAGGTACGACCGGTGGCAATTTTGTAAATATAAAGAACTTCTTATACTGGATCATTTTTTCATAGGTCTTAAATATATTATCCAAACCTGTTAAAAAAACAACCAGTCTTAAAAATGTTATTAAAAATTGAAATATCAATAACTTTTTCACGAAATCTCATACAGCCAGACTTATATTTACTACACTCCAAAATAATACGAAAAAATTTAAATATAAATGTATTAAAGTTTTAAGACCGAACATATATAATAGCCGGTCTTAAAAGTTAGACTTTTAAGACCGGATATAAAATGAGGCCGGTACTAAAAGTTTAAATAAAAACTTAATTAATTTTAAGACCGGAGTTATAGAAAGACTAGTCTTAAAGGTTAACTTTTAAGACCTTGTACTAATTTGTCCGGTCTTAAATATAAGGCGCCAAACATATGTTTCTTAGTGCAGAAGCTTTTGTTACTCTCACTAAAAAACCTCTGTTCACGTTGTGAAACCCTTCATGTTGCATTATGTAACATCCCAATTTTATAATAGTAAATAAGTGTTATTAGGATATGATTTATTAAGTAATTTGAGCTTAGGAAAAATTTAGAAGTATAAAATTAAGAGTTGAAAAAAAAAAATAAATAAATATATTATCAGTTTTTTTTTAAGAAAAGTTGATTAATTAACAATGATAAATTATATTGATAATAAAAAATGATAAGGAAAAAGGAAATACGTATGAGAAATATCTTCATGAAATAATCTGATCTATATCTAAATAGAAAGAAAGAGATAAAGAGAGAAAATAATTATATATGATAAAGAGAGAGAATAATTATATATTACTATATTTTTAAAATAATAATATTTTAATAAGAGAGCTAAACTCTAACCTTACCCTTATAAAACCCCATTTTTCATCTCAAACCTCTCATACATACTCACGACGCCGCTTCTCACTACACGGGTTCATACCTCTACCTTTCACTCTTGATTCGTGCTCCAGGTCCCTTGGTACTGTTACTGATGTCCTTTCACCCTCTCCATCTTCTTTTTATTTTATGATCTGTTGTCTTGTCAAAGCAATTCTCTCACTCCATTTTACTGTACTTGGATTTATAGTATCATCATTTTTCATACCCACTCCTTTATTCTTGAAACCATAGGTGCTTATAAATATAGATACATTCATCTATTTATATTTTTATTTCTTTCCCATTCATCATGTCCAGCCCCTTTTCTCTTTGTTATGCGTGTATGTATAAATTGATTGTTCATAACCCATTTTCCTTTCTTTTCTCATCGGGCTATCTTATATTAAATCTCTCACCATCTTCTTGTCACAATATACGCTGGATATATTATTTATATTTTGCCTCTTCCTTTAGCAAACAAGACTCTTCACTATGTATTCTCGCCGTTGCCATATTCCTTTTTCACTTTGACACTTTATATCAACAAATTTGACCGCAAAAAGCCCATTTAATTATTCTTTTATACCTATCTAAATTATCTCTGATTCCTCCAAAATCTTTCTTGATTTTATATATATATATTAATTGTTTTGAAATTCTATACAAGATATATTTTTATCCCTTCTGGTTTGAACTTTGACATCAAATTTCTTACTCACAATAATTTTAATAGAAAATCTCTAAATTTATACTAGCCTTAAAAAAACACTAGGTTAGGTTTTATGAGTGACATTGATAGAAACTTATGTTTATCATTGTGTAGACTCTCATTGAGAGCTTTGGAGTGATACTTATGTGATTACTTGTATAATAGGGAGCAACAGGTAACTCTGAATATTCTTCCATATACTTGTAAATTGTGTGTGATTGTAAGTAACTATCTTTTATTTAAAATTAAAGGACTGAATCATATGTATATGTGTATGTATTATAAATTGATATTTTATATGAATTGAAGCATGATTTATTGTTATTGAACATATTTGTCATGGTAATTTGTATTTGTGATGGGTTGGAGTAAGGAGGGATTTGTATGTTGAGATCTTTTACCACGTGGTATGTCATCACTCTGTGCACAGTGGATGACACTTGTCAGGGCCCCTTCTCCCATGTTTTTCTTTGGCTGGGATTGCATTGGAGCTATGGGACATGTGACACCTCCTTAGTTGTATTCTTTTAAGGAGGAGAGCCATAGTCCATGCTTAAGCTCTATACCTTTGGCCGAGTGTATCTTAAGTGTTGGTGAGCTTGGAACAATCCAGTCAAATGGATGATTTTCTATTAGACTATGTGTTAGCCTATGGCTCCAATCAGCGGTTGAGGATGGACGGTGATATAAGGGAGGCTGCATATTGCATATTGTATAATAGTACGTTTCACATTGACATTATGATAATTTATGTTGTATGAAATTATGGTATATACAAATATATATGTAATCAGCTCCTGCTTTTTGTCATATGTGATTTGCTTGTGTACGGTAGAAACTTTCAGTAGTTACTGAGATGTCGAATCTCACCCTATAATAACAATTTTCAGGTGATTGTTCTAGTAGGAAGCAAGGGAAAGAACCTATGGAGTGGGCCTTGAAGGCTCTTTTGTACTCCTATAGTTCATATTATGTCATTTGTATTTGTCATGACTATAATATTTCCGCAATTTATCAACTCTAAAATATTTTAGAAATTTATTTTGACACTATAAATATTTTGGGAATTTATGTTGACTCTAAAATGAATTTAAATTTGAATTAGTTATGTATTTTAATGATTTGGATGTTGATCATCCTTGTTAGAGATATTTCAAGTGTTTTGGCCAAGATTTTGGGTGTTAAATTTGGGGCGTTACACGTTACCTCTCTTCCTCGCCCACGTACCATTAGCCTCTGTTACTCCCTCATTTGCTCAGGCATTCCTCTCTTACTATCTCAAAAATGAACGGTGAAAACGATTCCAGTCGTGTTCTTAGAACGCCAGTTACTGGTGTGACTGATGTGGGTCAGAACGAACCCTCTTCATCTCACAATGAGCCTCCTAACCATCGTGCACGATGTGGTAGAAGCGGCACACGAATGATGGATGTATCCCTAAGTCGGACTTCTGGGACAAAGCTCGAGATTCAGTTTGTTGAAAATTTGCCACCTGTCGGTCCTAATAAAAGCAAATATACTAGTTTTGTCGACTATCTAGCACACAGCAAGGTTAACATCTTGACAGCTGAGTGAAAAAATGTGGACCTTCGCATAGTAAAGGATCCTATTTGGGACACTATCCGGCTTACATACACCGTCCCTGACTATCAGAAGTTGAAAGACTCAACATTGTCTTATTGTGCTGATCGGTGGAGGAAGTTTAAGACCTTTCTAGCTAACAAGTATATTTTTTCCGAGGTTCGGCCTGACCATAATCCCTGGGACAAGTACACATTTATTGATGAACAAACTTGGCAACAATTTGTTCAGCTGCGGACCACTCCTGAAGCTCTGGTGAGTTTATATTTAGTTTTGTTTGCCCTTTTGTTTGCTTATTAACCTATGCGGATATGTGAATGTTATTGTGTTAATCTAATCCTGTTAGTTAAATGGTTTGGTGTGTGAATAGAAGTATACATTTCCTGCCTCTGTCCTGCATCAGAGGAGCATGTTGAAATTCCATGCAAGTCTGATATGTAAACTGTGTAATAGTTAGACATTGTTGTTAGTTAGTTAGTATATTAACTGTGTAATTGTTTTGGTGCAAGGTGTTATTGGGCCTTAAGAGTCAAGCCCCTAACTATATATAAGAGGTTAGTCTAATATGTGTAGGAACCAGTTATGATGAATGAATGAATTGGTCGAGTTGGCAGCAATTTCTGCAACTCCCTTTCCTTTGTTTTTCCCAATTTCTTCTACAATGCTACATCTTCCTTAAATAAAATGTTGAAACTTGATGAAGTGAATTTGACTAATGTTTGACGTTCATATCAAGCATAAGTTCTCTAATTTCTATTAGTGACATGGCTGAAATTCATAATTGATAGTTGTTTTCAATGCTTATTCATCGAAAAGAAGGGAACAAGCACAGGAGATCGGGAGAAAGAATGATTGCCTACATAGGGCTTCTCGCGGTGGATACGAAAAGGCCGAAAAAGATTTGATGGCAGCCAAGCGAAAGAGATAGGAAGATGAAGCTGCATCCAATCCTTCTGCGATAATTGAGCAGTCATCTCCAATACGTCGCGAGGAGTTGTGGTTGTATATTCGGCAAAAGCCAAGCGGCACCTACACGAGTGAACAAACTCGTCTAGTTGCTGAAAGAATTGTAAGTATCGATATTGTTATTTTTTAGTTACTAAACATGTTTCATTACTAAGCTTCTCGTTATCTGTATCTTACAGGAAGATCTTAAAAAGAAAGAAGCAGAGAGATCTTTTGCGTCGGATGGGAGGAATGATGTTCTGACCGTTGTGACCGGAAAACCAGATCACTTGGGGCGTGTAAGGGGGATTGGAGGATGAGTAGGCCTAAAGCAATACTTTGGTAAATCCAAATACCACGAACAAAGTATGGTTACTCGAGAGGAGATGGATCATAGGCTTGCCAAATTAAGTGAGGAAGCAGTGGCCAAAGAAGCTTCATTGACTGCAATGTTTCAATATGAGATGAGCAAGATGAAGGAGGAGATGGAGAAAATGAAGTGTCTCCTAAGCTCTTGGCCAGAGACCAGTGTTCCCTTCACACCTTCAGCTGCACCTATGCAGCAGAGCACTAGAGGGAGCTGCATTGTTGGACAGTCAGAGCAACCTTGTGACCTGTATGTGAAGGATCGTGATAGTCATAGACAATTAGTTGCTAAAGGGATTGTCCACAACTTGGGATCAACTGTACACCACCAACAAATGGCTGATGATGAAGTCAGAGTGTCAGTTGAAGAGGCGATCATTGATGCACTTGTCCCTCTCCCAACTGATCATCTGAAGCTTGTGAGTGATGTCAAGGGAACCTTCATCTCTTAGCCAGTGAAGCTTGTAGATGTCTCTACCACTCCTCAAGCTCCATCCCTTCCTTAAGTTCCATCCCCTACTGCTAAGTTGACGGCCAAGGAAAAATATCCGGTATGGTATCCAACGTCCCTGCTGCTTCTTGGACAGGAGGTTACTAGTGCAATTGTTTAAATGTTTATAAAATAAGTATCTTCTTCCTTGATTACATAATTTAAATGCATCGTTTAGACACACATACATATATACTAATTCCTTGATCGATGTCAATCTTGTAGGTTCATGCATGATGAACTGGTTCAACAGGGAAGAATCAATGATTTTGGATTCTTGTGCCCAGTTTATGCAAGTTTAACAACCTTGGAGGAGAGACAGGAGTACATATCAAAGAGGTTGTGTGAAGTGAGAAGAAAGGGTGTACTTGTTTCCATACTACCTCGGGTACATATCACAATTCTTGTCTGCAATGCACTTAATTCTGCCTGTGAATTTTCAGCCACCACTGGCAGTTGGTCCTCATGTGCATGGAGGAGCATACAATGGTCTTCTCACTAGTGGAAAAAAGGATTTTAAGACCGGACGAAACAGGTATATTAGGAGCGGACCCGCGACAGGTCTTGGACTGACTTTCAAGACCGGATGTTATATACATCCGGTCTTAAAAATTGAACTTTTAGACCGCACTTATAAATGGACCGGTCTTAAAAGACCAACTTTTATGACCGGCTTAATACCTTTAAGAGCGGTCATAGATATACATCCGGTTTTAACAATTGAAAATTTAAGACCGTCTTATTTATTTGCGGTCTAAATTTTCCCGAATTTTTTTCCTGTTCTGTTCTTCCTGATCATATATAATACACAAAAATCCACCATCCAAAACAGCACATAAAAGTCGATATACTTTAAGCTACAAGCTATGAACATGAATAAATTGAATTAGGAAAAAGAATACAATTAATTATCCACCATGAGTTATGTGGCCTTAAGTCTACAAATGACTAAAGTAATTTATACAATAAGCTAAGATATATAACTAATTACAATCACAATGAGTTACAATACAACACGTAAATCAACATACATGTAGTCCAATATATTATTCACCATGCCTTCATCGATTCCCACCCAACAACGTAACATGCATCCTCTTTTATAACAAGCCCCTTTGAATCGGATTCTGCCACAAAAACAAAACAAGAACAAATTCATAGTCAGCGTGACATTATATTGTTTAATTAAGAACGTAACATAGAAGGAATATATAATATATATAGTTAAAACCTTAAAGTTTTCTAAGAATTCTGCATATGAATATTACTTTATGAATTGACTCTTTTATAAAGTGATATCCTCCCATATCCCTTCTTGATGATCATTTCTTATGCCGGGTTCATTATCCGCTTCATCTTCTTCGTTCATGTTCGGTAGACCCCTTGAAAAAAGAGTACTATCTGGAAGACCATAATTTGAATGACTTTCCTCATCAATATCAATGACCCTCTTTCCTTGGAGAGCTACAGAACACATTTTATTTTCTTGATCGGTGATATAGAACACTTGTTTCGCATGGTCTGCCATAATAAAAGGTTCATCTCCAAAACTTCTACTATTGACATCGAATAAAGTAAATCCTAGCCGATCCATATGAACACCATTATTGACATTAACCCACTTGCATTTGAAGATGGGAAATCTAATTTTGACATAGTCCACCTCCCAAATCTCTTCAATAACCCCATAATATGGCATGAGCGCCAATTTAGGCCTCTTGTCTTTCGAGGCTGGAGAAGTGCATAGATTCGGCCTCTAACATAACACCATTGTTCGGGTGTGCTCCTATCATCTAGGGACTTCGTGTAAAATGTATAACCATTGATCACATACGAATTCCAAGTTATGACTTCAACCTCGGGACCACGTGCTAACCATTTCATTGTGTCGAAACACATTCGAGATCCCTCGACCTTTTGTTTGAACCATTTTGCAAAAGTTACATTTATGCTCCCTAATCAACCTTTGTTCGGTCATTCGATGGTTTTCTTTCCTTACAACCTCTTTATGTGCAGATATGCTGTCTTGAACTTCATCAACATTATTCAATATGTATAAGTGGACTTGTGACAATTCATCACGATCCACACTCTTTACTGAAGCCCCACGTCTACCCCCTTCAGCATGCTGACGTTTTGGAAGCCCAATATGTCTTACTTTGGCCAAACCGCATTGAAGAAGAAACAAAGTCTAGTCAAAACGACCCGAAGATCATATTCGGCGATCCCTCGAATAGCTACTGGGAGTAGCTGTTGCATCAAGACATAACAGTCATGAGACTTTTGGCCTACTAATTTCAAGTCCTTCATCGAGACAAGCCTCTTAAAATTTGAAGAATACCCCGAGGGAACTTTTGTGCCATGTAAACACTCACAAAGCTTCGTTTCTCATCCTTAGACAAAGTATGAGAAGCCGGGGGACAATAAGTTCTCTTCCCATATGGCCTTGGATGCAAGTCTTCGCGTATTCCCATTGCTTGCAAATCCAATCTTGCCTTCACACCATCCTTGAACTACCTTGTATGTTGAGAAGCGTGCCACAATACTATCACATACGTTCTTCTCCACATGCATGACATCAATACGGTGTCTCACATCAAGATTGCGCCAATAGGGAAGATCAAGAATACAGATCTCTTCTTCCATATATTTGTTTCTTTTCTACTCTTTCCAGGCTTACCGAAGATGACACTGATATTTTTCACCTTTTCATACACTTGCTCCCCAGTCAATGCCACCGAAGCTTCTTCATACTCTTGGCCACCAAAAAAGGCCTTCTTTAATCGACGATATGGGTGGCCCCGTCTAAGAAATCTCCTATGTCCAAGATACACCGTCTTTCTTCCATGTTGAAGTTGATGGTAGCATGTGCCTTCTTCACAAACCGGACATGCTTTATGGCCTTTTACACTATACCCTGACAAGTTCCCATATGATGGGAAGTCGTTTATAGTACAAAATATCATGGCTCTCACTTTAAAGACCTCCTTCTTGAAAGAGTCAAAAACATCGACACCTTCTTCCCACAATTCCTTCAAGTCTTCGATCAAGGGCTCCAGGTAAACATCTATGTCATTTTCGGGTTGTTTTGGTCCCGAAATCAACATAGACAGCATGATGTACTTTCATTTCATGCATAACATAGGAGATAAGTTGTAAACAATCGGGAGTACGGGCCATGAGCTATGTATCTTGCTAAGGCTTCCATAGGGATTCATGCCATCGTGCTAAGGGCAAGCCTGAGGTTCCTAGGTTCTTCGCCGAAGTTCGGAAATAATTGATCGATCTTCTTCCATTGAGAAGAATCGGCCGGATGTCGAAGTTGTCCATCCGAAATCCTCTCATCTGCATGCCACCTCAGATTTTTGCATCATTTTCATTCGCAAACAACCGCTTGAACCTTGGTATGATTGGAAGATACCACAACACTTTTGCGAGCCCCTTATCGACTTGTATCGTGGGGTTTCACATATCGGACAACTCGCTTCTCTTCAAACTCTTTTCTATACAATACACAATCATTCGGGCATGCATGGATCTTTTTGTACTCCATCCCCAGTGGACAAAGTATCTTCTTAGCATCATAGTAGCGATGCGGCAACACGTTATCATTCGGAAGCATGTCCTTCAAAGCCTCAAGCAATTCGAAAAACTCTTGTCGCTCCATCCATGACGTGCCTTCAAGCTTACCAATTTCAATACGGCGTTCAACAATTGGTATTTTTACACCACGGTATAGCGGTGTCTCGCATCCTTGCACATATTACCATATGCATGTGATCGCTCAAAGCCTCTTCTCTAGATCACGGATAATGTCCTCTATGCGATCATCCATATCCATGTCATTATCATCAAAGGCCACTTCCCATGTTTTCCCACTTGATGGCACTTGTTCACCATGCCATACCCATACTGTATAAGTCTTACAAAATCCGTGACAAATTAAATGTGTGCGTATAACTTCAGGACATAGTCGACACTCATTCAAACATTTTACACAACGGCAATAATACTTCCCCCCATCATCATAGGCATTTTGTGTAGCAAATTCTATAAATTCCCTAACCCCATTCTGATATTCAACACTCGTTCCTAAAGCATCTATCCAACCGTGATCCATAGTAGAATTCCTATATATTATAGACGAAAATCATTGATCATACATAAACCAAAAAAATTGAAACTTGCATATAAAATAAGCCAACTCCAAATGCAAATATTGTCTCAAAGAATCACTTTTACGGAGGAACTTGCCCATTAAATGCATAACAAATTAAGAATCACTTTTGGTCATAAATGCATCACAAGAGGAACTTGCCCATTAAATGCATAACAAATTAAGAATCACTTTTGGTCATAAATGCATCACAGTGAATCCAAGAACCAAAGTAAATGCAAGACGAGGAAATTAAATGCGGGGATGAAGGTCTTGTGGACTAACTTTGTAGCATATAAATTCAAATGCGTTAGGCGAGTCGTCTTACTTCTCCGCTCACGAACGTTGAAGTTGCGAGACAAGACAGCAAGAGTAACCTAAAAACACTTGTTGGACAGTTGGGTAGGTCTAAAGTGCAAATATAATCTTCAAAAAACAATATTCATTAACAACGAGAGAATACCCATAACAACATTACACGATTTCGTTAAACCCATGAAAAACAAGAACGATAAGCTGGAAAATAATAAAGTTTTAACCGAAAGATCTCTTACGGCTTCGTCTATAGACGTTTAGCTAAGGAACCGAGTGATTGTCGAGAGAGGTACGCGAAGCGGCGACGAAGGCGAGAGGGAAATTTCGAGTCGGAACCTGAGTATTCACTTTGGGCAAGACACGAGAGCAGAGAGCGAAATTTAATTTTTCCCCGCGACAAAGATACCTTATTTAGCTTTTTGGATTTTATTAATACCGGTTATTAATTAAATGTCCGGTCCTAAAGATACAACTAACATTTTAAGACCGGAGTTTTAAAAGTATCCGGTCTTAAAATTTTATTAGTCTTTTAAGTTTTAAGGCCGGAGGTTTACAAAACATCCGGTCTAAAATTCAAATACTCTTTAGAACCGTTACTTATAAAATGTCCAGGTCTTAATGGCCTTGGTGATAGCAATATTAAATAAATAAAATAAAGGATATTTTTAGGACATAAAATTAAGGAAAATTGGAGAATATCTTAATGAATTCGGAGAACGGACCAAAAATTCATAGTGTTCTTAATGTTTCTTACATTACTTCAGAATATATACACAACAACAAAAAAAAGAAAAAAAGAAAAACAAGCTGAATAATATCATCCACAAGAATCTGACTGAACAACCTCGGCGATTTCGGCGTGAAGAGCATTAATTTCCCGCCGGAGATCAGCAAGTTGTTGTCTTATTCTCTCCACCCGCAATATGAATGGATCATTACGGGAGAGCGGAGAGGGTCGAGGTAGGCGCGGGGGCCAACGAGGTTGGAGAGGGGATTACGAACATGCGCATGGCGGCTTCAAGATGAGGGATGGACTCGGCAAGGACGGGATCGGCGAAGGATCGAGGGGGTGCGGCATGAGCAATCTCTTCATCATCCGAAGAAATAACAATGGGTCCATTGACGAGAGTCTTCGGAAACAATACGGCCTTGTCATTTGGAGGAGCGCACCATATAATGATCTAGCCATGGCACGAGCTTGAGGCGTGTATGCACCCCTACGAGCAGTTTGCTTGTATCTAACCATGGTTTGAGGATTTGAGAAGTTGGGGCAGAGAGCTATGAAGTGAGGAGTTAACAAAACAAAGAGGTAGTGCGTGGAGTATATAAGGACAGATAGCAGGAGAGATAAACATCGATGATGAATTCGTCAATATAATGAATTTAATGTTTCTACTTTAAGAGCGTATTTGTTCAAAATATCCGGTCCTAATAGTCATTTACTTTTAAAAAACTTTTAAGACCGAACTTTTATCTTGTATCCGGTCCTAAAACTAATTTTTAATTCAATTACTTTTAAGACCGTGCTTTTATCATATATCCGGTCCTAAAAATCATAAGATCGATATTTTACTTTGTATCCGGTCCTAAAACTCATTTATTATTATATATTTCAATTTATTTTTTTCAAGTAAGAATTTTTGGTTAAAAAATATTACTTTTAAGAACGGATCTTACACGATTATCCGGTATTAAAAGTTCATTCTTTTCAAAGAGTCCCTTCCCATGTTGAAATGAATGATTGAGTCTCTTCGGCTTCACATAAACTTCCCAACTAGGCGTCTCCTCGTATTATGAGCAAATATGCGTCTCCTCATTAATGTTTCCGGCGTTTCACATTCTTCAGGCTGGAGCACCTGATAGCCCGCGTCGATCATATAGACCGAAGCTTGGACAAACTGTTTCAGGTCTATCACGCCGTCAACAAGCTGAAAGCGGTACTCGACGCCAATGACGTTGAGTACCATACCTCTGATGACGACGTCTCCGACCCTTCCCTCCCCTCCGACAACGATGGGGAGAATTAGAAATTTTTAAGTTTTTTTTTTTTTGTCTTTGCCTCACAAGGCGGCAAAAAAAAAATATTATTAAATAAAATTTTTATTTCCCAATCGCCTACCTTGTTTGTCTTTAACTTTATGTTCTTTTTTCTTCGACAACAAGAACAAACAAAACATTGTCCTCTTCGTGGTGAACAATCTTAAAAATTTGCAGAATAAAGTTAGAGTAAATACCCTTTTTGGTCCCTGAAATAACACGCGCTACCCATTTTGGTCCCTGAGTAAAAAAAATGTCATTTTTAGTCCTTAAACAGTAAAAAAAAAGGTCCCTTTTAGTCCTTTTAGTCATTTTTGTGGGCATTTTGATCCCTCACAAATTCCCAAAAAATCCTTTTTAGTCCCTAAAAGGACCGAAAATGACATTTTTTTTACTCAGGGACCAAAATGGGTAGAGCGTGTTTTTCCAGGGACCCAAAAGGGTATTTACTCATAAAGTTAACAGTTGCGACCATACAAAACAAAACAAAAAACATTATTTACCTTTTTCGAATAAAAACAACAGAGTGATGACTCTTCTCAAGTTTGGACCATCGTTGTCGTCCCCTGTACTTTTCCTGATGTGAACATTTTCAATGTCCTTTTCGTTATCTTCTTTCTTTTTCCGACAAAAAGAAAAGGGACACCGATGATGATCTTCACATCCGAAAAGTAGAAACGAGGACAACGAAGCACAAAACTTGAGAAGAACGCCAGAAACATGGTTGCCTTGAACCCTAACGATATGTCTGAAAACCGAGTCACCAACTCTATTTAAATGAAGAATATTAGGACCGGACCTAAAATAAATCCTCGGTCCTAAAGGTTTCGGCAAACAATTAAATAAAAAGAAGACTTTTAAGACCTGACAACTAACAAATATACGGTCCTAATATTTTAGCCATATATTTTCTAGACTTTTAGGACTGGATATTTGACATATATGAGATCCTAAAAGTCTCTACCCATATTTTTAGAATTAGGCGAAGACTTTTAGGACCGGATATTTGTTAAATATACGGTCTTAAAATGGACGAAGACCTTTAGGACCGTATTTTTAACAAATATACGGTCCTAAAAGTCGCGAATACTTTTCAGAGCCTCTTATGGCTCATTTTCAACATCCGCCTGTACCTCAAATTTCAAGCACTAAATAGCTTTATCCATTTATGTTATTTAAAGTATTCTCTTTTAGTTATCATTTCATTTGCATGTTTACATTAATAACTGTATCCCTGGATATATCTAATAGATTATCCTAAATGTCCCTGGTCAGTCATCTACGCAGGAGCGAAGATGAGATAAGACCAGTATGACTTTGATGAGGTATGGAGATACGAATCAAAGTCATAGGCACTTATAAGAGTACAAGGTGCTGGACCGACCCACTATGAGAAAGCTGCATGGATTAAGTCATAAGATTTTCTCATGTATAACCGTGTCACAATGCCCTTTGACCTGAGATCATCATGGATTCCTACATGATGAGTCGCTGCTCTTTGACCTAGTCAAAAGTCATCTTTGGTCGGGTGATGATAAAGGCTTGGATCGGGATCAGTGGTTCTCATGCAGAGGAATGTGAGTGGTCAAGATGAAATTTGTCCCTCACATTTGTAGAGAGATAATACTGGGCCCCTCGATGAGTGAGTCTGAGAAATGTATGGCCATACTATGATGGAAAGTTGTTTCCATTTCAATTAGACTAATCAAGAATCGAGAAAATAATGGTCAAGAATAGGAAGTTGACATTCACCATGCCTCATCCTTGACCAAATTATCGCGTGACAAAAGGGACGTGACATGGTTGTACGATAGGTTGTATCGCATCAACGATCCCCATGTGAATTGGGTAGTCGTAATGTCTTGCTAGAGGCCTCTTGCGACTTGTGGGCTGATACAGTATTGGCCCGCTGCCAATCTCATGTGGGCCTGCATTATCGCACACATGAATAGCCCAACATAAGTAAAAGTGTACGGATTCATTGAATCTTAGATATGTCTTAGATTCAATGAATAATGTATTCAGTCTAGGATGAATATATATATATATATATATTAAATTCGAAATTAATATAATAATAATATTTAATAAAGATTATAATATTATTATATAAATATTTGTTTGTATTTAATTTATTTGATAAATTAAATATCTAAAACAAATAGAGATATTGTATCTCAGATTTAATTTTCGAATAAAGATATCATATATTTAATTTAATTTAAATTGAGATATAGTATCTCAGATTTAATTAAATAGATAGATATCATTTCTCGGATTTAATTTATAGAGATAAATTTAATCAGAAGGATTTTAATTTGAAGAAATAAATAGATTAGATTAGATCTATCAGATAGATCTAATTAATATATTTTTTTAATCCATATTCAAAATTTGTTTTGAATATAATACGCCTACTAGGTTTAAAAAACTAACGGGATTTTTTTGTCGAGCGTATCAGAAAAAGCCGTGAGAAAACCTAGATAATATAGAGAGACACAAGAATAACTAAAGGCGCTAGCACGCTGCCGTCTGTGTTCGAGGATATTCGTGTGGATACCGGTAGAGGAAGGCGATTCGTAGAGTTGACTTCTACTGATCGAGAAGGTAGCCCACTAGTCCAAATAGTTCAGCACAGGCACGATTCGGATGCTTAACCTTGATTTAAACGCTGTTGAGCGATCCTCTAATGGGATTCGTAAAAGTTTTTAACTCCGCTGCGTGTATAGATCCCAACAGGATAAAACTATTTAGTGCTTGAAATTTGAGGTACAGGCGGATGTTGTAAATGAGACGTAAGAGACTCTGAAAAGTATTCGCGACTTTTAGGACCGTATATTTGTTAAAAGTCCGGTCTTGAAAGTCTTCGTCTAACTCTAAAAAATATGGCTAGACTTTTAGGACCGTTTATTTGTTAATGATTCGGTCCTAAAAGTCTCCGTCCTATTCTAAAAAATATGGCTAGACTTTTAGGATCGTATATATGTTAAAGATCCGGTCCTAAAAGTCTTCGTCTAATTTTAAAGAATATGACTAGACTTTTAGGACCGTATATTTGTTCAAAGTTTTCGGTCTTAAAAGTCTTCAACAATTTTAAAAAATATGGCTAGACTTTTAAGACCGTATATTTGTGAAGAGTCCGGTCTTAAAAGTCTTCGTTTATTTGAAAAGTATGGTGAGACTTTTAGTACAAGTTAGTATCCTAAAGTATTTTCTTAGTATCAGTCAGTACCCTAAAATATTTTTTCAAGATCCTAAAATAATTTTTCAAGATCTGAAGTATTTTTTCAGTACCAATTAGTATCCTCAAGTATCTTTTTAATATCTGTTAATATCTTGAAGTACTTTTTAGTAGAAGTCAGTACCTTGAAATAATTCTTCAAGATCCTAAAATAATTTTTCAAAATCATGAAGCATCTTTTTAGTATCATTCAGTATCTTGAATTATCTTTTTAATATCACTCAGCATCTTGAAGTATTTTTTAGTTCCAATCAATACCCTAAAATATAGGATCTAAGAAAAATATTTCAATATGTTGACTGGTAGTAAAAAATACTTCAAGATGCTGACTAGTAATAAAAAAAATACTTTGTGATCTTGAAAAATTATTTTAGGATCTTGAAAAATTATTTCAGGGTACTCACTAGTACTAAAAAATACTTTAAGATACTGACAAGTACTAAAAAGATACACCAGGATACTGACTGGTATTGAAAAACTACTTTATGATCTTGAAAAATTATATTAGGATCTTGAAAAAATATTTCTAGGTACTAACTGGTACTAAAAAAAATACTTTAGGATATTCACTGGTACTAAAAAAATACTTCAGGATACTGAGTGGTACAAAAAAGATACTTCATGATACTAACTGGTACTGAAAAATACTTCATGGCCTTGAAAAGTTATTTTAGGATCTTGTAAAAATATTCCAAGGTACTTACTAATACTGAAAAAGTAGTTCAAGATACTGACTTATACTAAAAAAAAAATAAAATTACACAAATTTTGACCAGGGACTAAAATGAAAATTCAAAAGTTTATGGAGGGACTGAATTAAAATTTGTTAAAAATGTGTCTAGGGCTAAATTGTAATCTATAACAATTCAAAGCCCATCAATATCCACATAATCATTTTCAGTACATAAAAAGTCAAACTAACGGTCAATGGATACTTTTGCTCCTTTTTTGTAACCACATAGTTACTTTTGTACCTATAAAAAATACTAAGTGTTAGGTACACTTTGGGACAAACCACATGTATATTTTTGCACCTTAACACAAAATTAATTAAAAATTGAGATTTATTTCTACAATAATATTATTTTTATAATTAAAATATGAATTTGTTAAAAAATGTTGAGATGATGTGGCAACTAATTAGGATTAAAATGTTTTACGAAAAAAAATTAGGATTATAATGATTAATGAGGATGTGATTTGATGACTCAACATTTTCCATTAAATAAAACTAAGGTGTTAAGTTTAAGAAGTTTAAACTTCTCATGTTGCATGAGAAGAAGAAGATTCCTACACACACATTAAATAATGGGACCCACACACACACACACATATATATAATGCTAATTATATGTGTGTGTGTGGGTCCCACCATTTGATGTATGTGTAGCATGAAAATACACTTCTTCTACAACATGAGAAGTGTTTTTCCCTAAGTTTAAATGACTAGAAGTGCACTTTTTAAACTTAATTAAGGGACTAAAATGATTCTTGATGCAAATATGTAGAACCAAATACATACTTTAACCTATATCAAATTAGAAACGAGTGAAAATGTAGGGAGCAGGAGGATTGTCGAACGTCTGATCCATTAGAAATTTTTCAGTACAAAAACAATCCTTGTCTCTTATACTTAAGCACCAAACGAAACTGAAATAACAATTAATTGCGTTTTAGGAAAACTACCAATAAATGTTTTCATAGTAACTTTTTGGGAAAATTACGTTCAGGTTCCAAGGAAGGAAAAAAATTACAAAAAAGTCCCTTAAAATCACAAAATTACCTAGAAGTCCCAAGGAAATTTTTGTTGTAAATACATACATTTCCTGTTGTAAATACATGCATTTCCTGTTGTAAATGGTTTGGGACTTTTTTGATATTATTTGTATGGAATTAAAATCCAGGTTTTTTTTTTTGTTCAGTAAAATCCAGGTTTTTAAATGTTGTTGTAAATATATGCATTTACTGTTGTAAATACATACATTTCCTGTTGTAAATGGTCAGGTGTTTAAATGTCGTTGTAAATAGATACATTTCATATTGTAAATCGAAGTCCCAAGGGACTTTTTAATATTATTTGTATTAACAACAGGAAATGCATGTATTTACAACAAGAAATACATATATTTACAACAACATTTAAACACCTGACCATTTATAACAAGACATGTATGTATTTATAACAGGAAATGCATGTATTTGCAACAACATTTAAAAACCTGGATTTTAATTCCATACAAATAATATCAAAAAAGTCTCAAACCATTTATAACAGGAAATGCATGTATTTACAACAAAAAGTCCATTGGGACTTTTCTGTAATTTTGTGATTTCAAGGACCTTTTTGTAATTTGTTTCCTTCCTTAGGACCTGAGTGTAATTTTCCCTAACTTTTTTAGGATGAAATAAACTTACATAAGCTTCTGATATCTAGTAACATTTGAAAAACACTACAAATAATTTAAAAATAAGTGTTTTCAGATCTTTTTTTAGGTAGTGATTAACTTAAATTTGATAAAATAGAAGATGAAGTGGTGAATTCGTTTGATTAAAAAACATAGGTCTTTTTTAATTTAAAAAAAAAAAAGCACAATTGGTTTTGTTGGTGGGGACGGTAAGGGAGGGTACTACCTTGAGAGGGGTGATAATAATAAATTTACCAAGCTACCCTTACATATTATTCTATATTTTTTATTGATCTATTATATAAATTAATTTAGGGATAAGTATCATTTTTTGCTAGAAGTTTTGGTTGAGGAGCACTGGGTACCCAGAAGTTTTTTTAGCAAAATTGCACCGGAAGTTAACAAAACGTAACAATTTTGTCACTCCGTTAATTTTGACCATTAAGTTTAACGAGACTCAAAGCCAAGAATCAAGGGTGCAAATAAAGAAGTCTACCTTAGTTTTATTATTAATATATATATATATATATATATATATATATATATATATATATATATATATTCATATATATACATATATATATATATGAATATATATACATTCATATATATACATATATATACATATATATATTCATATATATACATATATATACAGATACATATACATATACATATATATATATATATACATATATATATATATATATATATATATATATATATATTTATTTATTTATTTATTTTGTATAACTAGAGGGGCACGTGACCCCTTTAGTCACACCACATGAGTGTTTTAAATACCCAATATATGCTTCCATCCAATGTCAATTCGCAAAACAATAAGGTACTTAAGATTATTTCCAATCATAAAACTTCTTTCATCAAAGTTGTTCTAAATAATTTTATCTTTCTTATGGTAGTAGTTTTTTGCTGATTAGAGAATATTTTAGGGTTAGAGTTTTAGATAAGTTTAAATTTCCTCAATATATGACTATAAGAATGTAGAGGATGATTAATAGTTAATTTTAATCGGTTTAGTTTTGTTAATGGGTTTCAAGGAATTTAAATTAAGTTATTTTGATTATCAGGAATTTTGAAAGAGCTATTAATGGGTAGTAAATTAATTGTGGTAGACTGACTTTGGCATTCTTAAGCTCTTGGATTAGGAGCATAGGCGAACCTAGGTGTTGGATTGGGGGCAAGTGTCCCCTTGAATTTGAGATTATTTATTTATTTATTATAATTAATACATGTTTAAATGATTGTCCACTCTTAAATTAAGTATCTACCCTAAATACATCAAGACTGCGCTTCGTAATCGAATGGGGGATGAATGGTTGAATGATTGTTTAGTGCCTTATATTGAAAAAGATGTATTTGATAGCATTGATAATAAGGCAATTATAATGGAATTCCAAAAAATAAGGCCTAGAAAAAATGACATTATAATTATTTTTATTGTAATATACTTTTGTTATTAAAATATAAGTACTTGAACTTATTGAGTGTCCACCCTTCATTGTAATTTATGTAGCTGCATTTATTTCTAACAGTACTTAGCCTTTCTTTTTTAAATGACATATTTATAAAATAATTGTCTCTCTTGTTACATCATCAGTATTCAATTGATTTCAATATTTTTTTATAGAGTAAATACCCTTTTGGGTCCCTGGAAAAACACGCGCTACCCATTTTGGTCCCTGAGTAAAAAAAATGTCATTTTTGGTCCTTTTTAGGGACTAAAAAGGATTTTTTGGGAATTTGTGAGGGATTAAAATGCCCACAAAAAATGACTAAAAGGACAAAAAGGGACCCCTTTTTTTTTTTTTACTTTTTAAGGACTAAAAATGACATTTTTTTTACTCAGGGACCAAAATGGGCAGCGCGTGTTTTTTCAGGGACCAAAAAGGGTATTTACTCTTTTTTATATTTTTTTCTTGTTTATATTCGTTTGTTTTTTAATGTTTTAAAACTTTCCTTAGAAAAAACATTTGGAGGCACCGAAGCCATTTATATCCCTGTAAATTGTGTCCCCCTTCTGTAATTTTCTAGGTCCGCCCTTGATTAGGAGTGGTGTGATAATAATTGGCTTTGGTGAGAGGTAACCATTTTCCTCTTATTATGTATGCTTCAATGATGTTTGTGAGTGTTTTTAATTATATAAGACTATGAATCTATATTGATAATGAAATCGTCTTGTGGGATTTATTTTCATGAAGGAATTACTAGTTATATATATTATATGAATTTGTGTAGAATTATGAGATTGGAAATATTTTATTAGTAACTTGTGAATTATATGAGAGGGGATGGTGGATGTGGATTTCACGGGAGATCATTCAAAGAGGAAATAAGGGGGTGAAATCTAGTACAAAATGAGGAAATAAGGTGGTGGCTTTCACGGGAGGAAATAAGGGAGGATCGAGAATAAATTCTTGTATATAGATTATTGTGTACTTGTGTGTTAAATACAAAGAATGTGTTAGTTATCTATTGGTTTTGATGATAACGGACAATTGTAAACACAGATAAAAGTTTGTCTTTGTAAGTTGAAAAACTTACTGTCAAAGGCAAACTCGAGTTTCAGTTTGGAAACTCAAGTTTGGATTTGACAGAGAAGAGCTCAAGTTTTTGCAAAGAAAGGCAAACTCGAGTTTGGATATGTAAACTCGAGTTTTGACCATACAGAGAGCTTCTGAGTTTTTCACAGACAAAGCAAACTCGAGTTTGATTTAACAAACTCGTGTTTTGGCAAGACAGAGAGCTAATCAATTTTTCAAAGATTTCAAAACTCCAGTTTCCATTTGGAAACTCGAGTTTGTGCTATACAAAGAGTCCTCTAAGTTTCCAAGCTATGTTCGAAACTCGAGTTTACATCATACAGAGAACAATGCTTGATTCAATCTTGTGAAAACTCTATTCTTCGATTTGACAAAGTTTTTCAAAATTTTCTCATAAACGAGGAAACTCGAGTTTCGGCCTTACAGAGAAGATTCCATTGTTTTCAAAGAAAGAGAAAACTCGAGTTAAGTTTTGGAAACTCGAGTTTTGGCCAAGCACAGAGCTCTGCTAAATTTGAACATTTTGAAAACTCCAGTTTTGAAATGAAAACTCCAGTTTTGATATTTTGAACTAAAACATGATTTCTCATCAAAAGTCCAAAACTCGAGTTAGTCACTTAATGACTCGAGTTTTGCACTGTTCACAAAACATGTCCAAATACCAAATCGCGATATTCTTCTCTGTAATGAGAAAAACTCGAGTTAAGATTTGGAAACTCGAGTTTCGATCTTTTACTAAAATATGAAAACTCGAGTTTGGGTGAACCAACTCGAATTTGCATCGCAGAATTTGAATTTCGAACTAAACGAATTTGCGAAACTTTCGTGTTTGATCTCAATTCACCCAAGAGGGGGGTGAATTGGGTGTCTGATAAAAACTTTGGAACTTTTGAAAATCTTTTCACAACTTACTGAAAGTAGTTTGTATGACAGTAATGATTTATAAAACGATAATCAGTCATTCAAACATATATGCTAGAAATATAAGAGTTTAGGGAAGAGAATATGCAAACTATGATTTATCCTGGTTCGGCCCAATCCTTGACCTACATCCAGTCCCCAAGCTCCACTTGAGATTTCCAATCCACAATCTCCTTGTTTAACCGGGCACAAGAGAAAAGCCTTTACAACCTCACAAGTTTAGTCGGGCACTTGTGTAGCTTTTACAATCTCTTACCGAGATACTCCCCTTACACACTGTAAGGATACAATTACATGCTCTGTACTTAGGACGACCCTTTCACACTCGGACTCACTCCCCCTTACAAGCTGTAACTGTACACCCACACTTAAGGTTCCACAACCTTAAGATTTATCAACTCAGACAATCGAATAAGTGTTTGGAAACTCCTCACGAGCAGATAAAGATTAAACACTGAAGTACATAATTGATCATCACACTCTCTATTGGAAACTATAAAACATTGTGAAACAGAGAGTATATGAGTTGAGCATTGGATTCATAACGTTGGCATTTCGACAGTGCAAAAACTCTTGTCCCGCCGTCTATTTTGAAACCTTCTCCTTTCATAGTTGAACGTCACTAATGACCGTTGAGAGGCTTTGCAATCTAGCCGTTGAGTCTCTCTGTTTATCCGTTAGACACAGATATAATCCATTGTGAGTAGTTGACCGTTGCTTCAATAAGTGTGTTGCCACGTTGGATCGCTTTTTGCTCAAATTCAAATTAAGCAAGTTTAATCAACAGAGAGCTTTTACCATTGGTTGTACTTGCATAAGGTGACTCAGAATGATAGCTAGATTAAGTATGCCTCGAATGAATGTCTTCGTTTGCCACACGGTTTAGCTCCTATTGTTGGCTCTGTTCTGCGTCAGTTTCGGTGCTTCACATTTGATCAAAATTCAAACACCTGGTTAATCATCTGAAACTCAATCAAAGAAGTAGTTAAATATGATATAAATGAGTTTAAAGATGTTTAACAAGAATTAGAAAGTGACCCATGAATCTTAGGAGTGATTAAGACAGCGTATGTGAAATCTGGAAATGGCTTCTCGAGAATCATCTTGGCATTCTCGAGAATTAACAGACGAAAAGTGAGTCCATAGAGGAATTCTCGACGATTCTCGAGAATCATGTTTCAATTCTCGAGAATGACACGTTCTGAAGTTTTCAGTAGATGGGCATTCTCGAGAATCATATGGCCATTCTCGAGAATTAGTCTTTCCATAGAACGTGTGAAATTGTTTGGACAAGTCATTCTCGAGAATCATAAGGCAATACTCGAGAATCAGTCTGATATGTGATGATTCTGCTGATACTTGAGATTTCAATGTTTCAGAACTAGTGTCAACTTCCAAAGGCTATATGTCTTCGAATTTCACTCCAAAATTAGAAAATTATATATCCCTGGAAATATCTTGACGTCTTATTTCCAATGCAACAAGAGTCAGCTCCAAACTCATTGTATTTCGTCTACTATCATCAGATGAATGTATGTTGTTCTTGACCAGCGTTTTTCCAGCATCCTGAACTGACTATCCAAAGTCGAGGGCCATAAATATCTGGTATGAACTCCGACATTAGAAAATTTTATATCTCTGGAATTCTCTCGATGTTTAATTTCATATGCCACTGATTTCAGCTCAATTGGATGTGTCGTTTGTGAGATACACCCAAATTACCGAAGGTGGGTCTGGACTGTGACGTTGATTTCACTGTCATCTTCAAAAATTCATGGCTCTCTCATCTGATCTCATTTAGGCTTGAATCATATGTCACAATGACGCATTGGAAGTCTAGTTTCCAACAAAATATGTTTCACCTCAATCCGATCTCTGGTTTGGGAGATATCATCAAATTACCAGAGGTTGCCCGTGCTAAACGTAAAACAGAGCTGAACAGAGATGTTCCATTCTCGAGAATTGAAATGTCATACCCGAGAATTACACTCATTCTCGAGAATTGACAGGATTTTGCACAGGAAGGAGTTGTTCATGTACCATACTCGAGAATTAAAGTCCCATACTCCAGAATTGGACTCATTCTCGAGAATTGAAGTATCATTCTCGAGAATTGACATTTTGTACTCAAGAATGATCAAAATTTACTCCCAAAGAAGAGCCATTCATGCGCAATTAATACTGTAGCAACTGCAATTCATCTATAATCTTGAATTTCCTTATTTGAACTCCGAATTGAGCCGTTCGAACTTCCACATCATCGTGGAGACTTCAAGAATCAATCTAAAACCTTGAATAATGATTTTCTCATTCCATTCATCAAGTTCTTCATTCTTTCTTGTCTTCTCTTCATCATTCCCAAAATGATTTGATCTTCTTCTAAATCACTCTTCATAAATAAACTTCATATCTACATTAAATATAAGAATTAATCAAAGTAGAAGATAAATGTAGTATGCAACCTTTTTGCTCTTAAGAATGACATCTATATAAGACATCATCAAAACTAATCAAAACCAACATTCTCCCCCTTTTTGATGATGGCAAATACTTTAAGAAAAATATGTATGAATATGAAAATGTATTAAACCCAGCATATTTTTCTTGTCATTCTCTCCCCCTTATTTGTCATTAGCAAAAAGTTTGAAGTAAGGAAGAGATGCTTGTAGAGAGACAAATATGAAACCAAGTTAGAATGAGTAAAGGAATTGATTTTCTCTCCCCAATTTGAAATTTTTTCATTCTTAATATGATGCAATTTGGAATGTTTTTATGAAAACAAATTTGTGAGAATTTGGAGAGGTTTTCAAAACATCTTTAACAATTAAAGCATATAAATACCAAATATGTGTAGAATTTCTACTGAATATAAAAAGATAGAGATGAGAAATGCTCATGTAGGTTCTGTAAATTGATGAATGATCTGTGAAGTCCATTTGCTACCTTTGAGATCCGTTATCTGCTCTGAAAAGCCGTTGAGATGTGGAATGAGACTAAAGTGCTGGCTTCTTGAGTTGTATTTCATATGAATGAATATTGTCAGCACTCAGCTTCCATCCTTTGCCTTTTTCTTCACAGAGCTCTTCTATAGAGCATAACTCAGTTGACTCCAAGAGGTCTTCTTTTACTTTGTAGAGCATATCTCAGCGCCAATGATGGATCGTGAAAACATTATTCCTCAATTTGATAATTTCTCATTGCAGTGCGTTAAGGAATGTCCTAGCACATAACAAATTCTCCTGCCATAATTGTAAAACTTTTTTTGCAAAAGAGATTTGTTAGTGCATACCAAATGTAATTCCGTAGTGATACCTCTACTGTGGCATTAAATGGTATCTCAGTTCCTAATTTTACGCATTGCCTCAAGGCCTGTGCATCCAGCTATCAAAATATCTCTTTCTAAATGAAATTTTCAAATAAATACATTGAATATGATATTAATTCATCATCAAAACTAATAGAACATAGTGAATGCAGATGAGAATGCTTAAAAGGGTTTTCATCAAATAAAGGAGATGAGCTTTTTAAGATATACAACACATGTGATTGTGAAGCTCCCCCTCAATGAATGCATGACTCAAAATATGAAGTTCCTTTTTAATGATACCAAATTATAATGTGACACCAAATGTTATGAGATTTGGAATTCCTCCAACTCTAGTAGACATAACATGACATCTCATAATTAAGAACTTTCAAGTGAACTTGAAATCGATATGAAGAAATCACTTATGCTCTCTATGATGATAAAAATGTTTAAAGTATAAGGATCATTTAAAAAGAATGAATTTGTTTAGGCTAAATTTCATGAGATAAAATTGAATGAATAAAATCAATTTAGCCTCAATGATTATGAGATATGCATATTATTTCATAATAATTCAAAATACCTTACTCGAGTAATATCGTAATTACTCAAGTCATAACCATCTGTAATCTATAGATGCATCAGTGGCTAGCCATTATCTTGAATGCATCTAAGAAGCAGATATTCCAAATAAGCTTTGCATTCTGACCAAAAAAAAAAAAAGCTTTGCATTGGATCTCAAAATCAGTGTATGCTCATAGCTTCTCATCAAGCTGGTATGCTCCTTATCATCTTGGTCTAAGCCTCATGCTAGTGATGGGATGTCACAGAATTTACAGACATAGCCACTGAAATGGTCTATTTTGTTTGCCTATGTTCTTTGTATTCGACAATAGAACATTTTGGTCAACTCCTGCAAATATATGTTCTTTGGAAACCAATGATTCTTAGGTCCACATAAGATTAGACATAACAACTCTTATGATCTTATACAATTAAATCATAAGAGACTTGAGCAGTGAGCATAGTAAGCAAAGACCAAGCTATAGTTTTACCCAATTGAATAAATCCAATCTAATGAGTCATAAAGGGTAACAACTATATGATACCAAAACAGTTCTTTCTCAATGACAATTTGGAAATACACTTTAAGTAGAAAAGAAGTCATTGATAAAATACATGTAAGTTTAATCAATAAGTATAGAAAATCTTATCCATAATGATAGGCATTTATCAAACAATAGTTCATGAATAAAGTTAGATATTTCAAGAATGAAAATGAAAAATGCAAATTATTTTAAATGTTCTTTCAAACAATGATAATGCATTATGAAATCAAAATTTTGATGAATGAAAGAGTCATTTTTGAAACATGCTTGAAATCAATGCTCACTTTAAACATGGTGGAAGTCAACATGTTAAAGAATATATCAGAATGTATCAGAATGCTTCAGTTTTGGAGAACATGTTAAACATTGCAATTAACATGTTGAAGAGTTTCCTCAAAAGCAAAAGTCATGAAGATAAAGCATTAACCAAACATGCTTAGCACAATAGAGATATAAATGCATAATGACTTTGCTATTAACTAAGAGATAATCTTGCCTCTTAGAATAGATTCTTAAAGTATATGAACATTCAAGGCAAGAATTTGAATATACAGATATAGTTACTGAAAATATGGATGATGAAGCACATACTTATTAGTCCAAATGATTAGAGTTTCAGAATATCATCCTATTAAGTTATTCCACTAATGGTTAATGCATTAATATTCAATGCACTAATGAACATTCATAAAGCTTCGAATAACTCAGTCATCTAAGAATTTATGATTTAAGCACAACAGTTTCACAAATTGAATTCTTTTCTTGAAGATAGGTTTGAAACTCATATATGATTAACTTGTTAGACATAGGCAAAATATTTCAAGGAACACATTGAATTCCAAAGATCAATATGTGAAAGATATGGAAAAACTCATCTGAACAAATTTGAAGCATATTCAATATACAATATTAACTTTCAATTTTAAAACATCATTTGAATGCAATTAAAGTATGGATATTTTTCAAATCATTTGTATGCAATTTTTTATAAAATAGAGTGAATTGAAATCCAAAACAGATTTTAGAATTATGCATTTTGAAAAACATAAACTCAGAGAGTTATGCACAAATTCACTTATGATACATTTAGCAACCTGAAGAACATTTTGAGAGCCATAACTAATTGATTGCTAATGAAATGCAATAATAGACAAGTATTCATTACCCAAATATGAATTTCATATAAGCACAGTATAAGTAAGGTTAAATATCACTGTAATTTCTCTTGTCCTTGTAGGGGCTTGCTTGATTCATGTGGAATAATGTCACCAGATTCAAGCTCCATTAATTCAGCTTCCTCAAGTTTAGAAATCATGTAGTCACAGACATGAAGCTTTCTCAATATAGTTGCATTCTTGATAGACTTTCTCTTATCCTACAACACCGTGTAAATCTTTTTCTTTCTTGGTATCCAACCTTACTTGGATCCAATCATTGTTAGCTTGTAGGAACAAAATTCACATACTCTTAAGAAGATAATCAATTCAGAATAATTGAGCATAGTGAATTAAACATGACTTTATGCATAAAATAAATACTTCCTTTTCAAATTAACATGTACGCATAAAGAGTTAAATTTTTTGAACGTGGCAATCCCTTTATAAATAAATCTATTAAATGGATTTTTAAGGGATGTGAAAACTCATTTTCAAAATTGTTTGCAACGTTTATTCCTAAGATTCTAAGATATAAAATCTCAATAAATATCACAGATCATAGCATAGGAGGTTTGACCATTAAATACCTTTCCCTTAGGCACTTGAAGGATTGGCTTTGCTTACGCAATGATTCTTCATATATTTTCTTGTGGTTGTTAGCAAAGCTCTCTCAAAAGATATAGATAGCAAGAATCGTTTCCTTTGTGCACGAGAGATCCTTCTTCTCTTATTCTCCTCAAGATAGTTGAATGGAACTTCATTGTAGTCTCTTCTTGAGACAAAATGTATTCTTCTTACAGGTGTCCATTGCTTCTTATGATTTGATTCTGTAATTCCAGCAATGGATGCTCTAAGAGTTCTCTTGCTTGATGTGATTCTCCTTTCAGGCTCATGAGAAACTCTTGGATTCTTCTTCATCTTCTCAGTACCTTTATGTCCATTGATTTTGAAATTATCCTGCATACATAGAGCACTAGATGGACATTTTGGTACCCACTTATACTTGGGTCCTTGACCATTAGTATTGGAGCTTACTTGTCCTTTCGAAATCCAAACATATTTATTTCTCACACAAGAATTTCTATTAATATAGCATGTGTGAGAAATATGCCCAGATTTACCACAATAATTGCAAACAATATGATGATGTGCATTATGAGACTTTATGCAAGTACACTACTACAAAAAATAGATATGACTTCTATAAAGGACGTCCTATTTCAAAAAAGGGAAGTAAAATGTAGACGTGGTGGCAATTTTGTAAATATATGAAGAAAATTTGATATATTAGACGTCCTAAAAAATATTAGGACGCAGAAAGTGTACTTAAAACGTCCTAAAACTTTATTAGGACACCAAAAGTGGCCCAAAAGCGGCGGCAAACGAAAAGGTTGGCGCCAAATTTATGAGGTTTTGGGTTTTTTGGCGTCTAAGTATTATTCTAGGATGCCAAACGAGCCCTAATTTTCTCATTCTTCATTCACATAGTCAAGCATTTCAACTCCAGCGCACAAGTCTTCCTCGCAAAATCCCTCACATTTCTCCCTCCCTCTCGCAGCGTCGCTAAGCTCCTACTCCCTCCCTGTTCCCGTCATTCCTCCTCTTGCAGTCCGTCGGTCCTTGATAGTCGTTCCATCTCCCACCGCAGCTCTCCCCGTCATGCGTCTCCCCTCTTCTCACTCCGTCAGACCACCGTACGCCGTCCCTTCCACCGTCTTCGCTACTCGTCGAACCCAGTGGGGTAAAGCTCTTGATTCTCGATTCTCGATTCGTACTGAAGCAGGTAAACCTCTGTTCTTCTTTAAATTTGTTTGGTTGCTGAGAGAAGAGGTAAACCTATCAATTCTCAATTCATACCGAAGGAGAAGCGAATCCATTTTTGTTTGAGCTCTCGCCGATATGACTGCTCCACTGTTCAATTTCGTTTCAGTGACCCTTTTGTTTCCATTTCCAAGCCTCTTTCTTTACCCTTACCCTTCAATTCTTCCTACATTGAGCTTCATGGAGCTACATTGAGGGCTTCAAGGGTATTTCATTTGTGTTGTATGATTTATCTCCTTGATGCCATTTTGTTCGATTTTGTGAATGTGCTAATTTGGTATCTATTACCGTGGCAAACATTTATCTTTAAGCTGGAATCACGGAAAACCGAGCTAACCCATTTGAGATTGTTAAAGGGTTTAAGGTGAGTACTCAACTTTCTCATGAACTATGTCCAATTCTTCTGGAATCTGCCATTCGTAATTGAGACAATTTCCAAGTTAAGAAAGAAGATATTGAGAAGATTCTTGACTGGGAAAGTAGTTCTGTTAAGCAAGTTGAAATTCCGTTCAAGCCGCTCGTGTTCTCCGCGGGTTCTATATTGACTTCTGCACAAAGCGTAATTTATTATTTTATCTGAGTGATTGCAAATAGTGAGTAATCTTCCTTGTAACCTCTCTTCCCCAGGATTTTATAGGAGTCCCGGTTGTTGTTGACCTAGCTTGTATGTGTGATGCTATGAAGGAGCTTGGCAGCGATTCTAACAAGATTAATCCTCCTGTAAACATTGTAGTTACCACATGCATGTGCCTTTCTTCTATTATACATCGATGGCACTCACAAGAAGGTTTCAAATTTCTAAATATACATCTTGGAGTGCCTAATGCACCTTAAACTTATTTATCTGTACTATTACATCTTATATGTTATATTTGATCAAGTTAGCTTTGCTTCTGCAATTTTCTTTGATAGAGATGTAAATCATGTAATTTTTTCACTTTGTTACTTTAAACAGCAAAGGGTTCTGAGGCTAATATAGAGTTAGAGGGTCATACACGATTCTTAGGATCATCATTTGCTAATATATTTGCTTGCTTTTTGTTTCATGTTATGATTTTCCGCATTATATGTTATTTTCTTACAACTACTAGTAATTTTTAGAAATATATATGGTTGGTAGGTACTAGTTGATCTTGTTATTGATCACTCAGTTCAAGTTGATGTAAAAAGGTCAGAGAATGCAGTGCAGGCCAATATGGAGCTTGAGTTCCAAAGAAACAAGGAAGGATTTACATTTCTTAAATGGGGGTCAAATGCTTTCCTTAATCCGCAACATGCTTGTTGTTCCTCTTGGTACTGGTATTGTACATCAGGTACATTTAAAAGCAGATAAACTAAAGGACTCAATTGAATTTAAGACACTGCTTTCATTTGCTGCTAATAATGTGAGCTTGTAACATCTTTGGCTTCCAGGTGAATCTTGAGTACTTTGGACGTGTTGTTTTTAACAATGATGGCTTGCTCTATCCTCGACAAGTGTGGTTGGTACTTATTCCCACACTACTATGATAGATGGGCTTGGGGTGGTGGTTGGGGTGTTGGAGGCATCGAAGCGAGGCAAGCAATGCTCGGTCAGAACATAATATCTAATCTTGTGTGCATGGAATATTTAACTTTTCTGAACTGGATGTCCAATTTGCCTTTTCTTGAAATGTAGTTATGGAGTAACTTAGCTATTGTGATTGTACTAACACCATGTGCTTGTAATATTGTAACAGCCTATGTGTATGGTTTTTCTTGGTGTTGTTGGATTCAAGTTATCTGGGAAACTGCGCAATGGTGTTACAAAGAATCGATTTGGTTTTAATCATTACCCAAATGCCGAGGAAGCATGGTGTTGTTGGGAAATTTGTTGAATTTTTTAGTGATTAAGTTATCATAAGGCATGTTGATTTAATTGTTTATTTTTATGTTTTGAACGTATTTTCATTTGTCCCAGCTAATTAGAGAGCTATTGATTTTTGTTCCTTAGGGGATGGCATGGGCGAGCTATCATTAGCTGATAGGGCCACTATCGCTAACATGTCTCTTGAGTATGGTGCCACCATGGGCCTTCCCTGTAGATCATGTTACTCTACAATACCTCAAGTTAACTGGAAGAAGTGATGAGACAGTGAGTACTGGCACTATAACTTTTTGTCATATTATTTATTTTTGCTTAGGATGTGATATGCTTATGACATTTATTGACCTTCATTTTGGCTTAAATATAGGTGGCCATGATAGAGGCATATCTCAGGGAAAACCTTGATGATGTTGAGCCCTGTATCTCGGGACCAAAGAGGTAAGTTATACATCCTTTTACATTTTCCCCTTATTTAGTTTTTGGTTTCTTAATTTCTATCTAATATCTTTATTCTGTATATTGATTTATGTTGGCTGAACACTTTCAGATCTCATGATCGGGTGCTTTTGAAAGAAATGAAGGCTGATTGGAATGCTTGTCTTGATAACAAAGTTGGGTTTAAGGTTAGTGATGTTGTGTTACAGTAATAGCACAACAACCATTTTTCATATATTGATAATGTACAAAGGAAATGTTTTCATAGTTTATACCTTGAATCAGCTTTCAACAAAAAGTAAATTAGCTACTGATTGAATGCATTTTCATGAAAATGGAGGACTGATGTTATACATCACTTGATAAAACCATGTTATAGGGTTGAATTTTAATTGTTTTTAACATAATTAAGCCGTGTGTTTAGTTGGATATATTCTTTTCCTTTCCTGCATGGCATGTTTTGATCACGGTATGTTTGTTGCTAATCGTTGCACAGTCTGACTCTGTTTCCCATCATTGACCACTTATTGATTGAAAGTGGTCAAATTTGGTCTATGCGGGCTGCTCATTTAGATCATTTTATCTATATTTAAGATTCACTTCTTTTCGTTTAGATCCTGAATTTGTTAGAGCTGTGCTAAACATGAGACTAAGTTTATAATTTCTTCCATTTCTCTCTGCTAAGATCATATTCCTGTGTTAGAGGTTAGAGTAATTTCCCGTTCTGACCCTTCCAATTACATTTTTGTCGTTTTTTAATTTGATAAATCTTATTGACTGTTGTGCTTATTATTCTATATTTCCATTTTTGTTTGCTCTTTGCTGCAAAAGGGGATCAGAGGAACATATGAAAGTTATTTCCTGATGTTGTGGTATTCGGTATTGAATAAAAAATTCTGTTCTTGAAGAAGTGAATGTTTGATCTATAGAAGTTCTAGCATGGGGTATTGGCGGCTTAAGTTTCTAGTTAGCAGGAAATCATTAGCAAAATACCTTTTTATCTATACCGCTTCTCTCAAGGGTCAAGTACAGGGAAATTAGAATACATTCATTAAAAATCATAGAATGGGACCCAAGTGGCATGTTCACCAACTCCCCTTGTATAAAACAAAATTTGATATTCAATAGAATCCCTTTGCTCGAGAACCTTTGTATATCAAGAGCCTGATCACTTGTATAAGGAAATAACAAAAGTATCTGTACAAAATTCCCTTTCTTGTACCTTCTCTTTGAACTCTTTTGCAATCTCCTTGTATTGTTGGCCATCCGAAATGTCTTGACCATTGGAGAGTCTAGACAATTATGGAAACATTTAATTTTTTTTTCAAGTCTATCGTTGTTCCTTACTTGGGCTTCCTACTAGTCACTGCTCACCATGCATCCTTGGTGAATTTATTTTCATTTTCTGGTTTTTTTTTTATGGTTGTATGCTTAATCCTCCCAAGAATCATTCTTGGACCTTTGCAATTCTCATTTTATCTAGCAAGTTTTGTGGTCAGAATAGCCTTGTACTTCGCTCAGTTTCCTTCTTTAATCTACCTAGGAAGCAACTAATCAGCTAGGTCTCATGGAGATTCAACTCACAAGGAAACTTGTTGAAGGTATATTGATATTCACTATTGCCTCAATTGGATCCTTAATCATTTTTTTAAATTGATGGAAGCCCACCGAAAACATCCCCTTGAGAGGATTTCAGAAGCTCCCTCACGGAACAATCAGGTGGATAAGACACTTTTTCACATTCTTGAATGGCCAGCACTGTCTCTAATTGATTCTATCAACATCATTAGCTGGATCATCTTTCTAGACATCCTTCAAATTCTTGAAAATATGACGGCCTCTGCTCTATTCTTAACAGTCTTTGCTTCATGGAATTTAAATTTGTTGGTCACTGGACTGCTGCTTTGATGCAACTGATGCAAAAAAGAAAGTGGGTAGGTAGGAAATAAGAAGAGGGAATTAATAGAAACTTCAATACTTTTGTAACATCGTAAAAGCAATAGGATACAAAGAACTCCTCATCCTTTTATACACATAGGGGTACTTGATTATAAAACTCACAACTAACTGACTTTCCTTTAACATTATTAATCACCGTATCATAATGTTTTTCTATGAATATTACACAGATGATGATCATTATAGTTGAAGGCAAAAGATGATAACTAAAGCAGTAGGGGCTCCTTGCTTTATTTGATTGTATTATGTTTAGGGGAGGCAACATATAAATATGACATTCAGTTAATTTTCTGTTTTGAAGTGTAGAGAAGTCATGACCTCTTTCATATGTTTCGAGACACAAGACTTGAAAATGTCAAGGAGCAAATAAAGAGTTTAGAAATGAAATTAGATTTCATCAATGCTCCGCACCTAAAAGAGAAAGAAGCATGGGGACTCGGCCTTCAAAATGTTGAAGAAACATGGCGAAGTATTGACTTTTGCTTGGTCAAATTGTCACATCTACCTTGAATTTTCATTTCTATTACTTTTTGAGATGACTCAAGAAGGTTAAGTTTATTATAATTTTTCGATTAAGTATGAGGCCATGAAGGTGAAACGAAGGATCTTGACACATGATATGCAACTACGAAAGGAACTTGAAGAGCTGAAACAAAAGTACAAAAAATTGAAGGTAGTTTGCAATTTGTTGACTCTGCTTGGACATTGTCTCCCCCAGCTGATAGAATGATTCAGGAGAAAGACAATGAAATATCTAGACTTTTAGATGATAACAATAATCTTCATCAGTCCCAGCAATCAAGCCCATCGGTATCTTATCTTTATTTGCTTTTTTAGCATCACATTGTTCTAATACTGTTTCCTTACAATCTTACCTATTTGTTTTAATTTTGCTAATGATCTCATCTTAAGTTTATGCAGTATTGTAAGGTTTCTAAATGAAGAATGTTCCCCCCATAACTCACTTGTGTTGAAGTTGTACTTTAGTTGTGTAATTAATTCATTCACTTGATTGATTTTATCTTATACCTTTTTTCCATTTCTGATTTTTGGTACTAATGATGCCTACTCGAAGGAAGAAATTGATTTGGTTCGAAACACGTTGGTGGACATCTTCTTCACCACATAGATAATTGAAGTTAGTGATATGTGTAAGAAGGTTTTTGTAAGGGTGGGCAATCATATATGAAGCAAAATATAAAAAAAAAACACACATACGACGTCTAATTCTTGGAATTAGAAGCCGTAAGGCCAGACTTACGGCGTCTAATTCTAGAAATTAGAAGCCGTAAGTCCATACTTACGACGTCTAATTCTAGGAATTAGAAGCCGTAAGTCCATACTTACGACGTCTAATTCTAGAATTAGAAGCCGTAACTATGGCCTAAATAAGGGTATTCGTGGTATGCATTAGGCGTCTAATACTCTTAATAGGACGCCGTAAGTTTGAACTTACGGCGTCTAATTAAAACTTAGACGCCGTAAGTCTGAACTTACGGCGTCTAATTAAAACTTAGACGCCGTAAGTTCAGACTTACGGCGCCCCCCAGATAGACGTCCCGCGTAAAAAGGACGTTAAATGTACTGAAAATAGGACGCCGTATCCCTATTTTGTAGTAGTGGTATTATGTCGGCCATCAGAGTGAAAATTCAAATAAATCTCATTTGAATATTCTTTCTTCCTAATAAACTTTCTAGCATCATTATTGAAAACATATTTGCTTTTCAAAACTGAATCAATAATTGGTTGAGAAACAATTTCATGCAAATTTTCAAAATCAATTTTCGTATCTACAGAGGAAGGGTTGGATTTGTTTACCACATGTGCATTTTGAGCTCTTGAAAAAGATTTACCATATTCGTGCATGATGAGCTCCTGGGAATCGTCTTCCTCTTCTTCTTTCTTGACTAGAGCGTGGAAGCATTTTCTGATTTCACCTTCTTCATTCTCAACTTCCGTTTGTTCATCAATCGTGGATATGCACTTTATAATTTCAGATGAACTGTCAACACTTTCAACTTCATCACACTTGTTAGAAGTATAAATAGAATCAAGAGTATTCCAAATATCTTTAGCACTAGAGCAACATTTGATTTTCATAAAATCATTTTCGGTTAAAGCACTATACAAAATTTTCATTGCTCTAATATTCAATGAAAACATTTTCTTTTCCTTCTCTGTCCAATCCTTTCTTGGTTTGAAATCAAATACATTTATAAAAACATTCCACATATCAAAATCAAAGCATTTTATAAACGATGTCATTCTAGCTTTCCAAAACCAAAAATCAATATCTTTGAAAAACAGTGGAACAGTATAATCAAAACCCTCTGAAAACGAGGAACACCCAAAATTAGCCATTGAAAACTCTTGAGACTGTTAAGTCCTTTAAACAAGAGCCTAGCTCTGATACCAAATGTTAGACCTGGCTATCACCCAAGAGGGGGGTGAATTGGGTGTCTAATAAAAACTTTGGAACTTTTGAAAATCTTTTCACAACTTACAGAAAGTAGTTTGTATGATAGTAATGATTTATAAAACGATAAACAGTCATTCAAACATATATGCTAGAAATATAAGAGTTTAGGGAAGAGAATATGCAAACTATGATTTATCCTGGTTCGGCCCAATCCTTGACCTACATCCAGTCCCTAAGCTCCACTTGAGATTTCCAATCCACTATCTCCTAGTTTAACCGGGCACAAGAGAAAAGCCTTTACAACCTCACAAGTTTAGTCGGGCACTTGTGCAGCCTTTACAATCTCTTACCGAGATACTCCCCTTACACACTGTAAGGATACAATTACATGCTCTGTACTCAGGACGACCCTTTCACACTCGGACTCACTCCCCCTTACAAGCTGTAATTGTACACCCACACTTAAGGTTCCACAACCTTAAGATTTATCAACTTAGACAATCGAATAAGTGTTTGGAAACTCCTCACGAGCGGATAAAGATTAAACACTGAAGTACATAATTGATCATCACACTCTCTATTGGAAACTATAAAACATTGTGAAACAGAGAGTATATGAGTTGAGCATTGGATTCATAACGTTGGCATTTCGACAGTGCAAAAACTCTTGTCCCACCGTCTATTTTGAAACCTTCTCCTTTTATAGTTGAACGTCACTAATGACCGTTGAGAGGCTTTGCAAACTAGCCGTTGAGTCTCTCTGTTTATCCGTTAGACACAGATATAATCCATTGTGAGTAGTTGACCGTTGCTTCAATAAGTGTGTTGCCACGTTGGATCGCTTTTTGCTCAAATTCAAATTAAGCAAGTTTAATCAACAGAGAGCTTTTACCATTGGTTGTACTTGCATAAGGTGACTCAGAGTGATAGCTAGATTAAGTATGCCTCAAATGAATGTCTTCGTTTGCCACACGGTTTAGCTCCTATTGTTAGCTCTGTTCTGCGCAGTTTCGGTGCTTCACATTTAATCAAGATTCAAACACATGATTAATCATCTGAAACTCAATCAAAGAAGTAGTTAAATATGATATAAATGAGTTTAAAGATGTTTAACAAGAATTAGAAAGTGACCCATGAATCATAGGAGTGATTAAGACAGCGTATGTGAAATCTGGAAATGGCTTCTCGAGAATCGTCTTGGAATTCTCAAGAATTAATAGACGAAAAGTGAGTCCATAGAGGAATTCTCGACGATTCTCGAGAATCATGTTTCAATTCTCGAGAATGACACGTTCTGAAGTTTTCCGTAGATGGGCATTCTCGAGAATCATATGGCCATTCTCGAGAATCAGTCTTTCCAGAGAACGTGTGAAATGGTTTGGACAAGTCATTCTCGAGAATCATAAGGAAATACTCGAGAATCAGTCTGATATGTGATGATTCTGCTGATACTTGAGATTTCAATGTTTCAAAACTAGTGTCAACTTCCAAAGGCTATATGTCTTCGAATTTAACTCCAAAATTAGAAAATTATATATCCCTGGAAAGATCTTGACGTCTTATTTCCAATGCAACAAGAGTCAGCTCCAAACTCATTGTATTTCGTCTGTTATCATCAGATGAATGCATGTTGTTCTTGACTAGCATTTTTCCAGCATCCTGAACTGACTATCCAAAGTCGAGGGCCATAAATCTCTAGTATGAACTCTGACATTAGCAAATTATATATCCCTGGAACGCTCTCGATGTTTAATTTCATATGCCACCGATTTCAGCTCAATTGGATTTTCCGTTTGTGAGATACACCCAAATTACCGAAGGTGGGTCTGGACTGTCACGTTGATTTCACTATCATCTTCAAAAATTCATGTCTCTCTCTCATCTGACCTAATTTGGGCTTGAATCATATGCCACAATGATGCATTGGAAGTCTAGTTTCCAACAAAATTGGTTTCACCTCAATCCGATCTCTGGTTTGGGAGATATCGTCAAATTACCAGAGGTTGCCCGTGCTGAACGTAAAACAGAGCTGAACAGAGATGTTCCATTCTCAAGAATTGAAGGGTCATACTCGATAATTACACTCATTCTCGAGAATTGAAGTATCATTCTCGAGAATTGACAGGATTTTGCGCAGGAAGGAGTTGTTCATGTACCATACTCGAGAATTCAAGTCCCATACTCGAGAATTGCACTCATTCTCGAGAATTGAAGTATCATTCTTGAGAATTGACGTTTTGTACTCAAGAATGATCAAAATTTACTCCCAAAGAAGAGCCATTCATACGCAATTAATACTGTAGCAACTCCAATTCATCTATAAGCTTGAATTTCCTTATTTGAGCTCCGAATGGAGCCGTTCCAACTTCCATATCATCGTGGAGACTTCAAGAATCAATCTAAAACCTTGAATAATGATTTTCTCAATCCATTCATCAAGTTCTTCATTCTTTCTTCTCTTCTCTTCATCATTCCCAAAATGATTTGATCTTCTTCTAAATCACTCTTCATAAATAAACTTCATATCTACATTAAATATAAGAATTAATCAAAGTAGAAGATAAATGTAGTATGCAACCTTTTTGCTCTTAAGAATGACATCTATATAAGACATCATCAAAACTAATCAAAACCAACAAGCTGGATTAACCAAAGAGTAAAGAGAGAAGAAGACCAAAACCTTCACTAATCATCCTCCAATGTTGGCAACGGTCACATTAGGATATATAATGGTCATTTAATGATCTCTAACTATAAATAGAGATGCATTCAATTCTTTTCAACAACCAATCTGTGAGAAAACGAAAATCATTCAAGTTTCAACTACTCTTTGAGTTTTCTTGTAAAAAGTATCTCGTGATACATTTACACTTCAGTGTTTATTCTTATATACTCTTAGAGAGAGTTTCTTGATTGTAAATCATTTATTGTAAAGTATCTCAAGTCAAGGGAACTTGGAGATTGGATTATTGATTACAACTTGTAAGGGGGAGTAAGTTCTAGTGAGAGAATTACTCTTGAGTCGCAGAGTTTGTAATCAATTGTGATAGTGAGAAATCTCAGAGGCTCTGGGGACTGGACGTAGGTCAAGAGGTTGGACCGAACTAGTAAAAATCCTTGTGTCTTGCTTCTCTTCTCTTCTCTCTATTTATCCCTGTTTTATATCCGAAAAACAGAGCAACCGAAAAAGTTTTTAGAATCCCTAATTCACCCCCCTCTTGGTGATTCAGCTCCACTTTCATTTGGTATCAAAGTAAGGTCTTCTCTTAAGAGCTTAACATCTCGAGAAGGATCACTATGGAAGGTATTCTACCTTATGGAGCTTCGATCAATAGACCTCTTAGCTTCAGTGGAGAACATTACTCCTTCTGGAAAGCCAAGTTCAAGGTCTTTGTCATGGCCAGTGAGTATGGCTTATGGAGGGTATTCGAAGTGGGCAACTATAATCCAACAGTAATGGAAAATGGACTTCGAGTTCCTAGGCCAGAGGAAGCCTATGATGATAATGATAGGAGAAACGTCACTCTCAATAGTAAAGCTATCCTCATGCTGCAAAGTGCTCTAAGTCAACAAGAGTACTTCCATATCTGCACATTACCATCAGCAAAAGCTATGTAGGATGCTCTGGAAATAGCTCATAAAGGAACTACCGGAGTAAAAGAGAATAGGGTCAATACTCTAATAACTGAGTATGATCTTCTTCACATGAAGACTGGAAAATCCATCATCGACTTTCAGCTAAGATTCACCCACCTCATCAACCAGCTTGCTGCATTGGGCAAAACATACGAGCAACCTGTTCAAGTGAGGAAAATTCTAAATATCCTCAGCAAGGAATGGGAAGCTAAGGTTACAGCCATTGAGGAAGCCCGTGGTGAATCAATGAGCTCGGTAGCAGCTTTATTTGGCAGCCTGTCTGAGTATGAAGGGAAGATCAAGTTCAGGAAAGGACTTGACGAGATGAATGTCAAAAGTAAAGGCATTGCTCTCAAGACTGTCAAGGAAGCAAAGGAGTCGGATGATGAAGAAGAAGAAGAAGACGAAGATGAGGAGCTGGGCATGATGGTCCGAAGATTCAAGAAATTTTACAAGAAGGACCAAGGCTATAAGAGATTCAACAAGGGTAGCTCCAACACGGAAACAAAGAAACTGATCATCTGCTATGAATGTGATAAGCCCGGCCACATCAAGTCTGAGTGCCCCCAGCTGAAGAACAAGGACAAGGAAAAGAAGAAGTTTAATAGATTCAAGAAGAAAGCCTATGTCTCAGCTATATGGGGAGACAGCTCGTCTGATGAAGATGAAGCTGATGAGGAAGAAAAGGCAAACATATGTATAGTTGCAGAAGAAGAGCAACGAGAGAATGATAATGAGGTATACGATTCTCAACCTATGTATGATGAATTGTTTACTGAATACAATCTTGTTCAAAATGAGTTTGAAAAACTTGCTGAGAAATATATTACTTTGAAAAGGAAAATTATTACTCTTGAACAGCAAGTAGAAAAATCTCGCTTCTCCTGAAAGCATTATTTGTGATGATTGTATTGTTTTAAAGAAAAATAATTCATATCTTACAAAAACTCTTGAAAAATTTACTAAAGGCAGTGAAATGCTAAATGTGATTTTGAAAGCACAAAGATTTACGAACGATCGTTCAGGGATAGGCTATAATCCTGTTTTCGATAGAAAGAAAGGAAAGAAGAAGAGTGGTGAAAAATCTTATTTGAATTACTTTCAAAAAATTGTTCACTTTTCAAATGCATTTGCTCACTGCAATTATTGTAACTGAAAGGGTCATACGACTTCATCATGTTTTCATAAGAAAGATAGGAAAGATAAACCTGTTGGTAATTATCAGTGGGTGCCTAAAGGAACTTATGTTCCTCAGGCTCGAACTAACCTCAAAGGACCCAAGAAAAGATGGGTACCTAAGACTTGATCCTTTTTTATTTGTAGGTATGTCTAAGAGCATCAAAGTCCAACAAATGGTACATTGGTAGTGGATGTTCAAGGCATATGACGGGAGATCAGTCCAAATTTGCCTCAATCAAGCACAAGGATGGTGGCAAAGTCACCTTTGGTGGAAATCAATCTAGAAAGATTGCTGGAATTGGTGAAGTTGGAAACAACGATGGACCACAAATCAAAGACGTCTACCTTGTGGAAGGACTTTGTCACAATTTCCTCAGTGTAAGCCAAAGTACTAAAAAAGGTAACTTAGTTATCTTTGATTCTGAGGAATGCTTGATAGTGAGTAAGGATATTCTCTCGTTAGATAATATAAAAACAAAAGCTATTTTTAGTGCTCCTAGAGAAGACAATTGTTACACTCTTAACCTTTCTAGAGATGGCTCTACTTTTGAAAAATGTTTTGTTAGTAACTTGGATGATAGTTGGCTTTGGTACAAGCGATTAGCTCATGTCAATATGATCCAACTTGACAGATTACACAAAAAGGATTTAGTAATTGGTGTTCCAAAACTTTGTTTCAAAAATGATATGATTTGTGATGCATGCCGAAAAGGAAAACAAACTAAATCCTCTTTCAAATCTAAAATGAGATTTCAACTTCTAGACCTCTTCAACTACTTCATATGGATCTAGTTGGACCAGCTAGAGTAAGAAGCCTTGGTGGCAATCTTTATACTTTGGTCATAGTTGATGATTACTCTAGATTTGCATGGACTATATTTCTATCATCTAAAGATGAAACTTTTGATCAGTTTGTTATTTTTGCCAAGAAGGTCCAAAAAGAGAAAGGTTTTGTTATTTCAGGTATTTGAACTGATCATGAAGGTGAATTCGAAAATTATGCCTTCGCTGAGTTTTGTGAAAATATGGGGATTGATCACAACTTCTCAGCCCCAAGGACTCCTCAACAAAATGGTGTTGTAGAAAGGAAGAATCGAGTCCTTACTGAGATGGCAAGAGCTATGCTGAATGAGAACAACACTTCACAAGTGTTTTGAGCAGATGCGATGAGTACGGCTTGTTACATCTCAAATCGGGCATACCTCCGAAAGAAGCTGAACAAGACTCCGTACGAACTGTATAAAGGAAGGAAGCCAAACCTGAGTCATTTGCATGTGTTAGGATGTAAGTGCTTCATCCACAACAATGGTAAGGATAACTTGGGAAAGTTTGATTCCAAGGCGGATGAAGATATATTTTTGGGTTATTCCAATAGAAGTAAAGCCTATAGAATCTTTAACATTCGTACTCGCATTATAGAAGAGTCCATGCATGTTGCATTTTGTGAATCTAACAAATCCAAGGATGATGATGAGGAAAATATTTTGAAAAATTAATTCTTTTCGAAAACAACTCCTGCTTCTATTGAAAATCCTGAAAATGCTTTCGAAGTTGATCCTCAAAACAATTTGGAAAACCCTGATCAACAACAACCTAGAGCTTGAAAATTTATAAGAAATCATCCTTTAGACCAAGTTATAGGTGATGTTAATCAAGGAGTAAGAACTAGAAGCAGTATTTTAAATGAAGTTAGCTTTTCTGCGTTTATTTCAAAAATAGAACCCTCTAAAATTGATGAAGCCATCTCAGAAAATGATTGGGTGATAGCAATGCAAGAGGAGTTACATCAATTTGATAGAAATCAAGTTTGAGATTTGGTACCTAGGCTTAAGGACCATCCGGTCATTGGCACCAAATGGGTATTCAAGAACAAACGAGATGAATCAACAATCATTGTCCGGAATAAGGCAAGATTAGTTGCTAAAGGCTATAATGAAGATAAAGGAATTGATTATGAAGAAACTTATACTCCAGTCGCAAGATTGGAAGCTATAAGAGTTCTTCTAGCCTTTGCTTGTGTCAAAGGATTCAAGCTTTATCAAATGGATGTCAAAAGTGCTTTTCTAAATGGTTTCATTCAGGAAGAAGTTTATGTGAAACAACCTCCTGGTTTTCAAAATGAACATCATCCAGATCATGTTTATTGCCTTAAGAAAGCTCTTTATGGGCTTAAGCAAGCTCCTAGAGCTTGGTATGAGCGATTAAGCAAATTCCTTCTTGATCAAGGATTTGTTAGAGGGAAAGCAGATACAACTCTCTTCATTAAAAGTAATAAGATTGGTGAAATTTTAATTGTCCAAATTTATGTTGATGACATTATTTTTGGAGCTACTAATGATGCTTTGTGTGAAGAGTTTGCAAAGAATATGCAGGGAGAATTTGAGATGTCCATGATGGGAGAACTCAACTATTTTCTTTGTCTGCGAATCAAGCAAAGATCAAATGGGATTTTTATTTCTCAGAACAAGTATCTCAATGACTTGCTGAAGAAGTTTGGAATGGACCAATGCAATGGTGTTGACACTCCAATGAGTTCAACCACTTCTTTGGATGCTGATGTGAAGGGCACTAATTTCAACATTACAAGATATAGAGGAATGATTGGATCATTGCTCTATCTTACTGCAAGTCGCCCAGACATCCAATTCAATGTTGGGATGTGTGCAAGGTTCCAATCTGCTCCTAAGGAGTCACATGCTGAAAATGTGAAGAGAATCTTCAGATACCTTGCTGACACGAAGACTCTTGGACTATGGTTTCCCAAAGGTCAACCTGAACATTTGGTGGCATACTCGGATTCAGACCATGTTGGCTACAAGACAGATAGAAAGAGCACAAGTGGCCAATGTCAATTCGTTGGTGGTTCACTTGTGTCCTGGTTTAGTAAGAAGCAAACAATCGTTTTTGTATCATCTACTGAAGCTGAGTATATTGCTGCATCAAGTTGCTATGCGCAAGTCTTATGGCTCAAGCAACAGCTTTCTGACTTGGGAATAAATATGAAGGAGATCCCAATTTTGTGTGACATCACAAGCACAATAAGCTTGGCCAAGAATCCAGTTCAACATACAAGGACCAAGCATATTGATGTGAGACATCATTTTATAAGGGATCACGTTCAAAACAAAGATGTCAAAGTGATGTTCATTCCAACCCATCTTCAACTTGCTGACATCTTCACCAAACCATTGGTCAAGGAGCAATTTAATTTTATTAAAAGAGAATTGGGAATGGTAAATCCCAATGAGCTGTAATTTGTTTTTTCCTCAATGTTAGTCATGGTTTTGATGAATATTTGTTGCTAACTTAAGCTTCGGAGTACATAGCAATGTTTTATGCAGGATGTTAAAATCCTGAAGTTTGTTGTCAAAAGAAGCAAACTCGAGTTTTGATTTCAAAACTCGAGTTTATCGGGGCCAGAGAAGAAATCGAGACTTTGAGCAAGTTGGAACCTCGAGTCGTTAAGTGAGTAACTTGAGTTTCGGAGAGACAAAAAGCCAGCCTTGAGTTTTTCAAAAATTGGAAACTCGAGTCATTGAGTGGAAACTCGAGTTTCGGGCAAACAGAGAACAACACACCTGTTAAGGCAATCACAAAACTCGAGTCAGTAAGTGGAAACTCGAGTTTTGGTCGCAGAAGTTCAAAAGTTCACAGTACACTTTTGAAATCCAGGTCAGTATTTTCGCGCCCTATTTAAACTTAACTATTCACTGTACGACCGACTCCTTCGATTCTTAAACTCTGCTTTCGAAATTTTATCTTCCCCTTTGCCATTTTCGATCAATCATCTGAAATCCCTCTTCAAAACCCTAATGGCTTCCAGTTCAAATCCACAAGACATTATCAATATCGATTATGACCAGCAAGAATCTGAATCTTCAATCCCAACCCTAGCGCCTCTACCCACTCCACAGTCTCGACCGAATCATTTACCTAGGGTATCAACAATCCCTCAGCGTATCTCATCTGGAATCGCAAGGGCAGTGTCTAGATTCACTGCAGAAAAATCATCGAGCCAAGCTAGTTCTCGAGCGCCTCTTTCTTTTTCATCACAAGAACTGTCTAGTTTCAGGGAATCTGCGAATTCCCTTGCCTTGATTGAAATTTACAATCATCTCTCAGCACCTGGAGATTTTCTGAACGAGCCCATTCAACTGACTGAGGAGGATGCTACTCGCTACAGAGATCGGTTTGCACATAAAGACTTTTGCCCTGTAGTCTATGTTGATTTAGCCAAGCTAAAGGAAGAAAGCCAGTTAGATATCTCTCCCTGGCTGAATCAATTTGATCCTTTGATTTCCATTAGAGCCTCCTATAGCCCCACTCTTGTTAGATTATTCTATCACCACATGCAGTATGAAGAGTTCGTGGATGGCGGTTTTCTCATTGAAAGACTCACTACGTCTATCGGGGGTCACAAAATTGTCTAATCCCCCCGCCTATCTCAACTATCTTCTGCAAATTTCTAATCCTCCACCCATAAGATCAGTGAACTTTACTAATAGGCATATCTATGAACTATTAAGACCCAATGAACCTCTGCCTATGAGTTTATACACTTTGACTTTTTCACCTGCATCCATGCCTCCTAAGTATCAAGCCATCTGGTATATTTATGCCAGAAATCTCAAGCAGAAAAACGGTATCTTCTCCTGCTTCTCGAAAGAAGATTATTATACCTTTGCTTCAATCATTGCACAAGTTCCTCAAAATATTGGGAACTGGATATATCAAGAAATGACCAAGTTTCGGTTTCCTCTTAAAGATTATTCTCAGATTCCTTTTCCCAATCTTATCTCAGTGATTTTGTTTCATGAGAAAATTTGGCCTCTATCTATGACTGATCAGCCTGAGCATATTCCATGGTTTGGTAGACCACTTTTTGCTCTCTTGCACCTCAATTTCGATGAAGACCCAAGCTCTTCACATGTTAACCATGAAGACCCAAGTTCATCCAGTGGTCCATCTTCATCCTCACATTCCCCTCTACTCATCTCCCATTCACAATTTCTTGCCTACAACAGAAATCACTTCAACTGCCCCACTTGCCTCTCCAATCCCAATTCCATCTCCTGCTTCAACTGTCAAGCTCTTTACCCCTTTAGATGAACCTTCAATCTCAGCTCCATCCTCTTTTGTTGATGACAAAGGAGGAGAAGAGCCAGAGAAAGAGAAACCAGAGCAGCATTGAGTTTGAAGAGTGCTTAGTTTGTGTTTTTGTTTAGTTTTTTTTTCCTGTTTTTGAGTTCTGTTGTTTCTGAGTTCTGGTTCTGCATTTCTGTTTATGTATACTTTGTTTTCATGAACAAGCTTTTAAATTGAAATGCAATGTTATCTTATGTTTCAATTGCTTCTGCTATGCTTAACTCTGTGATATTGAATCAATGTGTTAAAATTATTCCAAGTGTATAACTGTTATGATGCATTTCAAACCAGATAGTGAAAATTTTCTTTTAAATCTCAAATCTTTCAAAACAAGAAGCAACTCTGGTTTACAAGTGTTGTCATCATCAAAAAGGGGGAGAATGTTAGTTCTCTATTGGTTTTGATGACAACGGACAATTGTAAACACAGATTAAAGTTTGTCTTTGTAAGTTGAAAAACTTACTGTCAAAGGCAAACTCGAGTTTCAGCTTGGAAACTCGAGTTTGGACTTGACAGAGAATAGCTCAAGTTTTTGCAAAGAAAGACAAACTCGAGTTTTGACCATACAGAGAGCTTCTGAGTTTTTCACAGACAAAGCAAACTCGAGTTTGATTTAACAAACTCGAGTTTTGGCAATACAGAGAGCTAATTAATTTTTCAAAGATTTCAAAACTCCAGTTTCCATTTGGAAACTCGAGTTTAGGCTATACAGAGAGTCCTCTAAGTTTCCATGCTATGTTGGAAACTCGAGTTTACTTTGGAAACTCAAGTTTACATCATAAAGAGAACAATGCTTGATTCTGATCTTGTGAAAACTCCATTCTTCGATTTGACAAAGTTTTTCAAAGTTTTCTCATAAACGAGGAAACTTGAGTTTTGTTTGGGAAACTCGAGTTTCGACCTTACAGAGAAGATTCCATTGTTTTCAAAGAAAGAGAAAACTCGAGTTAAGTTTTGGAAACTCGAGTTTTGGCCAAGTAGAGAGCTCTGCTAAATTTGAACATTTTGAAAACTCCAGTTTTGAGATTTTGGACTAAAACATGATTTCTCATCAAAAGTCCAAAACTTGATATTCTTCTCTGTAATGAGAAAACTCTAGTTAAGATTTGGAAACTTGAGTTTTAATCTTTTACTGAAATATGAAAACTCGAGTTTGCATCGCAGAGTTTGAATTTCGAACTAAACGAATTTGTGAAACTTTCGTGTTTGATCTCAATACTCTATATCATCACTCATTACTATTCCTAACTATGTTTAATCAGTTTGTTAGTGAGTTTCAAATGATTTAGACATGATTAAATGGAGAATTAGCAAAAAGCATAGTGGTGTCATCACATTAAATGCAAAGTGCAGAAATGTTGCATGCTTTTGGACAATCATTCTCCACACGTTTTGAAGGAATTAATGTTTGCTTTCCACATCCAGCATCTGCTCTTCAACCGGATGAAAGTCAGAAAGTCAACCTTGAACCTATGCAAAGCTGGATTAACCAAAGAGTAGAGAGAGAAGAAGACCAAAACCTTCACTAATCATCCTCCAATGTTGGCAACGATCACATTAGGATTTATAACGGTCATTTAATGATCTCTAACTATAAATAGAGATGCATTCAATTCTTTTCAACAACAAATCTGTGAGAAAACGAAAAATAATTCAAGTTTCAACTACTCTTTGAGTTTTCTTGTAAAAAGTATCTTGTGATACATTTGCACTTCAGTGTTTATTCTTATCTACTCTTAGAGAAAGTTTCTTGATTATAAATCATTTATTGTAAAGTATCTCAAGTCAAGGGGACTTGGAGATTGGGTTATTGATTACAACTTGTAAGGGGGAGTAAGTTCTAGTGAGAGAATTACTCTTGAGTTGTAGAGTGTGTAATCAATTGTGATAGTGAGAAATCCCAGAGAGTCTGGGGACTGGACGTAGGTGAAGTGGTTGGACCAAACCAGTATAAATCTTTGTGTCTTGCTTCTCTTCTCTTCTCTCTGTCTATCCCTGTTTTTATATCCGAAAAACAGAGCAACCGAAAAAGTTTTTAGAATCCCCAATTCACCCCCTCTTGGTGATTCAGCTCCACTTTCAGAATGATATATATATATATATATATATATATATATATATATATATATATATATATATATATATATATATATATATATATATATGTATTGCCATGTGACATTATTGATAATGTTATAATTTAATATATCCTACTTGACACCTCATAAGCAAATACTCATATGCCCAATAAGATGGATTGATGGTTACTATTTTTCAGGTGATAGTCCTCGTGCGGGTCCATCAGAGAAGGCTCCGGAAGCTTAAGCTACTTCTACTAAAGTAGTGTTTCCACCTTTTTAGTATATATTGGATTTTTATATATTGCCACATTATGGCTCATTTTGCATAGTCTAGTTTATTTTGATTATGTTGATAAATGACGATTGGTTTGATCAAACTGTTAATTGGTTATTATTATTTTATGGAAAATAGAGGATGCTATTTCATGGAAAATAGAGAACGTTACAAATTTGTGAAGCCGAATTGGTCAAAAGGACTGAAAGGTTTGTCACATAACCTAGAAGAAATATCACTTATAATCTAAGCAAATGAAACGCAAAATGAGATATGAATTGTCCCAAATTGGTTCAGTAAGATAAATCAATAGTGATAGTATTTACCTTTGTATAGATTGATCTAGGTCACCCTCCCCTAAATCGCTGGAATTGCTACGTTTTGTAAACTTCAAAGGCAAAATTGCTATTAAAGAAAATCTTCCAGATACCCATTGCTCATCATCTAAAACTTTCAAGACAAAAATGATAGTTGACCATATTTTGACTGAGGAGGTGGCAAGCATTAGTACTACGTGTGCATATCAGTTCAACTTAACTATCAAAATTAACGGAGGGGCAAAATTGCTATATTTTGTTAACTTCCTGGGCAATTTACTCCAAAAAAAATTCCGGGTACCTAGCGATCCTCAGTCAAAACTTTCAAAGCAAAATTGATACTTATCCCATTAATTTACACTTTAATTTATTTTTTCCTCATGGGAATTAATGGAATATCGCAAAGATCACAAGAGAAAATAGTAAAAAAAGATCATTTTTATAATTTTTATTAATTAATTTATCACTATTTTATAAAACAAGTGAGAAGATTATTTTTATTTTTTTCCAAGGGCATTAATGGAATATATAAAAATCAAGAGGCCAAAATAATAAAGAAATATTTTTTTTAAACTAATTTTTCTTTGTGTCTTGAATGAGTGATAAACTTTTTTTTTCTCATGGGTATTATGAAATATCACAAAATCACATTTGTAAAATAGTCAAAAAATATTTTTTATTTTAATTAATTTATTATCTAGAATAAGGAGTTTATTTGTCATGGGTAATAGAATATCACTAAAATAAAATGGTCAAGAAATTTAATTTTTAATTAATTTATTTTTTGTGTCTAAAATAATTGAAGATTCTATTTTTTAAAAAAATATTTTCTTATGGACATTAATGAAATATTACGAAAATTATAAGGAAAAAATAGTCTAAAACCTTGGCCCCCTACAAAAACGCTAATTTGAATGAGAGCCAAAATTGATTATATCAACCAAACACTCCAACGGTTTAACACGAGCAATAAGAAGAAATTTTTGTAAGTTGGGTTTAAAAAATTTGAAAAAATGAGGTTATAAAATTTTAATAAAAATGAAATTTAAAAATGTAAGATAAAAGAGCAAGAAAAAATAAATAAAAAATTTTAACCACATTTTTTCAAATTTTTTAAAATCTAATTTATAAAAAAAATTCTCCCATCCTCTCTAAATCTCTCGTGCCAAGCCAAACTAAGGAGGAATTAGTTGGGATACACTAATCATGTGACGATATAATAATCATGTGACTTGCCGGACCAAATTGGAACCCTCTCAATCCTTGGACTCAAGGCATTCTTTCTCCTCCACTAACTTTAGCATCAAGGGCCCCTTGGATATTTGTGTGAAGAAAACGATTTTTCCCCTTTATATATTATTATATTATTGCTACTACCAATCAATATTAAAGATCTTTCTTTGTTTTTCTTTTTGACATTTTCTCTTACTTTATATCAACAGAGAAAGAGATGTTTTCACTTTTTATCTACAAATTGAATTTTATTCTATTTTTTTATTTTATTTTTTATATATATATATATATAAAGACAAACAATGATTTCTAAGAATAATATGATATTTGATTGGTACATTTGGCAAAATCATATATAGTACCACACCCATATTCAACAAGGAAGCACATAAGGTGCTTGTAAGGTGTTTGTCCCTTATATACTTCTTATATATTTGTCCCTCTAATTAATGGAACAAGTAATTTTTTTTATATATTTTGATTAAATTATATATTGCTTTTTGAAAAAAAAAAAAATTGTAACCAATATCTCAAATTTATTAGTTTCCACATGTAACATCGGTATATTTGTCATTTCACTTATGGCCACACTCTCCACTATGCCTCGTATACTCACCTTCTAACTCTTCGTACGTACTCCTCGTCCTTGGATTCAACTGGCGAAAGGTGAGACCTTACACTCAAGGAGGGGTTCGATCACTACGTTGGTCAAGCATGCGGGGAGGCATCACAGAGTGTCTAGGGCAGGTGGAAATGCGGGTAGAGGTGGAGGCATGTGTACTCTCTGTCCAATATGGCCTGTGAACTGGGTTCCAAACGCCCTACCCTTAGACTGTGGGTGAGCCTAACCCATTTCCTAAAATTCTTTTAGCAAAAAAAAAAAAAAAATCTTCGTACATCATCGTTGCACTCTCCACTCTGTCTCTTGCTTATTTTCAGTTCTCCAAATTAATTTTAAAAACAATTGTTCCAAACGAATTTCATGTTTTTAGCCCAAAAAAAAAAGTTTAATGTTTTTCCCAAATATAATTTTTTACCATAGTCTTTCAACTATAATTTTTTTTTTCTCCCTAAAATTTGTTTTAAAAGAGATTTTACAAAACTAATTCTAAAAACATATAAATAAAAAAAGAATCAAACAACGGCTTAATTTATGATGTTATTGGCATCCATAGGATATACAGTTATACACCCTCGTCTCTTTGATATATGACTAATTTGGAGAGTTAATTTTAACCTTAAATAGCTTTATTTTTTTTAAATCAATTTTTTCCTAACTCACCTATATTAGAAACTCTCTCAACAATAATTATAGCATAATATCTTTCTCTTTACAAATAATACCCACAAACAAATTACAATATTTATTTATTTATTTATATTATTATTATTATCAAGATAAAATGATATAAAAATACTATTTGAACTTTAAAATTCTGTTGATAACAGCAATAATAAGATTAACTAGAATAGTAAAGCAATTGATAAATCGTTTTATTCAAAAATCACCTATTTGTGATTTTGAAATTCAAGTGGTATTTTCTAAGAATTTTCTCATTTATGAAATTGTTATTTTAATTTATAATAATTATTTTCTATTAATTTCAAATTATTTTTTATTTCATTTCTCTATTCCTAAATTCCAGGTACCAATTGACCTGTCTTAAGTTTAAATTGAAAAACTGACTACTTACACACTTATCAAAATTGACACCCTTGTATAATTAAAGGAAAAAGGCTGAAAAGGATTTTTGAATTTTAAAATTTTAAATCAGGTATTTAAAAAAAATAAGTTTTGAATTGTTTATCAGTTTCTTCGTTTCCTTATCAATTCCCACTAAGTAATTTGATTTAAGATTTTACAATTTTAAAATTTTTTTTCTATCTTTTTCTCATTCTTAATTAGTTATTGGAAGTTACACTCTTGTTGTATCTACGGGCGAAAATATTTTTTTAGCTAACACCAATTATATCTGGTAACTGTGAAACTATGGTTTCAAAACCATTTTTTATGAGTCCAGAATTATCTCATAAATTTTAAAAAATACTCACCGTAAGCTAATGGAAGTATGCAATAAATTAATAAATCAGTACCGGCAATTCGTAATCTCGGAAAAAAAGACTGACTCTGCGGGCTTGACATCACATCCGGAACCCAGGGTCCCCCTCCATCACATCCGGAACCCTTCAGCTGCAAGGTAAGGTTCTGAAACTCGGTCACTCACTGAATTGGTTGGGGTACTGAGTTAAGGATTAATGGGTCAGATCGGAGTCAGTCCGGGCCAGACCGGTGATGTATAAAAAATTGGAAAATAATTAATTTCTCATCACGTCAACCTAAATTTGACATACTATATATCATTTCAATATTTTAGATCAGTAGCAAAATAACCATATACTTCAATACTTGTGACATATTCAGATATTCCTAACAATTTTCTTTACAACCTACGAGACAATATATTCATAGTAGCAAAATATCAAAAACAAGTATATGATGACAAAATATTGTCAACGGGTAGGTTTTTAACAACTAATGTGTGGGAGGATTACTAGACTCGGGATTGACAACTGGTAGTATTCTTTAACCTTCATTATTAATATTTCCCTCCATTAACACCGGAAAATAAAATAAAACATTCAACAATAATGAAAATGCACAATGGAACAAAGCTCTAAATCGATATGAACAAAGCTCTTTTTTGGTTTTGTGAAGAAATCTAGTGGGAGGAAAATTTTTTATTTTTTATTTAAAAAAAAACCTAAAAAAAAAAAAATTTGTTTACCGGGTCAGACCGTTTAACCCGTCTGGGTCACACCTGTTTCACCGGGTCAGATCGGGTTTACCAGGTTAGACCGGTTTAACCCTAAACCGGACCGGTTTCACGGCCGGTTGGCCGGTTCCCGGTCTGAACCGGCCGGTCCGGTCCGGTTTCACAAACCATGTTCATCTGTCAATGAATTTAAACATTTTATTACTTTATAAAAATAATTACTCGTATATTATTTCATTTTTTTTTAAATCAATAAGTGTGTGTAAAGCATTTATTATATCAATCGGAATTATATTTCCTTTTTTGCTTTTTTTCTTACCAGCCCATCGGAATTATACATACATAGCTAAAAAGATGAAGGATATTTAAATGTTGGCACTTGGCAGGAAAAGGATATTTGAATAAACTCTTATTTACTATACTTTTCATTAAGAAATACATAATTATATTAATATGATACTTTTATAGTTTTATCGCTTTATGATATGTAAGAATTTTTCAGCTAATAACAAACTGAGGTTTATATATATATATATGGTAACATCTTATTATTAATATTAGCATATTCATTCTGGCAAAACAAATATTAACATTTTCATCAGGAGATTTCCCCCTTTACATTAAATTTTTTTTTGAAAAATGAACAATACATTTTTTTCGCCTGTTACAATACATATTATGATTTATATTAAAGGGTAAAAGAGTAAAAACACACATGTTTACTCTCGAGAGCGCTTAGCACCATATGCTTTTTTTGGGAACAAAAATACAAATGTGGTTACATTTTTGGAGCAAAAATAACACCACCGTTAAAATCTAACTCAACGGTGCATTTGCAACAGAAAATGTCATGTTTACAACAGAAAATGTCTTATTTACAATAACATTTAAACACCTGGATTTTGAACATAGAAAAGTCATTTACAACCAAAAAAATGATATATTTACAACAGGAAGTGTTGTATTTACAACAAAATTTAAAATCTGGCTATATTTACAACAGAAAATGTCATATTTACAACAATATTTAAACCCCGAATTTTGAACATGAGAGGTCATTTAAGTCAGTATTTACAACAAAATTTAAAATCTAGTCATTTATGAAAAGTCATATTTACAACATGCTAGATTTTAACGGTGATGTGACTTTTGCTCCTAAAATGTAACCACATGTGTATTTTCGCTTCCAAAAAATACATATGGTACTGAATGCTCCCAAGGATAAAACACATGTCTATTTTTGCTCTTAAACCCTATATTAAATATGGATGTGGATAATATTGATGAAAAAGCATATTCTTATTTTTCCGATGCTATTTTTTTATTAATTTTTAATATAAAGTGGAAAATGTTTTTTAGATTATAAATAATATTATCTCAGTGTGTTTACTTTTCAACAAGTCTTCTTGCAAGTCTTTGCTTTGCTTTAATAGACGACCATGGCCTTTGAGTAAACAAGAGTCCTCACAAAATATTAGATAAAGCTCTTGAGGAGCAAAAATGAAGAAGACTCTCTCACTAATCTTTTTCATCTGGATGATCCTACAGGTCCACGCAGATCTGAGCAGAGCAACTTCCGGGAATCTCAACGACAGCTTCACCGCCGCGTGCGGCTCCGCCGACTGCCTCATCGGAGATGAAGTCGACGAGTTCCAGATGAACTCTCACGTAGCCCGAATGCTTTTCGACGTCACCAAATCTGCCACCGGCAAAACTCCGAATATGAATCAGGCTTCCGTGAATTGCCCTCAAAAACAAGGGTACCGAACCTGCCTTCCTTCTGCAAATGGAGGCGCTCCGAAACAAAAGTGCGATGATTATACTCGAATTTGCTGAGAAGTTACTCAGTCTCTCTTGTGGTTGCTTAAGGATTTTAAGTTTAATTGTGATCTGATGGTGTTTGTTCCTCTGTTTCAAATGTCCTGGTTCCCCCCTCTGTATATGTATTTCTGGGTTTGTTTGTACCACTTTGTGTATCGTAAGAAAGAATAATAGTGAATTGCAATCCGCAATAAAATGATAAGATTATGATTAAAACAAGTGATTTCTGTAGCTCACTGATTTTTTCTCGACTGATCCATTCTGCAACAACCCTAATTTTTGGGCGAGAGTAATATTCTCTGTATTCTCCGACCACTTCGCATAGGCAGAAATTGAATTCCTGAGTTTCTGTAATCCTATTGTTGCGAAAGGGATCGGCCATGGATTTGTGAATTGTTCTTCGATTGGAAGTGAGAAATTGGAGTGGGAGAGGCATGGGAACGAGTTTATCATCTGATTGGTTGAGGAAATATGGCACCAAGTGGCCTCGTCGCTTGTCGTCTGGCCACTCGCCAGTTGTCACCGGTCATCCACTTTTGAATTTTTTTGAGTGATTATCAATTTCATCTTCCTTAAATGTTTTCTTTATGCTAAAAAAATATACCAGATTTTCTTTTCCAGAAAAATGCAAAATAAATATATGGCCCTACGCAAATGTTGAAGATAATTTTTTTTAAGAAAAATAAATAAATCTATCTTCTTTCTCATCACTCTTTTTCTCTCTCATCTTCTACCCCACCTTTCACCGGAACCCGTTTCACAGCTCGTATGTGCGACGAGCTCTCTCTGCTCGTCCATACGCTAGATCTGATCTAGACGATCCAGATCTAATTTTTTTTTATTTTTCTATTTTTTATCAAAAATAATTTTAATGAGTAGAGGATCTAAAATAAAAATAATCTCTCAACTAACATTTTTTTGAAAAAATGATTTTTTTCATATAGATAAAAATAAAAACGAAAATTTTAAAAATATCAGTAGCCCGTATCTAGATGCGGACGGCCAGAGCTCTCAGTACCCCTGCTCGTCCAAAGGACGAGCAGGGAATCCAGATCCACCTTCCACCGCCTCCTCCACTCTCTTGTTACCCTCACCATTACTGACATTCTCCTATAACGATCTATGTGTAAAGCACAAGCAAGCTCTTGACTTGGGCTTGTCCGCCCTACCGAACTTCTCCACATAAGTCATACTTCAGCTCCTTCGATACTTGTCTTAGCCGGATTGACAACTGCAACCTAAGCAATGTTGACGACGACGGCCTTTCTCGAGACGGCCCCCCAGGAGCGTCGTCTTGGAATCAACAACTCATATTTTACTTAGAGATAGAGTCGTCCCCCTGGCAGTGGCGGACCCTGGATTTTAGATTTGTGAGTGCACAATTAGTGGTGGGATTCGGGGGTTCGAAGGCAGCGCCCTCAAACTTTTTTTTAAGGAAAGTTTTAAACACAATAAAAAAACAAAAGAATATAAACAATAAAAGAAAAAGAAAACTTCAACTTAACATAGAAAAATAGTAATCAAGAGTCAACTAACCTTTACATCAAAACGATTACAAAAGCATTCTTCGATTCTTAATTTCTTGAAAATATTGCATTATATTTTCATCATCAATCGTATCAAATATATCACGTTCAACATAAGTTAGCATGCATGAGTTAAACCAATCATCACTTATCCGATTGCACAACTTATCTTTAACAAAAGTCATTGCAGAAAAAACCCGCTCAACACTAGCAGTTGCTACCGGTAGAATGAGTGCCAATTTTATCAACAAATAGACAGTGGATAAACAATATCCTTTCTCTTCTCAACCATCTTCAAAGCAAGGTCAAAAATTATTTGCAAATTGACAAAATCAGAATCAGACGGGGGAGGATGAGATCATTTAGGTATGCACAGTTTTTTAAATTTATTTATATTATTATTATTATTATTATTATTATATATATATATAAAACCTAAAAGTTTATGTACGCACGTGCGTGCACCTGCGCCTACGTAGGTCCGTCGCTGCCCCTTGGTGTCGCTTATCTCTTGGAATCAATCCCTTTCGAAGGCTAGCGAGCTTTTTTTGCTTTCTTTCTCTCTATATATATATATATATATATATAAATTTTTTTCTCTCTTTAGGGTTTTTGTTGGTGTTTTGAACCACTGATGATAGCGATCGAGGAAGGGAGAAGATGAGATAGAAGGTGATGCCAAAGGGAGAGGTAGTTAGCGGTGGATGTGGACACTGGAGGGGGAGGATAAGTTAGGTTGGAGAGGGGTGGCCATAGATATTTACATTTGGGGAATTTAGGTTGCCAATCTCTATACTCAATTTGCTAATTGTATTCTAAATTTGTTATTTCTTATACTCAAATTGTCAATGATCTCTATCAGGTGTCATTGACAACTTTAGCATAGGTAATGATAACTTGAGTATAGCAATTAGCAACTACGCCTACAAGGCATAATTGACAACTTGAGTATAGAGAGTAATAACTTGAGTATAGGCAATGACAACTTGAGTATAGAGGATGACGACTTAGGAGCTCAAGTTGTCAGTCTCTATACTCGAGTTATTAGTTATCAATACTCAAGTCACGGGTGGAAAAAAGGCTTTTAAGACAACATCCGGTCTTAAAAGTGTTTCAAAATAATTTAAAAAAAAAAACTCAAATGAAATAATCGGTCCCAAATCACCAGATCTGGCAACATTTTGAATGTCCCTCTGTCATCAATGACGGAGAACCAAGAGAAGATTGGAAGCAACAACAACAAGAAAAACAAAAAAGATGATTACAAAGTCCAGAAATAAACAAAAATAACAAGAAACAAAAATCATTCACCATGAAAATCGAATTTGAAGTCCAGATCTACAAAAAAATCACAAGCTTAAAGCAACCAAATCTGAGCTGGTTCCTCTTGTCGGTGCTAGCAAAGCTTCAAGCAACCAAAATCGAAGTCTAGATCTGAGCAGGAGCGGTCAATGTAGGAAATAAACAGACTTAAGCAAGAAGAGATCTGAGTTTGATTTCAAACCGGATCTATGCGAAGGCGGCGTGAAAGGACCCATAGATCGAAGACGAAGGAGCCGCCGCCGTCCAGAATACTCAAAGTAGTACACTTTCGTTGTTGCTGAGTGTAACATCCCATTTTAAAGCGGAATTTTTTTTTTTCAATCAGAGTAGAGCAATGGAGCGAAAGAGTAACTGATACATATTCAAGTATATAAACCATAGTGTAACATTGTATGGATAATACAGTCATCCTACTGTTCAAAAGTAACTACAGAAAACAGTAAAGGGATCTCCGGCTGCTCATTGAGTCATGCTGCTTTCCCGGTCTCCAACTCTCGGTCCTCGGACCACTGAAGCTACAGTGCGATCCAATTTACCACATTGGATCTCGGGTATGATTAACCTTATGCTCAAACAATACAATATACGAGACAACGAGATATTCAAGACAATACAACGAGTATATCGGTACATAAGCATACAGCGAGATGCATGATCAATATGACGACGAACATAAGCACAGAGCAGTATGTAAAGCCCCATAAGGTAATAACAACAACAGCCTGCACAAAAACCAGTGCCACGATAACCACTCGTGTCCTCAGCGCTAAGAAAACATAACGGCATTATTATGACTATAACTCGTGTAAAACTGTCTGTATATCAATCTCTGAACGTATCTATCACATATATGTACTTAAGCAGCACAAGATTAGTGTTACAGTACGGGTCCGTACCTCCGTTGACGATATACGGTACTTCAGTACGTTTGGTGAGCGCACTTTGACGAAGCAGTGGTCGGGTGGCGGTGCGTCGGACAGTAATAACGACAGCAAATCAAGATTACTGATATCCTATAATGATAATATCACCATTATCAATATTTGACATCATAACAGGCATTTTAGGTAAAAATTACCATTTTGCCACTATTCCCCTAAGTCATAGTAATTTGGTGGTAGCTACTTTGACTCCGACTTTCCAAAATTTTGCCAGAACTTCGACTCCATCATGATTTTCAAAATTCATACTTAAAATATCCCTAGCATATGATATCTAATCATACTTGAAAAAATAAAGATCTAACCAGAACTTCTACTAAAACTACCGAAAGAACTTAAGACTAAGGACCGAAAAACTTACTCAGAGCTTCGCTACAAAATTTCTCGGACTTCTTCCTTCCTCCTTGCTGCTCCCAATTTTGCTTTCTTGAGTGGGATTTGGTGTGCAAAATTACGAAGAATTTCAAGCCTATTTATAGGAAAAAAAAATGTGCCAACCTTGGTAATTTTTTCCTTCTAACTTGGTAATTTTCCCTTCCATATTTACCACACATATTAGGGTTTCTAGATGGATGATTATTGGCCATGCAACACACCAAAACCGGCCAGCTACCCCCATGAGTCATCCATTCCACTTTTGCTTTTTGCCCCGGTCCTATAGAATTTCCCGATCGGTGTCCGAATCGCGTAATCACGTAAAATCTCAGAAATTCGGAATCACAACTTTGAAGACCTTTTCTTTCTCATTAGAAATGTCTAGGCTAACTAAATTCTTGACTCCATACAGGGTTTCAACGGTCCCGCTGAAGTTTCTCGAGAAACGTGCTCGGTTACGGAAATCGTTTCTGGAAAACCTAACTCCGGGACAAAAATTCACCGATTCTGAATACGTCAAGATGTTTTCTACCTTAATCCCGTATTGAAAGTTATGGCTTGGTTTCTATAGATTTTCATTTATCTGATTTGCTTTTTGTCTATCAGATAGTTCCTTAATCGGTCTATTTTAACCCTTTTCGGTTACAGAATTAACTTCGGAAACAGTTTTCTCCGAGATAAAAATTCACTTGTCAATAATATACTTTGACTTTAGAAATCTAATTCTTGGTTTTCTGGATAGGATTTAATTTCTATCCGTGGTCATTTATCCTATTTGCTTTTTACATAAATTATATTAATATAATATTACCACTTGCAAAATAATATCTAGATTTTTTTCTCATCCATTCTTATCCTATTTTCTTGCCCATTTTCGGCTGGCCCTTTTTTTTTAATTATTATTAATATTTATTATTTAATTAATTAATTATTTATTTATTTCAATTTTCTTAAAAATTTCACAAAATTCCCTTATTGGTCCATTCTTGCATTTAGGCTTGAAATTACTTAATCTCACCAATTTTTCATAATATTTTTCAATTAATTAGCAAATATATTTTATGCTATTTTTAGCCATAAACCACTAATTATAGGGTTTTACATAATTATCTTTGGATTTTCCTTTGTTTATGCTTAAGTAATTAGCCAATAATTACTTAAATAACTCCTTACTAATTGTTGATAATTTTCTTAACTAAGACAAGTTATTGTCTCACAAATTTTACACTAACATTTAATATTTTACCTCCCATGTAAAATATGAAAAATAACAGGGTCTTTATGGTCATTTCAATACTTTTTAATTCTTCTCCTTTAATTTTTCCAAGGTGATAATTTATTAGATTACTAAAATTAGAGACAATATTCTCTCTTAATTTTAATAATTATTTTACTGTCTCCTAGGATTTTTTTTCAAGAGATTTTCCCTCATAAAAACGATAAACACAACATAGAAACTGAAACCACAATTTTTCTTATCAGAAATGGCCATTTTATTTATCCGGGTATTACATTTCTCCCCTCGTTAAACAAAATTTCGCCCCCGAAATTTAATCTATCGTAACTAAACTCCGGGCCATGAACTCCGGATATTTCTCCTTCATTTCTCTCACAGTTTCCCAAGTCGCCTCTTCAGGTGACAAACCCTTCCAGACTACCTTCACTATCGGTATGGTCTTGTTTCTGAGCCGTTTCTCCTGGTGTCCGATGATTTGTTCCGGCTCGACCACAAAGGTATTATCATGTCGTACCTCAACGTCCTCGTACTCGATGACATGATCCTGGTCTGGTTGGTATTTCATCAATTGTGACACGTGGAAAACGTCGTGGAGATTACTCAGGTTCGGGGGTAGGGCTATCTGATAAGCTACTTGTCCTCGCTTGGCCAAAATTTCAAACGGTCCTACATACCGTGGACTAAGCTTCTTCCTCTTAAGCGTTCTACCGACACCGGTTACTGGGGATAACTTTAGAAACACATGGTCGCGGACATAGAACTTCAGAGGTCTCCTCCTTTTGTCAGCATAGCTCTTCTGTCTGCTTTGTGCTGCCAGGAGTATTTTCTTAATCAACGTGATTTGTTCGGAGGTCTGCTTAAGCATATCCGGCCCAAGTAATTGCCTTTCAGAAGAATCTGTCCAGTATAAGGGTGATTGACACTTCCGCCCATACAATGCCAGAAACGGGATTGGAACCGCGCATCCCGATCAGAGATAATACTCTTAGGGACACCGTGAAGTCTTACGATCTCTTTGATATAAATCTCCGCCAATCGTTCCGGAGAGTAATGGATACTGATGGGAATGAAGTGTGCTGACTTAGTTAATCGGTCAACAACTACCCTTTGTGGTCAAGCATTTGGCCACATACTGGGCTACATCTTTCTTCAACCCGGGCCACCAGAGTTCGGATTTCATGTTCTGGTACATCTTGACCATGCCTGGATGTAGAGTGTACTTACTCTTATGAGCCTCATCCAGTACTTTCCGCCTTAACTCATCAACTGGCGGTATGTAGATTCGCTTTTTATACCTAACCAAACCACTAGGTGATAGGTCATGGTCTTGGGTCTCACCTCGAGATATCTTCTCCCGTGTTGCAATAGCCCAATCATCTTGCTTCTGAGCTTCCTCAACTTCATCTCTCAGATCATACTCCCCTTGACTCACAAGAAGAGTTGCAAGATAGGCATCAGCCGGTGCGTGGAGACCCATGCAGATTTGATTTGATAGATTCAGACCTCTGAAATCTTCAAGTAATTTCTGCTCTTGAATCATCATGTATGCCACATGCACCGTCTTTCTACTAAGAGCATCCGCAACAACGTTTGCTTTACCCGATGATACTTGATCTCCAGGTTGTAATCTTTAATCGGCTCCATCTAGCGACTTGTCTCATGTTGAGTTCTCTTTGATCGAACAGGTATTTCGGGCTTTTGTGGTCACAGTACAATTCTCTTTGTTACACCGTATAGATAATGCCTCCATATCTTCAAAGCGAACACGATAGCCGCAAGCTCTAAATCGTGTGTAGGGTAATTCAACTCGTGAGGCTTCAGTTGACGAGATGCATAAGCCACCACTCGCCTTACTGTTGCATTAGGACACATCCCAACCCCGCCCACCGGCATCACTATAGACAACATAAGTCTCATGCCGGATGCAGGATGATTAACACCGGTCTTGTAGTCAACCTCTCCCTCGGTTTAAAGCTCTCCTCACAGTCATCTCCCCATACAAAGGGTTGGTTCTTCCTCGTAAGCTTTGTCAATGGTAAGGCTAGACGCGAGAAATCCCGTATGAATCTGCGGTAGTATCCCGCCAGACCCAGAAAACTACGTATCTCCGTCACCGTCTCTGGCCTCTTCCAGTCCAGAACTGCTTCCACCTTGCCTGGATCAACTGCAACTCCGCCGCTTGATATCACATGGCCCAGAAATTTAACTTCCGGCAGCCAAAATTCGCACTTGCTAAGCTTAGCATAGAGTTGTTTTTCTCGGAGTATACACAATACTTGTCGCAGATGTTCTTCGTGCTCTTCTCTGCTCTTAGAATAGATAAGGATGTCGTCAATGAACACCACTACAAACTGATCTAGGTGTTGACAAAAAATCCGGTTCATGTAATCCATGAATACCGCAGGTACATTTGTTAATCCGAAAGGCATTATAAGGAATTCGTAATGCCCGTACCTGGTCCTGAAAGCTGTCTTGGGAATATCACCATCTTTAACTCGCAACTGATGGTATTCCGATCGCAGACCAATTTTAGAAAAGACAGTAGAACCAGATAACTGATCCAAAAGATCATCAATCCGGGGAAGTGGGTATTTGTTTTTGACGTTTACTTTGTTCAGTTCACGATAATCGATACAGAGTCGGAAGCTTCCGTCTTTCTTTTTCACGAATAGCACTGGGCCTCCCAATGGTGATACACTGGGTCAAATGAACCCCTTAGCTAGCAATTCTTCTAGTTGCTTCTTCAACTCCTGCATCTCGTTCGGAGCCATACGATACGGCGCCTTTGATATTGACCCTGTACCAGGCATCAATTCGATTGTGAATTCCACTTCTCGGGTAGGAGGTAGCTCGATGAGATCCTCCGGAAACACATCAGGAAATTCATTGGCTACAGGAATATCCTCGAGAGAAAGGTCAAACACGCCTTGGTAGAGAAGAATATCATGTACGCTTGGCATCCACGCTTCATGCATCTATCGGCTTACCAGCGAGAGAGAAAGTTCAGGCTCACATCAACCTTGTCTCGCTGGGTGAATCGAAATGATATCCGCTTCTTGCGCCACGTCGATCATTGCACCGTTTGCCGTCAGCCAGTTTAAACCGAGTATGACGTTGATGCCATGAAGTGGTAATCGGATAAGGTCTATTTTTGAAACTCGCCCATCCACATTCACCGTACAATCAAAACATGCATCAGAAGCTAAAGATTTTAAACCTAGTGGTGTCGATACTACCAGATCATATGGTAATCTATAGGCATGCATCCCTAGGTGACTCGTACAATCATAGGAAATAAAAGAATGACTGGCACCCGAATCATACAATGCACTGCAATAGATTCCCATTAAGGTAAATTGTACCTTGGACCATCTCAGGGACTTTCGGCCTCGAATGCTGTCGAGCAAAGATCCGGCCGGCGCTTTGAGGTTTTTCCTCTGCGCCTTCTCGGGGCAATCCCGGCTAAAGTGTCCGGAGCCGGCACCTGAAGTAGATTTGCTTCCCATCACAGTTGGCTCCGGATGGTACTTCTTGCATTTTGGACAAGTCTGGGATCCCTGCTGCCTGGAATTTTTCTGTTGCCCAGCTTGATACGGCTTCTTGTTCCCACCCTGGTTATTGTTCCAAGGTGCCTTCCTCTTCTGCGAGGAACCTCCGCGGTTAGACCCACCGCGAACAGCATTGTTACCCTCAAGGCTCCGGAATCTGCGCAGTTCCTTCAAGTTACGCTCGGTTAATCGACACGACTCTACAGCTTTGGCCATGTCAGGGAATTGTTGAGACACAAATCTGGCCCTTATGTCGTACTTCAGTCCATACACCAACCTGTTTGCCTTCTAGCTCTCATTGACATTGCTTTTCAGATACGATGAGTATCGCGATAGGTTGGTGAATCGAGCGAAGTAATCATCAAATGATTCTTCCTGACCTTGCTGGATATGCAGAAATTCCTCCTCCTTAATCACCTGAATCGAGGGAGGGAAATACCGCTCGTTGAATTTCTCAAGAAATGTCTCCCAAGTACGGGCAATCTTGGTTTGGGGGTTGTGGAAACGCTCTTCCACCATCGGTGTGCATCACCCTCAAGCTTGTAAATTGGTAACTGAGCCTTCCGATTCCCTGGGCATTCAATGACTTCAAAAATCTTTTCTAGACTTAGAAGCCAATCCTCAGCTAACTCGTTCTTTCCACGAAATCCAGGTGGCTTCAGCTTGCAGAACTGGTTGACCCAGCTTTCTGTGGTTCTTTCCGTTCGTCCTCGTCTAGGTGGTGATTGGGATCTATCAGACCCCTCAGCATGTTCCTCATTATCATCATACTCTTCATCGTCCTCCTCGTTGTTGTCCTCATCATTTCGCTCTTCCTGTTGTCTTTGTCTTTCTGCCATAAGCGCATCGATAAGAGCTCTCTGCTCTTGCAAAGTTTGTCGCATCTCCAGTATCTCGTTTTGTTGGTTCAATAATTGGTTTTGCTCGGGTTGGTCCTCTTGGTTTCGTTCAGGTATTGCTCCTATCTGAGGCTATCTGCCTCCTCTTCTACCTCGACCTCGGCCTCTGCCTCTTCCTTCACCTCTTGGTGCACCGGCACCTCTTATGTTGAACATATTTTATCTTTTCCCTTTATTAAATAATAACAAATATATAGATATCAGAGATTGCACAATGATTGACACCAAAACATATATATTTTCATATATATTTATCGCAAATATTTTGAGAAATTGGATCGGGGTTCATCCTATGGCCCACCATTCCGGGCACTACCGACCTTCTCGCGGTACGTCTCATCTTTCCATGATAGAAGGTATATGGATTTTCATCCCTATCTATCTCTACACATTACACCAGGGTTATATCAATACTCATTTTCAAAACGTGCTCAAAGTTAAAAGGCTTGAGAACCTAACTCCATTAACCGAACATAATGGCCAGGTAAGTGTCTACCATGGGGGCCTCACCGAGTTCACGGCGACTGATTGGCACACCCACGTAGACTAGCCTTACCTTCGGCACCAAACTGTTTGTGGTAACATAGTCAAATTCTTGCCAGAATGCATGCTCTGATACCAAAATGTAACATCCCATTTTTAAAGCGGATTTTTTTTTTTCAATCAGAGTAGAGCAATGGAGCGAAAGAGTAACTGATACATATTCAAGTATATAAACCATAGTGTAACAATGTATGGATAATACAGTCATCCTACTGTTCAAAAGTAACTTCAGAAAACAGTAAAGGGATCTCCGGTTATCGGCCTAGTCATGCTGCTTTCCCCGGTCTCCAACTCTCGGTCCTCCGGACCCTGAAGCTACAGCTGAGATCCAATTTAGCACATTGGATCTCAGGTAAGACAATACAACGGTATATCGGTACATAAGCATACGGCAGATGCATGATCAATATGACGACATAACATAAGCACGGCACGGTATGTAAAGCCCCATAAGGTAATAACAACAACGACTGCACAAAACGGTGCCACGATAACCACTCGTGTCCTCGGCGCTAAGAAAACATAACGGCATTATTATGACTATAACTCGTGTAAAACTGTCTGTATATCAATCTCTGAACGTATCTATCATATATATGTACTTAAGCAGCACAGGATTAGTGTTACAGTACGCGTCCGTACCTCCGTTGATGATATACGGTACTCCTGGAACGTTTTGACGGAAACAGCGGGCTGACAGCGGTACGTCGGACAGCGTAACGACAGCAAATCAAGATTACTGATATCCTATAATGATAATATCACCATTATCAATATTTGACATCATAACAGGCATTTTAGGTAAAAATTACCATTTTGCCACTATTCCCCTAAGTGCCGTAATTTCGGCAGCGCTTCGCTACTTTGACTCCGACTTTCCAAAATTTTGCCAGAACTTCGACTCCATCATGATTTTCAAAATTCATACTTAAAATATCCCTAGCATATGATATCTAATCATACTTGAAAAAATAAAGATCTAACCAGAACTTCTACTAAAACTACCGAAAGAACTTAAGACTAAGGACCGAAAAACTTACTCAGAGCTTCGCTACAAAATTTCTCGGACTTCTTCCTTCCTCCTTGCTGCTCCCAATTTGGCTTTCTTGAGTGGGATTTGGTGTGCAAAATTATGAAGAATTTCAAGCCTATTTATAGGAGAAAAAAAATGTGCCAACCTTGGTAATTTTTTCCTTCCAACTTGGTAATTTTCCCTTCCATATTTACCACACATATTAGGGTTTCTAGATGGATGATTATTGGCCATGCAACACGCCAAAACTGGCCAGCTACCCCCATGAGTCATCCATTCCACTTTTGCTTTTTGCCCCGGTCCTATAGAATTTCCCGATCGGTGTCCGAATCGCGTAATCGCGTAAAATCTCAGAAATTCGGAATCACAACTTTGAAGACCTTTTCTTTCTCATTAGAAATGTCTAGGCTAACTAAATTCTTGACTCCATACGAGGTTTCAACGGTCCCGCAAGTTTCTCGAAACGTGCTCGGTTACGGAAATCGTTTACGGAAAACCTAACTCCGGACAAAAATTCACCGATTCTGAATACGTCAAGATGTTTTCTACCTTAATCCCGTATTGAAAGTTATGGCTTGGTTTCTATAGATTTTCATTTATCTGATTTGCTTTTTGTCTATCAGATAGTTCCTTAATCGGTCTATTTTAACCCTTTTCGGTTACAGAATTAACTTCGGAAACAGTTTTCTCCGAGATAAAAATTCACTTGTCAATACTATACTTTGACTTTAGAAATCTAATTCTTGGTTTTCTGGATAGGATTTAATTTCTATCCGTGGTCATTTATCATATTTGCTTTTTACATAAATTATATTAATATAATATTACCACTTGCAAAATAATATCTAGATTTTTTTCTCATCCATTCTTATCCTATTTTCTTGCCCATTTTCGGCTGGCCCTTTTTTTTAATTATTATTAATATTTATTATTTAATTAATTAATTAATTAATTATTTATTTATTTCAATTTTCTTAAAAATTTCACAAAATTCCCTTATTGGTCCATTCTTGCATTTAGGCTTGAAATTACTTAATCTCACCAATTTTTCATAATATTTTTCAATTAATTAGCAAATATATTTTATGCTAGTTTTAGCCATAAACCACTAATTATAGGGTTTTACATAATTATCTTTGGATTTTCCTTTGTTTATGCTTAAGTAATTAGCCAATAATTACTTAATTAACTCCTTACTAATTGTTGATAATTTTCTTAACTAAGACAAGTTATTGTCTCACAAATTTTACACTAACATTTAATATTTTACGTCCCATGTAAAATATGAAAAATAACAGGGTCTTTATGGTCATTTCAATACTTTTTAATTCTTCTCCTTTAATTTTTCCAAGGTGATAATTTATTAGATTACTAAAATTAGAGACAATATTCTCTCTTAATTTTAATAATTATTTTACTGTCTCCTAGGATTTTTCATAATTTTTCTTAGCTCTTTATATGCTCCCAAGGGCATTTTAGTCATTTTGACTCCTTATTCTTTTTCCCTAATTTTCAAGAGATTTTTCCCTCATAAAAACGATAAACACAACATAGAAACTGAAACCACAATTTTTCTTATCAGAAATGGCCATTTTATTTATCCGGGTATTACACTGAGGATTGGAGTCGACGCCATCGCAAAACCCTCGAAGCATCTCACCGCCAACGTTGCTAAGGATTTGAATGTGTGGCTCTTGGGATGACTTACAAAGATTGCGAGTAGGTTAGAGGAAGAGGATGACATTCTTGCTGATGATTTGACCCGTGAGGCTCTTGGGACACTCATTGAATTTATAACTAAGCAAATGTTATATCACCAATAAGACAAAGCAGACTTACGAACTTAACAGGTTTAGCGAGTTTAGTTTAGTTTTACACTTTTAAGATCGGTTTTTTGAAACAACCGGTCTTAACTTTTAAGACCGATTGTTTTAAACAACCAGTCTTAAAAATGTAAAAAAAAAAAAAAAATTGTAAATATAGAACACTTTGGTGTTTTAAAAGCGGTCTTAAAAGTGTTCTATATATTTATGATATAGAACACTTTTAAGACCGGTTGTTTTAAAAAACCGGACTTAAAAGTGTTCTATATATTTATGAAATTGCCACCGGTCTTAAAATTGTTCTATTGATTTACGAAATTGCCACCGGTCATACTTTTAAGCCGGGTCTTTTATAATCCGGTCTTAAAAGTCTTCTATATATTTACGAAATTGTCACTGGTCATACTTTTAAGACCGAATCTTTTATAATCCGGTCTTAAAAGTGTTATATATATTTGTTGGAAGTTAAGATTTAATTAGTATGTATATTCTTGATTGTAATAATCTTAATTAAGTTCTTAGAGAGATTTTAGGAATTAATTTAGCAGATCATGGTTTTTTGAATTTAGTAATTATATTCCTGATTGTAATCCCTAGATTATAGGAACTTCCTAGGTCAGAAGATTATTTACTTATTAGCATTTGTATATAATTTCAATTAAGCGAAGGAATAAATCATCGCATTCTCGGACTAATCTCTCGATCGGTGTCTTCTCACAATATTTACGATAAATACTTGTCATACTTTTAAGACTGGATCTTTTATAGTTATACTTTTAAGACCGGATATTTTATAACCCGGTCTTAAAAGTATTCTATATATTTACGAAATTTGAGTATAGGCCTGGTACCTATACTAAATTTGTCATTGCCTATACTAAATTTGTCAACGATGCCTGGTACCTATATCAGGGATAGGCATTATTGACAACTTGAGTATAGGCAATGACAACTTTAGAATAACAATTAACAACTTGGGTTCTTGCCATTTCTTTTAATTTGATGGTCATTTTGGTAAAAACCCTCAAACTTGAAAATCCTATATTCATCCTTGATGACCTATATTTCCTTTTGTTAATTGAATAGACAATTTGAGGTTTTGGTAATTCAAACGATATTTTTCTGTCTTTTTCCCATCTTTTATACCAAGGAATAAAATAGGAAAAATCCCTTTAAAGGCCCAAGGGATAAAAAATGTAAAAAATGTCTTATAGAAAATTCTGATATGAAAAATGTCTCATTAACAACTTTTTAAGGGATTAACAACTTCATCTGTGGGGATTAACTAACTTCATCCTTGAGACCATGGGTTTTAACAACTTTTTTAGACCTTTTTAACATCAGAATTTTTTCTAGGACTTTTTTAACATTTTATTAGTCCCTTGAGACCATAAAGGGGTTTTTCAATAAATAAATGAAATGTCAAAGATATTGATTGCCTTTATCATTGGGCACTTCTATAATAAGTGTTTCGTTGGCAAGAATATTTGAATATTTTTCCAACTTTACCCTAAATAAATGTTGGGAAAAAAACTTATCCTAAATAAATTATAATTGACGTGGGATTTATAATTGTGAAAAGGGAAAAATACTTGTATCCTCAAGAAGTATCACATCTTCTAAACTCTGTTCAATTAAAATAAAGGGTAAAGGTACAAAAATGCACATATGGTTTATCTTTAGGAGCGTCTAACACCAAATATTTTTTTAGGTGCAAAAGTGCTTATGTGATTAAGAAAGTAGAGTAAAAATCCTATCACCGTTAATTGACCAGATGTTGACCGTTAAATTTAAAGGTTGACTAACAACCACGTGAAAAACTTGCGATGATCCGTTTGCTATTTCAATAGGAAAATCCATTTGACTCGTGGGGCAACTCCGAACACGAGTTTTGATGCTTCTCATCGGCAGCTAAAGCATCAAAGCACCCATCATCACCTTCTTCTTCCTCTTCATCCATAATGTTGCAGCATCCGGCTCTGCTGCAATTATCTCACCTCTGCCAGAGAAAAGCGTTCCCAGAATCATCGGGTCAAGGTACAAGGATTTTCTTTTTCAGGAAATCAATTACAGTACACTGTTGATAAGGTGTGTACGGGACTAACAATGATCTTTCGTCTTGCTCATCTAAATCCTATAAATAGACGCAAATTGCATTTATCCTAGCCAGTAAAGTTTTGTGGGCTTATTTGCTTGCCCATTGGTCCTTTTCCTCTGTGACTGATAGGCTAATATTACATTTCTTGGAATTTAGGCAAGGCTCTATTTTTTCATGCACTAGCCGTTAGAAAAGCATCAAGAAAAATATTTATATAAACATCCTTAAGTTTGGGTCGATAGACCACTAAATCTCCGAGGTTCTTTTGTGACTTCACCGACGAAGGAATGGGAAGAGCAGAGCTAGATATGGTGCAAGAGTGTTCATTATTCCAAAAGAAAGAGGAGCATGTTGTTGATGAAAAAAACAGAGTAATTCAGAGATCTGTTAGTCAACCTTCAAGTCTAACGGGAAACTAACGGCGGTGGGATTTTTGCTCAACTTTCCTAACCACATATGCATTTTTGCACCCAAAAGAAGCATTTGGTATTGGGCGCTCCTAAGGGTAAACTGTAACATCCTTAAATTTTAAGGTTTAGAGTTAATTGTAGTTTAAGTTTTACTTAGTAAAGGATTAGAATAAATTAATAATTAAAATGAAGAATCAAGTTCAAAAAAAAATTGAAATGAAAATACGTCCTTATAATAATTCTTCTAAATATTTGGTTGTGTGAGTGAATATACCTTATTATGAAAATTAATAATATAAAAAAAAAGTCAGATGTATTATTTTATTTTATTTTAAAATAATATTATTAAAACCCTAACCCTAATACCCTCATATATATATCATCTGGTGCCTTATCCTTTATGAGCCCTAGACGCCGCATAGCTCTCATCTTTTTCTTGTCTTCACTTTTCTCCACTCCTGGCCGACACTTCCCACTGTTGTAGGTATATTTCTCTTCCTCTCATTACTTCCTCTGGTTCAACGTGTTCTGTGGCTTCAGTCTTGTCAAAGTTTTTCACTATTCCTCCACTCTCTTTCCATGGCTTCCTATTTTGTCTTGTTGTGTGTGTCTTGTCTTTATTTTCTTTCATTTCTTCAAACTAGCCACACACCATCAAAAATCAAAGGATAACAAATGATTGATTATATTTAATGAATCCTCCTTACCAACATCTTGTCGTTCTGTTTGGTGTGGGGATATTATTATTTTCTTTTAATGGTTTATTCACTCTCTCATACTATTCATCTTGTCCTTGTGTGGGTGTATATATTCACTCATCTTCATTTATTTCCTTTTCGTCACATGGCTACAGGAGAAACATTTGTTCTTTTTATTCTTTACTTCTTTCTTTTCTCTTCCACCATGTGAGTGATATGCATTTATTCTCTCATTTCATGGTCTGCGTTGAGCTATAGCATTCTTTTCCTTTTTTCTTCTTTTTATTTTTATTTTATTTTTGTTTGTTTATCTTGTGGGTTTGCTATCTCCAAGGTCAAGACTCTACCTTTTTGGTTTTTTTTTTTTTTTTGCTCAAGTATTCTTTTTCTTCAATACATTCATCTTGTAGTGTCAGACTTTGGGAAGTGTTTTCTATAAATAAATGAAAAGGTTAATGATAATAAATATATCTCAATATCAAAAAAAAAAAAAAAAAAAATCTCATTCAAAGGTCAAAACCATTCTCTTCCATTAATGCTTGGCTGGGTATGCACATTTTATTAAATCATTCTTTCCTTCACTGTGTCATATGCGTGAATGATGCTTTCTTCAATATTTTCCCCCTCTTTGCAACGTATCAAACCCGCAGCCATATATATATTTGGGTGTATAAAGCCATTGAATTTTGGAGTCCTCTCCTTATTATATATATGTTTGTTTGCAAATAATACTTTAGTTTTTTTTTTAAAAAAAAATATTGTTATTGGAATTGTGACAGTCTATGTGAATAAATATAATATGATATAATAGGGGTGTAGAGGGTAGCTTTAAGTATTTAGAGTATCTTTAAGTAACCCTAGAGTAATATATTGATAAGTATTTATATTTGTGATTACCTGTACATTAGGGAGTAACAGGTAACTTTGAATATTCTTCCATATACTTGTAAGTTGGGTGTGATTGTGAGTAACTATCTTTTATTTAAAATTAAAGGACTGAATCATATGTATATGTGTATGTATTGTAAATTGATATTTTATATGAATTGAAGCATGATTTATTGTTACTGAACATATTTGTCATGGCGGCTGTATTTGGGATGAGTTGGAGTAAGGAGGGATTTGTATGTTGAGATCTTTTACCACGTGGTATGTCATCACTCTGTGCACAGTGGATGACACTTGTCAGGGCCCCTTCTTCCATGTTTTTCTTTGACCGGGATTGCATTGGAGCTGTGGGATATGTGAAGCCTCCTTAGTTGTATTCCTTTAAGGAGGGGAGCCATAGTCCATGCTTAAGCTCTATACCTTTGGCCGGGTGTATCTTAAGTTTTGGTGAGCTTGGGACAATCCAGTCAAATGGATGAGTTCCTATTGGACTATGTGTTAGCCTATGGCTCCAGTCAGCGGTTGAGGATGGACGGTGATATAAGGGAGGCTGCATACTGCATATTGTATAATAGTACGTTTCACATTGACATCATGATAATTTATGTTGTATGAAATTATGGTATATACAAATATATATGTACTCAACTCCTACTTTTTGTCATATGTGACTTACTTGTGTACGGTAGAAACTTTCAGTAGTTACTGAGATGTCAATCTCACCCTATATTAAAAATTTTCAGGTGATTGTTCTAGTAGGGAGCATGGGAAAGAACCTATGGAGTGAGCCTTGAAGGCTCGGTTGTGCTCCTAGAACTTATTTTATATTATTCTATTTGCCATGACTATAAGACTTCCACTTTGTATTTTATTATTAAATATTTTGGGAATTTATGTTGACTCAAAAATACAGTTTGAATTGAATTAGTTATGTATTTTAATGATTTGGATGTTGAACATCATTGTTAGAGATATTTCCAGTGTTTTGGCCAAGATTTTGGGTTGTTACATAAACCATATGTGCTTTTCTACACCTTTACCCTAAAATAAAACAATTTGGCATATTGTAATCATAGTTGGTTGATGACTCCTCTAAACAAATTCTCATTTTATTTTGTTTTCAAGGAAGAAAAACCTCCTAATTTGGAAAAAAAAATGAAAACTCATCTATACCAAATTAGGAAGTTTATTTTTTTAATAGACAAAATAAAATATAAATTATTTTAGATGAGTTATCCAACTAGAATTAAATATCTTGAGTTGTTGTATTTTTTTTTCGTTTACAAGGGAACTGATCAACAGTTATCAGCGAACATTAGAGCAGAACCTTGACGTCCCAACTCCCTCGGCATCCTCACGAAGGAAGCTATGAATACCCTCTGGTGGAAGGGCCAAAGCATGAAATCCTAAACTCAGCATTAGTGCATGAGAAGCCAGAAAATCGGCACACCTGTTTCCTTCCCGGTATACATGAGTGATCGAAACTCGCCACTCTTGCGACAGGAGGCTCCGTATTTGCCTAATGAGACTTATATTGCCATTAGAGCGAGCTGGCAAACCTCTCACCAAGTCTTCAGCCACCAAATAATCAACCTGAACCAGAACCTCTTTGTAGCCAAAACCCCACGCCAATTCCAGACCATTCATCAAAGCCCACAATTCAGCTTGGAGAGAAGTGCAATTGCCAATGTTCCGACAGCATCCACCGAGCCATCGGCCAAAGCAGTCATGAAGAAGGCTACTAGCCCCCGCACACATGAAATCTCTCTTCATAGCCCCATCACAATTCAAAGCAACCGTCATAAACGGCGGTACAAGCCATTGTACAATCTGACAGCGTCGTGGCATACCACCTGGAACATCTCGAGATGATTCCTCTGCTTGGGTACTGAACTCACTAAGCAAACGCAACTCCCTAGCTAAGGCGTAGCTCTGAATAGTCGAGTTCTGAAATATTGCCTTATTCCATGATTCCCAAAGCTTCCAGCAAAGGATCCCAAAGATGCTCACCCAACGTACTGTCCCTTCACCCATAGAGTTAGCTTGAGTGAGGTTCCTCAACAACCAGGATAAAAAATCTCCCTGTGTAAACCGATGTAATTGAGTCAATGTCATGAATTTCCTCCACACTGTACACGCATACCGACAATGTCTCAACACATGGTCTATATCTTCAGCTTCCTTCCCACATCTCCCACAAACGGTCAGCATCTGTCATATGTCGGTGGTGCCGCTCCACGTTGGTGAGAAGGCAATTACGAGCATCTAACCACAGAAATACACGGACACGTTGCGTTCCTCGCCAGTTCCAGATAACCTCCCAAAAACGGTCATAGTCACCTTCAGTCCCCTCACCAAGCATATCATAGGCCGAGGCAACAGAAAAGTCCCCATCTGTGGACTGATCCCAAAAACAGGATGCCGCATCGTTGCCTATTGCCGAAGGTTTACACCCTGAAATAAGAGAGCAAACGTGTGCAAGAACAACACTATATTGAACCTCCCAATTCCAATTACCATCCGTGGTAACGTAATAGCTCACTGTCAAATAGGTCTCCTCAACTGTAATCTCCCGAAATGCTAAGAACTTTAGGGGGCCCACCTTGGACACCCAATTGTCTGACCAGAAGTTGACACGGGTACCGTCTCCAAGCTCCCAGCACGTCCCAAGCTTGACCTCAGGCCACAGTTTCTGGAAATTTCGCCACAAATAGGATCCCCAATGGGAAGAACACTTCGAACCCTTACACTCATCCCAACCATATTTCTTTCGCAACACTTCAACCTAAAGGAGCTCAGGCCGAGAGCGCATGGAAAATCCAAGCTTGAGGAGAAAAGCCTGATTTTGTTTCGCCAGCTGTTTAAAACAACCTCCACCCATAGAAGTTGGCTGACACATCTTGCCCCAACTCACTAGACTTGGACGTCTTCCAGGGCCCACACCTCCCCACACAAAATTACGAATATGACGCTCAATACGACGATACAGTCCTGGAGGAATACTTGTGGTCTGCATTGTGTATGACGGAATAGCACTTAATACAGACTTTGCCAACGTGATGCGGCTAGCCAGCGAAAGCGTCTTTGCAGCCCACCTTGAGAGCTTGTTGTATTTTAAACATAGTTCAAATGACATGGCGATTTTGAAGCATGTAAATATTTATCCTCTAAAAGAGTAATATTAAAAAAAAGTGGGTTAATACACGAGTAAATAGAATATTCATATACATATTACACATAATCAAACAAACAAAATTACTAAATAAAACATCTGATGGATTGTTATTATTTTCTAACTTAAAACAACGAAAGCCGAATAAGGGGAGAACAAAATTTAAAATCCACACTGGTTGACCCATTTAAAACTCTTGACTAGATGGGTCAAAAAATTGATTCACCATTTCAAATGTTTGACCGGTTATCCCAAGTTATGTTTAAAAACCATGACTATTATCTATTTTTATATTACATTAAGTTACAAAGATCAATTTAAAATTTTAGACAAATTTTGAAAGAGAAATAATTAAATTTTAAATGAAAACCACGAAATCATTGTATTTAAAATAATACTATCAAATATTTATTATTACAAGAAAATTAAGAGACCAAAAAAAAAAAAAAAGGAACGCATGGCTGTTTATAAATTTCGAGTGAGTTTGACCATTTCTAGGTGTGAAAATTGTAAAAAAAGTTATTGTAAATGGTGCTGATGAAATGGTGAAACTCAACAAAAGTTAGTGTAGTATTGTATTTTTCCTACTGTTAACTTGCATTGATGAAATAGAGAAACTCAATGAAAGTGTTGTAAATGCCCCTTGTGATATAGTAAATGATTTAAAACAGGGTCTTTTACTTGGATATTAATTTTATATATTATTTCACATCAACTTCACTTATTAGCTTGATGGCTCAAAAGTTAGCAAGGGCTTGTTTGATTTTGCTTTTAAAAATAATAAAAAAAAACAAAAAAATCTTTTGGAAAACTGTTTTCACTGGATTGTTTTTAAAAGCAAAAAAACAAAAAGTTGTTTTTTTAAAACTAAAAAAAAGTTTTTAGTCTTTTCTTTTTCTCTTTTTTATTTTTTTGAGGCCGCTACCTATCCACTATAGACACTATACTATCATTAATGACCACTGCCATGTCACCGCGGGTGACAAGCACTGTCACATCACTTCAAAACAGAAACTTTTATAAAAACTATCCAAACAGGTTTTTTTTTGTTTTCAAAACATGCTATTAAAAACAATTTTACAAAATTGTTTTGGAAAGAAAAGAAAAGAAAACAAAACAAAACAGACACAAACAAGCTCTATAAAGCTTTTGAGATCCAAAGTGTTGTAGGATCAAATCCCACATTGGCCCAAAAAATAACGTCAGAGCTCCAGAGGTGAGGTCACTAGCGATGGGAATTTTTATTAAGGGACAATATAGTAAAAACATACATATTTCAAACTTCCATTTTAGCCTTGATTTTTTTTTTTATAAATGAGTAACGTACAAAACCAAAGCTACTCTACTATCCTAGAATGAAAAGCAACAGCATCTAAAAAAATCCCAGGTGGCACATGGAAGAACTCAGCCTCGTTTGTGATATGAAGTGCCTCCTTCGCAAGTTGATCAACCACTCTATTCACTTCTGTTCTACACCAGCGTAAAGTTGCTTCCCAGTCCTTCTCTATCTATGAATCTCGGTGAGCAAGTCTGCCTCCAGATGTCATTATCACTCCATCCATCACCGATGAGTTCAACAACCTCCAAACAGTAAGTTTCGATAAAAGTCTTCCTCCATGGAAGATCCCACGCTCTTTTAATTTTAAACCCCATATAAAACCGACCAAAGTTCAGCATTCTGCATGTTTGGAAAACAATAAAACTGTGGTTTCAGAAACATTTTTCTGCAAGTTGAAACAAAATTCTTTTCATATAATTGCCTCGTAAATCGTAAAAACTATTCTAATTCAAATATGCTGAAGTAGCATAAAACCTCCTAACATGTTACTTTCATAATCTTGTGCCACACCCCTGCAATCAGTGAACATCCCGTTCTCGAAGCATGGCACCATCTATATTAAGTTCAATACACCGTACATAGGGAGGTCTCCAACGTTACTATGATAGATCATCAGACTGTATGTGTTGCAGAGACGTATCGACCCAAGATAGTAAAGCAATGACTTGCTTATAAATCTGATTCGATCCTTTAGCCTTCGATTCAAACAACCTTGCATTCATATTCAACCAAATTTGTTTGGACATGATGGCAAAACAAGCCCCCCACTGGAGCCTTTAACTGAAAACGAATTCCGCAAGTTCCACTTCAACCAACGATCATGCTCAACGAAAGAGAAGAAACAAGATCGTAGTTACGCTGGTAATCCCAAATAGCATGCAAGATATCCTCTTGACCACCATGATACAAACCACACATGTCAGAACTCTGCAATCCATGTTTTGCCTTGTTATTATGCCAGCAACTTACCTCTTCCACAAAGCCATAATAAGAACGTCCTACATCACTGTGTAACCGGCGACTTCCATAAACTCCACTATATTCTTCGACCACGATTAGAGCCCTACCTACAAAACTTCTTATAATTATACCTGACTAAAAATTTTCTGTTTGAGGATCGTCTCCAAATGACCCGATCTTCCGCATTACTACGAAGTATAGGAATTAAATGGTCAATATCGTTTAAGATCATCGGAGGCAGGAAATCAGCGAATGGACTCTAATTCGAGCCTTTAATGCTGAAATGTAGTCTGGCACTCTAATTTCTTTCATTTCCTCTGTTATCTGTTGAAGTTCATAAGAACTGAGTTTCTCGTAATTCGGAAGCCAACAATCTTACCAAAATCTCACTTGATGACCATCTCACAGTCTCTAACTAGCACCATTCATAGTTTCACTCCATACATTCTTAATTCCCTTCCAAGTTTGAGAGTCACCACGTTCAATTCCTATGTTTGGAACTTGGAAGAACATCCTCCCCACACTTATATTTCTCCCTCATGAAGCATCTCTGCATTTCACCAACCCCCAACCTAACTTCATCAAAAAAGCATTGTTATGCCGTTGAGCGAATCTAAGACCGAGGCCACCTTCGTCTTTACATTTACAAACCTCCTCCCATGCCACCAAATGTATTTTCTTATTTTCACCTTGACTGCCCAACAAGAAGCTACGACACTTATGGTTAATTGCATAACACACATGCCCCGGTAATAAAGTTGATTGCATAGAATGGGCAGGGATAATATATATATATATGTGTGTGTGTGTGTGTGAGAGACAAGCTGCCATTGACAAAGTATTAATTTATATATGTGTGTGTCATATATATACATACATATACATATAATATATGATAGCACATGACAACGACCATGTTCTGTGTTCTATATTGATCTAAGCAATTGTACTGTTCTTAACAAAACTGACTCTTATTTCAATGAAAGATGAAAATAAACTGATGAACGTACAATGAAAGCAAATCAAGGAAGATTGAAATTGTTGGAATTAAGGATAAAATCCCATGGGTTATGAATAAGAAGAAGGATGGAAAAGAAGAGGAAAAAGGAAGAAGGAATGTGTGTGTGGATAGAAGTCCCACATTGATTAGTTGGAGAGAAGTTTGAGGGTACGTATATAAGCCTCAACCTTGCTCCTACTAATTGGGCCATTGGGCCAACCCACTTTTGTGGAGGGGTGAGGACTTAGGTGACCCTTGGTCCACCACACGCGCCGTCGCCGCCGGCCGGTTCGGTCGCCTGCCCGGTTCGCGCGTGTGTGAAATAAAAAAGATAATTTTTTATTAAATTATTTTTTGAATTTCTAATTTGACCCCGAACTTTCAATAATTACGTTTTTTCCCTTCCGAGAATTTCCAACCAGCGGCTGCGTATTTCGATCCGTTCGGATCGTTCTGGTGCGTCTGTTCGTGCGGCGCACCAGTTCGCTGCAACAGACGCGGGTCGCTTCTGTTCGTTCCGTTCTGGTGCGTCTGTTTGCACAACGCACCAGTTCGCTGCAACAGACGAGTCCATCTGATCAAGTTTTTCAGAGTCTATAAATAGGGCGCCCTAGTCACAGAATACGATCTAGTTTTTGAAATACACTCATACCGCATATACATTACGTGCGTTCCGAAAGGACTCGTTGGCTTCGCTTGGCTTGATTGTGAGCCCTCATTCGAAGACGTATAATCCGCTCTATCACGGGAGACAATTGCTCGAAACCTTCGGCATCCGGATTGAGGAGCAAAATTGTCTTAAGGACACAACGTACATTGGGCCCGGATTTCTGCATTGTTCATTACCATAATCGGCAGTCTTGTGAGTTCGTTTTAGAGTTTTCCACATTATACAGATTTGGTGTATGCTTTCTGTATGTACTGCTTCTATAATACAGATTCTTATTGTGCTATTGAAATAGTATATGCTTGCTGTATATTCGATTTCTACCTATTCAGTATATTTTAAACAACAGAAATTTGCTCCTCTACTAAAAAAGAGCACTTTTTTTCTTAATCAAAATCTTGGTTTTGATGTATACTCATCAAACACCCATGTGCACGTCCCATTCAACTTGGAATTCATAATTATTCTTACGGTAAAAAAGAAGTACATACAAACTCACATGCAGAAGAACAATGGAAACCAAACTTGAACATATAAACAAAAAAACCTTCACATAACATATGTAAACATAACAATTTCGCTTGTAAACACATTGGAGCTCTGTGTCTTTGACATCGTCTGGCCGTCATTTGAGCGCCTAGGTGCTAGTGCTCCTAGAAAAAGGTACAAATTCAAAAATTCATCACTAACTTAACACACCACCAAAAATTATAAATTATGACTTTGAAAAGTTTTGGACGTCTACCTTCACGGTCAAAAATATTATCATTTGACCGTTGAAAACCTCCAATAACCAAAAAAAAAGATAATTTTTTATTAAATTATTTTTTGAATTTCTAATTTGACCCCGAACTTTCAATAATTACGTTTTGCCCTTCCGAGAATTTCCAACCGGCGGGTGCGTATTTCGATCCGTTTGGATCGTTACAGTGCATCTGTTCGTGCGGCGCACGGCCGGCGCCAACGACGCGGTCGCTTCGTTCGTTCCGTTCGGTGCGTCTGTTTGCACAACGCACCGATTCGCCTACAACATGACGAGTCCATCGATCAAGTTTTCGAGTCTATAAATAGGGCGCCTAGTCACGAGAATAAGATCTAGTTTTTCGAAATACACTCATACCGCATATACATTCCGTGCGTTCCGAAAGCGGACTCGTTGGCTTCGCTTGGGCTTCGATTGTGAGCCCTCATTCTGAAGACGTATAATCCGCTCTATCCTGGGAGACAATTGCTCAGAAACCTTCGGCATCCGGATTGAGGGAGCAAAATTGTCTTAAGGACACAACGTACATTGGGCCGGATTACGCATTGTTCATTACCATAATCGGCGAGTCTTGTGAGTTCGTTTTAGAGTTTTCCACATTATACGAGTTTGGTGTATGCTTTCGTATGTCTTCGCTTCTATAATACAGATTCTTATTGTGCTATTGAAATAGTATATGCTTGCTGTATATTCGATTTCTACCTATTCAGTATATTTTAAACAACAGAAATTTGCTCCTCTACTAAAAAAGAGCACTTTTTTTCTTAATCAAAATCTTGGTTTTGATGTATACTCATCCAAACACCCATGTGCACGTCCCATTCAACTTGGAATTCATAATTATTCTTACAGTCAAAAAAGAAGTACATACAAACTCACATGCAGAAGAACAATGGAAACCAAACTTGAACATATAAACAAAAAAACCTTCACATAACATATGTAAACATAACAATTTCGCTTGTAAACACATTGGAGCTCTGTGTCTTTGACATCGTCTGGCCGTCATTTGAGCGCCTAGGTGCTAGTGCTCCTAGAAAAAGGTACAAATTCAAAAATTCATCACTAACTTAACACACCACCAAAAATTATAAATTATGACTTTGAAAAGTTTTGGACGTCTACCTTCACGGTCAAAAATATTATCATTTGACCGTTGAAAACCTCCAATAACCAAAAAAAAAGATAATTTTTTATTAAATTATTTTTTGAATTTCTAATTTGACCCCGAACTTTCAATAATTACGTTTTTGCCCTTCCGAGAATTTCCAACCAGCGGCTGCGTATTTCGATCCGTTCGGATCGTTCTGGTGCGTCTGTTCGTGCGGCGCACCAGTTCGCTGCAACAGACGCGGGTCGCTTCTGTTCGTTCCGTTCTGGTGCGTCTGTTTGCACAACGCACCGATTATTGCAATGACGAGTCCATCGATCAAGTTTTGAGTCTATAAATAGGGCGCCCTAGTCACGAATATGATCTAGTTTTTGAAATACACTCATACTGCATATACATTCGTGCGTTCGAAAGCGGACTCGTTGGCTTCGCTTGGGCTTCGATTGTGAGCCCTCATTCGAAGACGTATAATCCGCTCTATCACGGGAGACAATTGCTCAGAAACCTTCGGCATCCGGATTGAGGGAGCAAAATTGTCTTAAGGACACAACGTACATTGGGCCCGGATTTCTGCATTGTTCATTACCATAATCGGCAGTCTTGTGAGTTCGTTTTAGAGTTTTCCACATTATACAGGTTTGGTGTATGCTTTCTGTATGTACTGCTTCTATAATCTGATTCTTATTGTGCTATTGAAATAGTATATGCTTGCTGTATATTCGATTTCTACCTATTCAGTATATTTTAAACAACAGAAATTTGCTCCTCTACTAAAAAAGAGCACTTTTTTTCTTAATCAAAATCTTGGTTTTGATGTATACTCATCCAAACACCCATGTGCACGTCCCATTCAACTTGGAATTCATAATTATTCTTACAGTAAAAAAAGAAGTACATACAAACTCACATGCAGAAGAACAAGGGAAACCAAACTTAAACATATAAACAAAAAAACCTTCACATAACATATGTAAACATAACAATTTCGCTTGTAAACACATTGGAGCTCTGTGTCTTTGACATCGTCTGGCCGTCATTTGAGCGCCTAGGTGCTAGTGCTCCTAGAAAAAGGTACAAATTCAAAAATTCATCACTAACTTAACACACCACCAAACATTATAAATTATGACTTTGAAAAGTTTTGGACGTCTACTTTCATATGGAAAAAAAAAAATCATTCAAAAATATTATCATTTGACCGTTGAAAACCTCCAATAACCAATACAATCAAAAACTCAAAAGATATGACTTTCAATCAACATCTTTAGGGTTCTAATCCAGAATCAATCAAATTCAACTACTTAATTAATCCTATTTCTCACACTAATCATCATCACTAAACTTTGGAATAAAAAAATAGGATGTTACAGTAAATGATTTAAAACAGGGCCATTTACTTGAATATTTTTTTTCTGTATTAACTTGTGTTAATTTGACAAATAGGTTTAATGGCTCAACAATTAATATATCTTTTGAGATTCAAGGGGTGGTGGGATCAAATCTGGCCTCATAAATAACACTGGAGCTCTTGTGATGGGATTGCCGTTATTGGCGATAGTGGTTTTTTTGTTTTTTAGTAAATACCCTTTTTGGTCCTTTACAAAAAACGTGATCTCCATTTTGATCCCTGATAAAAAAAAATTTAGTTTCGTAGTCCCTCACCAATTCAAAATACACTTAATTGGTTGACATTTTGATCCCTCACAAATTTCCAAAAGGTCATTTTTAGTCCATAAAAAGGACGAATAAGGGTCGGTTTTTTTGTAAGGGACTAAAATGGGGATCACGTTTTTTTTAAATGACCAAAAAGGGTATTTACTCTTTTTTTTAACATATATGGGTTTTGATATCAAGGATTAGCAATGTTAAAGTATTGATTAAGTGTTTATTGTTGTAAGTTTGAGGTTCATGTGTGTGATGACTATGTTAGTTCAAGCCTCTCATCTAAGAGGTGGTGAATTAAGTGATATTAAAAATTTTAACATAAAAATAAAACTTAATGAAGAGAGTAGAGTTATAGATATATCACCAAAGATAGACACAATATGTTTTTACTAGTTCAATCCAATCCACTTGACATGCGTCCAATCCTCAGAAATCCTTCTGAGAGTTTCACTATCCTCTCAAGATTCGTCGGGCTTTTGGTGCCTTGGTACAAGCAAGTTCCTTTTCAAGGAATATTCACTCCCCCTTACACTTTATAATCAATGTCCTCACTCAAGGCCCCACTACCTTGAGTTACTTAACAACATTAAATGATTCAGCAGAATTTCTCTCACTAAGAGTAAATGAATAAATACTGAAGTGAAAAATATATCACAAGAGTAGAGCCAAGACTTAGCAATTAATGAAACCGTGAATGCTAGCAGAGTTAATTTCTTCGTCTTCAATGCTCGTCTATTTATAGTTTGAAGAGAATTAATGATCATTGCTTGTTTGAATATAGCCGTTGAAAGTATGAGGTCACTTCTTCTATGTTTTGAAATAGCGGTTGGAAAATAGAGAGAATTATGATTGGTTGAGGAATGGAGCATTTAATGCATCTGACACAAAAGGGCTTTTTTCTAATCTTTGTGTTAATCCATGATTAAGCACCTAAAGCATGTTCAACCAATGACTTAGTAATGTATAGAATCAATTAGGAGAAAAAGGAACATGTTTAGGAGTGATTTAAATGAGTACCAAAATTTTCGAGACGTTGTTCTCTCTGAGTGATTGCATCACTCAAATGCTCACTTGAGTGATCTTAATTTTGTTTCGAAAGGCAATTCTGAAAACATAATTGAACTCGCTATAGTGATATAAAATTGATGACCAATTATAAGGTCACTCAAGTGCTCACTTGAGATCGTACTTGATCTTAATTCAAAAGATAATAGATCACTGCAACCAAGCTCACTTCAGTGTAGTGAAAGTGATGTAGCTTTTTCTGGTCAGTTGAGTGCTCACTCGATGATCTCTTTGTAACTTAATTTTTTTTTCTAAACACCGATCATTGCTTGAGTCATTGTCATGGTGTAAAAGTGATGCACACTTGCTAGGGTCACTCGAGTGATCATTTCAAACATGTTTTTCAGAAGCCTTGATCACTAGATATATAACTGTGGTAAGATGAGAGTGATGTGAATTTGAGTAGATCTCACTCAAGTGCTCACTTGAGTGATCAACTTAAAAATATTTTTAGGAAAAACTAATCATTAGCCAACTCATTGTGGTGAACTAAAAGTGATGAAATTCAAAAGATATCACTCGAGTAATCTATTTGGAAATATTCTTTCAAAAATAAGATCATTATCAAAATCATCATAGTGAAGTAGAAGTGATGACAAATTGCTGCATCACTTGAATGTTCACTCAAGTGATCTTCAAAGTAAACACTAGATCACTTCTAGTAGATATTGTAGTGAAGAGCTTTTTCAAAAAAACATCACTCGAGTGATCAACAAAAATTTTCACAACTAGCTCATTTAATGTTAGTGAATTAATAGTGACAAAGTTTGAACACACCACATCACTCAAGTGATCAAGTGATTTAGAGTTTTTCACATCACTAGAGTACACACTTGAGTGATTTACCACTACAAGTTTGAAAAATATTTTCTATTGTTGTAAGCCAGTAGATCTCTTACAAAACAATTTTCTTAAGCTTTGTTATCATCAAAACATGGAATCTACTGTTCTCCATTTTTTTATGATAACAAAACTTAATTAAATATTGAAAGATCTTTTGAAAAACAGTTTGAAAACTTGTTATCAATGATTTCACCGATTAGCAGAAAATGTGAACATGTATTTGTTTTTGCCACATAATTACAATTTGAATTTATCAGGACAAATCAAGACGGTGTAATAAAATGTGCAAAAAGGTCAATAAAAGGAAGTAGCACAATACATGGCAAATATCTAGTAAAGAAACTTAGAAACATGGTGCAACTCTTTATGAAGCATCAACTTTTAGTACAAAGCAAGTATCAAGACTAGACATAAACTTTTTTAATTAATAACTTTTTAGGAGCCTAGAAACAGCAGATTACATCACTACTACAAAATATGGTTTTTACTTCCCTAATTCGCGTCCTATTTTAAAAAATGGAAGTAAAAAAAAAAAAGACGGTGGCATTTTTGTAATTATATGTGAAAAAATTTGACTTTTGACGTCTAACTTAAGAACTTAGACGCCAAAAGAAACACTTTTGACGTCTAAGTTTAAAAGTTAGACGCTAAAAGTCGATCCTAACTACCAAAATACGCCAAAAATTAGTCCAGAAGGCACTTTTGGCGTCTAAGTTTAAAAATTAGACGCCAAAAGAGATGTTTTTGGCGCTAAAAAAAGAGTTTTTGACCTCCTAAATTCAATATTAGACGCCAAAACACATTCAAAAATCTCACCTACCGTCCTTCTTCGAATTAAATGCTCTGTACCCATGTCCTTCAAGTTTCAATTTTCTTCTTTCCTCTTTCTTAATTCCCTGCGCCCTTCAAATTAACGCCGGCTGGACCTTTTATTGGCTTCTTCACATCTCTCTCACCTGCATCGTTGGCCATCCCTTTCCCACCGTCTCTCACCTACCTCGCCGCCGAAGCTCACCTGCCTCGCCCGCCATCCCTAGCTCAAGCGTGACTCTGCTCCTCCTCAAGCCTGTAGCGTCGTCCTCTTCCACCGACACCGCCCAGCCTCCTTGTTGCAGCTCTATTGTTTGGTGAAAGGTTCGTTCCCTCCCAGAAAGGATGGGTCACAGATCTTCACTGTCATCGTCTGGTCTATACGTTCCGGAAAAATTCCCTCTCAGATTTGTGTTTTATTTGGAAGCTTTGTAAAATCAAAGTGGATCTGGGTTTTTGCTGTAACTTGCGGTTAGTTTGAAGCTTCGGTTATTAATTTGAGTTTTTGCTGCAATTTTCATAAAATCGATGGTGATGGCCGATTGAGCATTGATATGATATTTGATAAAATCCTCATTTTCTTTGCATCAACTTCACCTCCAGCTTTTTCCTCAACCCAACGAGATTGAATTTTTTATTCTTTCTCATATTTATTGGTTCGTGACGTGTTGTCAGTGATCGGTGTTGGTGGTGACGCTGGGGAGAAGAACCATTGGGAGGGTGGGTGGAAGAACTTGAGGACAGGGAAAAAGGATCGTTTCACCATTTTGTGATCCAAATCGAATATAATGTTGTGTAGAATTGTAGATTGATCTGGTTTGGATTTTTTTTTTAAAAAAAAAAAACCAATATGACGTCCTAAAAAGTTTTAGGACGTTGTAAGCCTTAAAATATGACGTCCTACAGTATTTTAGGACGCCAAAATCCTTGTACTTTCTACGCCCCCTAAATAGACGTCCCTACAAAATAGGACGCCAAAGGGGCAAAAAATAGGACGTTAAATAGCTTTTTTGTGGTAGTGCATGTATCATAAAGTGTGTGTGTACATATCCATATCCTTCCTCATCATCACCAAAGGAAGAAGAGAAAGGAATAGAGGGGTCAGAAGATAGATTATACTTGATTTCATTATCATTGAGTATAAGATTCATCTTTTTGTTGATAGAGTGCATCTAAGTAGCAATTCTTGAAAGGCTTCGCTCCATGAGTTTGACCCTTACATGGAGCTCCTCGAGAACTTCCCTCAATGAAGATGCAGTGGAGGTGGTGGTGCACACAAACAAGGAAAGGGAGGATGAACTGATGGACTTTTGTGGCATCTCACCATTACATTGATTGACAGGAGAGAAGAGGGAGCCTGAAAGACAAGTTTGAAGAAACGAAAGGATTTGAGGAGTTTATATAGACATAATAGAATAGTACATTGGTTGAAGTGGCTTCAAATTTTGAAGAGACGCGTTAGGAAGTTTACTTTGGAAGTTGTAACGATAGAAACTCTGAAACATTTAAGATCAGTTATAACAAAACGACAATCTCTACAAAGATGTTTAAATCAATTGTTTGAGCGAATGGTCTAAGAAGAATTTAAATTTAAAATTTTCATAATATTCAATACTTTTCGAGACCGCATTATCTTAGAACTAGTCTAGAAAATATTATTTTGACCGCACTAAAGTACGACTACTCTTAAGTTGTATCAATATTTACAAAAATGTTATCAGTCATAGTTTTTAAATTGTCTCCACTTATAAGATGTCTAGATGCATGTTGTGATTTGAAAAGCATTTTCTTTATAGTGGTGAAAATCCACCACTTACCTAAATCCCAAGCTTGTTTTCTTGAAATTTCTCTTCTTGAACCCTTGTTCTCTTCTCTTTTCCCTCTTTTTGGCAAAAATCCAAGAGGGATTTTGAAACCATAACAAGCTTCTAAAACCAAAAATAAAAATCCTAGAAATGGATTTAGGGTAGTAGAATTACTTACAATGTTGTTGGAAGCTTGGTTCTCCCTTCCTTCTTTCTTCCTCTTCTTCCTTCATTCTCTCTCACTATCTCATTATTTGCCTCTCCTCACTCGGCAGACCAAATTTTTTGAAGCTTTTAGAGAGATTAGATAACTAAAGTATCTCAATTAACTAAATTGTAAAGAGGCCACAAGTCCAACTCCTCTAAAAATTAATATTTAATTGATCCATATTAATCACATAGTGTTGGGAGGTTAAAATAATGTTTCTTCCTTTTCATCATCCTTGATGACTCCACATAAGCCCTTTGGAAGATTATGGAGGCTTCTCCCATAAGCTACCATCTTATATTAAATCTCGATCGATTCCTTCATTAATGTGAAATTAACCCCTAACAAATGCTTTTTGAGGATTTTTTTAATCACATGGCCAATATGAGATCGTCTTCAGTTCACACTTATTAGGGAGTAGCTCTCCAATTTTTCTCAAGCTCAAGTTGGTCCTTAAGTATTTTCCCCATAATTTCTAAGAAATTGCCTTATTCTTGGATAAAATGCCAATAAAATATTTTTTAAGGTGAAAATTTCATTTCTAGGGCATGAAACCATTTTTATAAATTCATATTAACCTTAAAATAGATTTCCATTTTCCCCCTATTATTTGAGGTCTCCTAGTCTTTTTTTATAATTAGATTTGGTTGATTATAATTTAAGTAACCAAAATTCTAATAATTATTTAAAATTCCTTTTTGAGGTAAATTTCTCCTTTATAACTCAATTAAGCCTGAAATACAATTCAATGAATTATTCTCTACCTTCAAGAGTCTCTCAGAATTTTTCTTGAAATTTCAAACATAATTTCTAAAATTTCCCTTAAGTAATACCCATAATTTTAAATTACGTTTTTGCCCAAATTCGGGACAATAGTCATACTTGTTACCTTGGCAAGTCTACTTTTTTCTTGGTCTTTGGTTAATTTTTAATTTTATGTTTGGCCTTTGTTTAAGAAGGCCAAATGTTACATAATCCCAAAGAATCATTCTATCCATTGGGATTCTCTTGGTAGCGAATTTGATTCATGCTAATTCTTGAATTTTTGGCCCCAAAATCCGGGATACAACAAAGTGCACTTATTGGGATTTGGGAGAAGTGAAATTTTTTACACTTTAAACCTTATAATGAGAAAATATTTGATCAAATAAAAAAAGAATAAGGTACATCCAACACCGCAAACTATTTTTGGATGTGTAATGGGCACCCTAATGTATTTAGAGTGCAATTAACACCCTAATATTTAAAGTGGTGCTTTTTCACCCGTCCTAACAGAACCATCGCTGGACGTTTTCCCTTCCAGATAAGCATTCTATTGCAACATTAATTACACAGACACACACTATTGCAAATATATATATATATATATATATATATATATATGAGATTAAGATTTCTCCAGTAACTTCCAAACTACACCGTTTCACACTACACAAAATTAAAAACATCTAATTTGGAGGCTGAATAGAGAGAAAAGGGCAGAGCTCCGTGAGGCCTTGAGAGGAGATCACTGATCAATCTTAATCTTCTAGCTTCTTGCTTCTCGCCCTTGCGTTATAGTTGACGGCGGCATTCCTTACTCATCACCATCGCCGCCGGCGACCTAAGTTATTCCAGAAAGAGAGCCGTAGATCAGGCGCAGAAAGAAACCGGGGGCTGGAAACGGTGAAGAAACAGAGGCGCTGCTAGAGAGGAGATCACTGTTCATCATCTTCTACACTATGCTTGCAGCCGCTTTCACTATTCCGATTCTAATCTTCAGTGATGGGACCAGTTCAATTTCTGCAATTGGTAGATTTTAGGGTTTTTTCATATTTTTGCATCTTCTAGAGAAGATTTTCATCCTGGTACATGTCACCATCTTGATCTTATTAACTTTTTTTTTCCCTACAAATGCTGGATTTTTTGCTGGGATAGCTCTCCTACTTCGTACCAGGCCAGGCGGCCATTCCCAAAGATATTTTTGTTTTTCTTATAATTTTTGTTTTTTTGTCCGTTTTTGAATTTATTTTTGTTTTTCTTATAATTTTATGGTTATTTGGGAGCACATTAGATGTTTTTAATTTTGTGTAGTGTGAACGGTGTAGTTTGGAGGTTACTGGAGATAACCTTATCTCCAGTCACTGGAGAAATCTTACTCTCTCTCTCTCTCTCTCTCTCTATATATATATATATATATAGGGAAAAGTATTTCTCCAGTTACTGTCGTTTTGAATTAATGAATGGTGTATTAGTAATTTTAGGTAAATTAATGAAGGATGTTTCGGTAAAATTTATATGATTAAAAAATAAACAAAATTACAGAAACACCCTTCATTAATCCAAAACGACGTAGTTTCGGATCACTGGAGATAACTCTATCTCCAGTGATTGGAGAAATCCTTTACCCATATATATATATATATATAAAATCACATCTTTCAAGCCACTCTTCATCCACTTAACCATCGGCTTTACTCACATAACTCACATAACATTGTAGCTAACCCACAACGAATTTTTCGTCAATATAATATTCATGAATGATGCCAATCTCGCACAGGCAAGAAGATGACTGCATTTTTAATAATCTTGATAGTAACGTTTGCCTGACATTTCCCTCTCTCCTCACAAAACACGCAAGCCGATGCTAGGAAACTAAATCAAAGTGATGCTTTTGCAACCTTTTTTTTTTCTCGCTCCAGTACAGGTGAATTCATGAAAGATGGCGATTTCTCTCGGGAAGTGATGCTTTCTTCACCTTTGTTTTCTCCTCGATTCACCTGCCTCTCTGATGCTCCATTATGTTTTTTGGGAAAAATCATTTTTAGGGTCCTTTTAAATTAACAATCCCAAGAAAGACCCCAAAATTATGATAATCTCAAAAAGATCCCAAGGCCTTTTTTAGATTTATGAGTTGTTAACGGGGCTGATATAGTTGTTAACGGGGGTACTGATATAGTTGTTAAATGTACTGATTTAGTTGTTAGCAAAAGTGTTGTTAACGTGGCTGATTTAGTTGTTAAAGACTTACCCGTTAACAACTATATCAATCCCGTTAACTAGGGATGTCCATGGACCGACCGACGGTTGGGGTCAACGAGAGTCCAGTTCAGAGAGAAGGACCTCGATGACAAGCAAGCCTGAAGAGTGTCTGTACAGCACCGAGCCGACTGCTCAATGGATCGATGACGACCCAGCACCCAGACCTATTTCAATTTTTTTAGTTTTTCCCACTTCTTTAGACCAATAATTAAGCATACAAACATGCAAACATTTTAAATCCAATCATACACAATTACACATATAAGAATCTCCAACAACATTGAACAAAAATATAAAATAACAACATTCTATTGGGCCAGACCGAAGAAGAAGGAAGAAGAAGAAGACTGAAAAGGGAAAAAGACTCCGAATATTTTTTTGGCCAAAGAAGAAGACTCACTAATGACTAATGAGTGATGAAGAATAGTAAAGAAGACAATAAAAAAAGACAAAGGGTTAGATTAAGTTGTAATTTTTTTTTTTTTTAAAATATATAATATATATATCGGGCGGACCGACAGTCCAGGGGTCTTAGACCCTGGACCAAGTCCGGTCGACCCGAGAAGACCACGGTCGGTCGGTCGCCTCATATGGTCCTGCACAAAATTTCATCCCTACCGTTAACAACTCACCCAAAATTTTAAAAATCCCAAAAAAGGCCCTGAGCCTTTTTGAGATTATCAGAATTTTGGAGCCTTTGTTTGGATTGTCAATGTTAAAGGGGGCTTGTGTTAAAATGGCCATGAAAATGATTTTCCCTATTTTTTTTCCCTCCTCCACACCTTTTGTCTCTAAAACGTCACATTTCTCGTCTGTTTGTCCCCTTCGTTTTTTGCCTCAGATTCAAAATTCAAAATCTTTCTCATCATCCTCAGAACGGGTATAAATTATCAACCTAAAAGTGAGCCGGCAGTGTGAAGATATAGCGACGGCGAAGAAGCACCCTGAAGGTGTGTGGGTAGTGTGGAGAAATGACGACGGTAAGAAGCAATAAAGAAGATCTAGAGAGGTAAGGGTTTCTATTGTAGAAGTGGGGACGGTGAAGAGGCAGAGAAGTGGATGCGACGGTGATGCTGAGGTCGTGGTTGTTAATCACCAGACTTGCCGCGTTTGACTCGAGGCGAGGATACGATGGAGGGGAAGGCGCCTTCGCCGATTTCAGTCTTTCAGAGGGGAACTAATGATGGGCTTTTTCAGGCGATGATGCGACGACGGAGAGGAACCAGCGAGGATGTGATGGAGGATATCATCTTTGATGAGGCTCACAATCTGGTAAGAATATATATAACAAAGTTGTGACTGGACGGTCTGATTTTATCCATAGGTAGAACTCTGAAGTCTTTGTGCTACACTGCTACTCATTTGTTTTGTTCTTGTAAAAAAGCATTTGAATGTGTGTTTGTGTTGTATCCTTATTAAATAACAAAGAATTAATTTCATGAGATAATAACTAATCATAATAACCAATTTGAATAACCAATTCTTAAGATAGTAACTAATTTAAAAATTAAACCACTAACTAAATATTTATCACATATTCATACAGTCCTTTTCACTGCATTGTTATTCATTTTTCATTTATGCAGGAAAGCTTATGTGCTGATGCTGCCTCTTTTGACTTGCCTTCTTGGCTTCTAACAGCTTGCATTTCTTAGGCTCAAAGTTGTGTTGATCTTTGTATAGACAGAAGAGACAAATTAAATGACAAGTCATGGAATCCAGATGATTTTGCTATCCTTAAAGGTGAACTTGATTCTCAGAGTATGCTATTGAAGGTTCCTATTTCTATATGATTATCAAGATGCATACTTTTTGTTGTTTTCATAACATTATTGAGGGCAAGCTGTATAATCTAAAGCGTGCTTGTGCTTACTGGCTATATTTGTTTTGAGGCAGGAAACTACATGCATGACATTCTCATGCTCTAAATTTTTATCTAAATGATTTGAGGATCAATTGCAGTGGTTTTGCTGGCTTCTTTGTGAATATCACTCATAAGACAGCTTCTAAGCTTAAGCGTACAATTGAAGAAGCTGGGATCCTTCTCGAGGAAGATAATCAGCAGAAGCCAAATAGCACCATTTTCAGGCTGGACAATATAAGTGACATCATTGACATTGTTTTCAGGGATGAAGGCACTGCTCATGCAAAATCCTATTAGGTAAGAATCTGGAATCACATGAAATTAGAGTTACACCGCAGGTGGATTTGCTTGTCTCATTGCTTCATACATGATAGAGTACCAAGTCGGAAACCACTTGCGGTTAATTTGGGGGATTTTTTTATTAATATTTATTTTAGTTGTTTTACTTGTGGTTTTGTGCTAAGCAAGATTAGGATTAAAGGAGTTAGTTAGGATTATATGCTGAGTCAAAGTATTTTATTTATTGAATTAAATGTATTCAATATAGTCGTTGTTAGGTATTTATAAATGTATTCGTGTGAAGGAGGTTGATGCAAAAGCTGCTGACAACGTTAAAGGTAGTTAGGTATTTATAATAGTAGATTGCAGGAACTGTGTTATTTAAATTTGATGTTAGCTAGAACAGGGCACATGTGATATGGATATATCGTAATTGTTGTATTTGCTGGAGAAAAAAGCATGTGACTTCTGGTTTTGAATATGGTTATATAATTGTGTGCACATGGTATCTGTAAAAGAGAAATTGAATGATTTCAGAAAATTATTGACCCCAAAATTTCTTATTTCATTTTGGATACTAGTAGCTTTATATAAAGGGGTGTAGGCCACAGAAGTTCAGTAATCAGCTTCAAAAACAAAACAGATAGCAAAAGGGAATCCCTTTTCTATAGTATATGTAGACCAGACAGTTTGATTTGGCCTTGTTATTCTCAGTGCATTATTACCTTGCTGTTCAAATTCTTCAAACTATAGTCTATATTACAATACAATAGATATAATCAAGGTTAGTTGTCCCTTTTGACGCTTCAAAGTTTAAACTCTTTGAATTGTAGTCCTATGAAGCACTGATTCCGATAC